>OX608079.1:100334889-100664889 GCA_951509765.1 Sphenella marginata
TCCCAGTGTCCGAAAAGGGATCTGATGATGAGCCTGGAAACTCTGAAACATGTATCCTATCCATCGCTGTTGATTTGTCTTTGTAATTTTTCTCCAATTATCAATTTTTCCCAAAAACTGACAATATTAATTCGCTTAGAATTATTGTTAATTGGTCTCGAGCTTGCTCATAACTTACAAATTTGTAAACAAAAATAGACCGCAAAATCCAACAACAAAATACATTGAAACCATAGCACGGGTTTACGTACATATGTAAATATGTACAAACAAAAAGACCAACACACATCATAACATACAGACGCATGTCTTAAGAAATTTTGTGTATACAGTTGGCAAGAACAAACAAAACAAAAGGGAATAAATTGAAGTGGAGACGAATACATTGTGACGTCACAGGGCATCATAGCTTAGTGTTAGAGTTTTCTAACAGCGGCTTTGGTGCAGACACTGGTTCGAATCCCAGTGTCCGAAAGGGATCTGATGATGAGCCTGGAAACTCTGAAACATGTAATCCTATCCATCGCTGTTGATTTGTCTTTGTAATTTTCTCCAATTATCAATTTTTCCCAAAAACTGACAATATTAATTCGCTTAGAATTATTGTTAATTGGTCTCGAGCTTGCTCATAACTTACAAATTTGTAAACAAAAATAGACCGCAAAATCCAACAACAAAATAAAATAAAATAAAATAAAATAAAATAAAATAAAATAAAATAAAATAAAATAAAATAAAATAAAATAAAATAAAATAAAATAAAATAAAATAAAATAAATAAAATAAAATAAAATAAAATAAAGTAAAATAAAATAAAATAAAATAAAATAAAAATAAAATAAAATAAAATAAAATAAAATAAAATAAAATAAGATAAAATAAAATAAAATAACATAAAATAAAATAAAATAAAGTAAATAAAATAAAATAAATAAAATAAAATAACTTCGGAGCATTAGAAGGCGAAGTCGTTCCGTCAGTGATCAGAAGTACCCCACATATTCTTTGATACACAATTTCCTATATTTTTGGCACAGCCTATCGTACGTAAATTATGTATTAATATTTGCATGATTTAAGCGTACTGGGGAGAACGACCCGTAAGCTAGCCCACACGTTGCCGACAAGCGTCAGCAAACAAAGTCGCACCAATGAACACACTGCGCCCCTATACAAAATGCCGTCAGCAACACCGAAATATCTGAACGAACAACACCAACAACAATATTTTAAATGCAAAACTTGATTGGCTCAAATGCAAATGCGAATGCGAATAGGAACATATGTATTGACAGCTGCGGCGGCAAAAGCAATCACAGTGGCACATTGCCCACACTAGTGCTGCCGCAGCACAACAACAACACTCTAATTCACTGACGCTATTTGCACTGCTCTCTGCTTTGCTAAACTGTGATATCGCTTTGCCGTGCTGTGCTGCCACTGTGATTGTTGCAGGTGCATTTGCATATGAGGAACGTATTTGTATAGTCGTTGCATGGCACACCCACCAAAAAAATTGTGCTGCTTATGTGGGGCTTATTTGGAGTGCTCAAAAGATTGATACCATCCGATCTGAAAACTGGGAGAATTCTAAACATATCTGTGTATATTTAATCTCAATTAAGTTATTTCGAAATTATTTGGAGAAATTAGGAATGTATTCTTTTTATGCTCTGCTTTTTGCTACCTTCTTTGTGCAAATAGGTTACAACATTTTTTTTCGGAAACATATCGATATATGTATATATGCAAACAAATATCTAACCGATTGGTTTGTTGAACTGTTTGTTACTTGTATGTTTAATGATTTGTGTTTTTATCTCCATTTATTTTTGTTATTGTATTGCATATTTTTGTTTTGATTAACAGCAGCAACGGGTTTTACGAACGTATTCGACAAAGATTTGCGTGTTTTGCTTTGTTGTTGTCAAGGTGTTTGTTGTTGTTATTATTGCAGCTTTAAATTGACATTTTCATTTATATCATTTTATAGGATTGCATTTGCATTTTTAAAACTTAAAACTGGTATGAAAGAATAGGTTCGGGAGGAATTTCATGGTATATAACCTGAAGTGAGCAGAGTTTTATTAATTATTTTAGAAACATGAAGAACCTATTTAGAGTGAAACGGAACCCGGCTTGCTTCCTTGATTTCTTGAATATTTTATTTATATCTGTAGCAAAATTATTTCGTTCAAAGGTAGTGATGAAAACCTTTCTCCATCAAAATTTCTTGTACTGTTTGTTAAGCTTATGAAATCATGGAGAATTATCAAACCACGAAAACCTTTATTCGAACTTCGCATTCATATTGATTTCAAGTTTGCGATGTAAAACTTTTCCGAATTCGTACAATACCCCTTTGATAGCGCAGGTGGGTATACAAAATCTACATGTTTGTTTGATTGTTGTTCTGTCCGCCTGCCGACTGCCAACACCATCTTGCCCCTCTACCCTTGATCAACTCGTCTGTTTAATTATTTTCTGCCAAATGACGTATGTTGGCTGTCCACATTTGAAAATAAATCGTTGCACCATTTGCACTTTCGATTTTTTATTTGTATTTTTTTCTTTTTCTTCTTCTTCTTTGCATGCATACTTGTATTTTTTACTACTGCTTACGCTCTTTTCGCTATTTTTCGATTCTTTTTTTGCTGTAATGGCAATCGCTTGTCGGTATGATTAATTTGTTATTTGACTCTTTGGTGTTGAAATTTGCTTTAAAATGATTTTTATTAGTCAATTTATTTGCTAATGCTATAGGGTAATATGAACTTATATATATCGTCGGCTTAGGTCGCAAAGGTGCTAAGTCCACCTTTTGGGTTTTTTCAGGTTTTGATGCAGAATGCTAGAAACAGTTAATATACACTACTTACATCATGAATTGCATAACAATTCTGTTTTTAAATGCGTTTTTTGCATTGATTAGAAAAGGTGCTAAGTCCACCAATGAAAGGAAAAGGTGCTAAGTCCAAGCGAATTTGAAAATTTAAAGTTAAAGTATATGTGGCATATTCATATTCGAAAAATAGTAGCTAATAAAGTTAGCGTGGGTTTTTTGACACAATTTCCAACGCCCTATATGTCATAAAAACCGACATAAACTTCAGTACCTACTTTATTTCGATTATGAATGCATATGTTAAATGGGATCATCTACCTCAGCTGACCTCACTTCTCCTTTTTAACTGACACATAACTTTTTGACCTTGATTAGTAAAGACAAATGTTTGGGCTATCATATTCAGACTTCCAAGAACCTAAATCACATTTACTTGTCGACTTTCACAAAAGTCCATTTTCGTCAAAAGTTGTGCAATAAAATCTACTCCTGCTTTTCTGCTATGAATCGGCGATAGTAAAACGCTGTTGTGTGATCAAAAGAAATGTCTAGGCTTTTAGAATAATGTATTTTGATCCAAATATTGCTACTAATTGCAGAGTAACAGAGCTTCAAAAAATAGGTCATTTGAACTTTAAGCGTGGATTGTGGTAGAACTAGGCTTAATATAAGAAATCTAAGACCAGGTAAAAATTCTACGGAAGAACCTCTAAGAACCCTCATACTCAGAAAATTGCTTTGGTTCACTCGCAGGTGTTTTGATTTGGGAAAAGGTGTTAAGTCCAGTGAAAAAAATTAAAAGGAGCTGGCAAAAAGGTGCTAAGTCCCAAAAATGCATATAACTCGGCGAAAATTAAAAGTTTTTGTTTTTTTATGAGCGTCCACTTATTGTACTCTAAAATTGAGTAACATGACGTAAAAAACCGAAATCCCTAATTTAAATTTATGTTTTTATATTGTTTTTTGTCTCTCCTGTAAAATTTGAAAAATGGTACTTAGCACCGTTGCGACCTAAGCCGACGATATATGTGTTCATACATATGTAGATATTTTTGTAGAAAAACAGTATTTTCTAAAATATTATAAAAAGGCATGTCGATAAAAGATTTATGCCAAAGCAATTAGAAGTAAATGAATATTTGAAAGATACAATGAGGTCAGCTATTTACTGATTGTGGGTGATTTTATTGAAGGTTTTATATATATGTATACCCAGTAAGAAAATAAACTCATTTGTGTTCAACTAGTTACAAGCTAGATGTTTATGAGTAAAATTTAAGTGAGTGGAATAATTTTGTTTCAAACTTGAATTTCTCAAATTCCTTTTAAATACGCACAATTATGATAATAATGGTAATAATATAATGAAAATAGGATTAATAATAATAATAATAATAACAATAATAATAATAATAATAATAATAATAATAATAATAATAATAATAATAATAATAATAATAATAATAATAATAATAATAATAATAATAATAATAATAATAATAATAATAATAATAATAATAATAATAATAATAATAATAATAATAATAATAATAATAATAATAATAATAATAATAATAATAATAATAATAATAATAATAATAATAATAATAATAATAATAATAATAATAATAATAATAATTATACTGATGATGATGATAATAATGATAATAATATTGATAGTAATAATAACTGTAATTTCCTTTTTCTCAGCCGTAAGCAGACCTCTCCTTACTAACTTTACAACTAAAGAAAAATAATTATCTTTATAAAACCAACAGCTTCTCAAACATATGTCAGTACCGCCTTCTACATAAGCGGACTTTTGCTGTCAGTCACTTATGCCATCGTCTGATATGGTATCATTATTTTAAGTGACTCAACTTTAAAAGAAAGCAAGTATCAGTACGTCAATATATACTTTCTCTCTTCATGCGCATCTTCGTTGATTT
The DNA here is from genome assembly GCA_951509765.1 of Sphenella marginata. NCBI lineage: Eukaryota > Metazoa > Arthropoda > Insecta > Diptera > Tephritidae > Sphenella > Sphenella marginata. The sequence goes on from OX608079.1 coordinate 100,339,684, forward strand.
GCTGAGAACATAATGGCGTGTCTACTTGCTATTAAAATTGACGCTTTACATCAGCCATGCTTCTTTTCTTTTTTGCTCATAACACTTTGTCAGCTAGATTGTGGATCAATTTATAAAATTTGCCAGCAATGTGCATCATTAGTCAAAGCAGGAAAGGAACAAATTAAGGCGAGGAAAATAACAAATTAAATTTGATAGGCGATTAATAACAATGTGGCATGTAATGTGAGAGCTTGGCGAATAGCAAAGTACGTAAACACAACTACAAATATAGCATGAATATTTTGAAAGATGTAAAAAAAACTTGGTATATTAAATTTTGTCGCCCTGCCTCTAGCTCAAAGAAATTTGCAACCAAAACAACTAGACTCATTTAAAATTCACTCTAAAAATTAAGAATGGCTTTAACGATATTTAAAATGCATAAATAATTCCAAATTAGCTTTTTGATTTGAATCTAGTTAATTATTCAATTTACAAAATCATTCAATTCTCTAATTAGAGCCTTGTAATATTTTGACATTATTTTAAAAATTCGCTGGTACTGTTTCAGAGGCTGCTGAAAACACCTTAATAATTCGTCTACAAAATTGGCAGACTCCCAAAATCGTGTAAGAGAATTTTAGTGCTGCTAATTATATTACACAGGAAAAAACTTAAAAAAATAGTTTTTTGAAAATTACATTACCATCATATTTCCGACAAATTACAGACAAATTTTACATTTAAAATAAAATAGTAAAAAATATAATAAAAAAAAATAAAATAAACGAAATAAAATAAGATAAAATAAAATAAAATAAAATAAAATAAAATAAAATAAAATAAAATAAAATAAAATAAAATAAAATAAAATAAAATAAAATAAAATAAAATAAAATAAAATAAAATGAAAAAAAATAAAATAAAATAAAAAAAAATAAAATAAACGAAATAAAATGAAATAAAATAAAATATAAATTTTATACGCCTCTTACAACGAAAATACTCTATCAAACGTATGTTTCAAGTCCCATAATCCGCTGTAAGCAAAAAAGTACATCTACTGCGCGTCTACCAATGCTAATCTGCTTGGAACAAAAGACTAAAGACACAAACTTGCTTTTCATTTATATAGAGATTTGTGAAGTTATATGTATAAGAATTGGGCTTAAAAAACACGCAAAAATTTATTTACATAATTCACTGATTCCCTTTTTGTTTGCTAAATAGGTGTTCAAGTTATTCTTAAGAAAAATTAATTTTGAGCTAATATAACCGAGTGTAAATTAATGCCACAAATCCCGAAAATAGCAAGAATACTTAGTGTTATAAAAGTTAAGCATATCAACTCCCTTAAGAAAGGACCGTAAATTTAAATCTCAAGTAAACAAAAAAAATTGTATTCGAATAATAAAACATCTGTCCTCATTTGCATGCGCTTTTTTGTTGTCTGTGCTCTGTGCTTTCAGCAACATTGTTAGCACAACACTAAAATCCAATAATAATTACCGGTGAGACACGTGCCGCCTAACAGCTCAACCTAATATAAACGCACAGCGTTTGCGGACGCACAGAAGTCTATACGCAATTATTTGAGTAACCTAAATTAAAGCCCGTGCGTTGCTTTTATTGGTCTAAATATGAATAGTTATATTGTATATCGAAGGTCAAATTTGTGTTTACAACATTTGGTTGACGTTTTAAATTCAGATATTTGTCTAAAACAGTTCTCTAAAACAACGAAAATGATCAAACAATAATTTGTAAAATTACCATAACCTCAATTCAAAACGTCACGCACAAAAATCTTGGATTTTGAGTTAGCTTTTAGCGCACGCAATTCTATTTCGGTTACTCTCATACAAGTTGTATGGGCATGAAACAAGTTTGACAGAAAACTCACGCTGTGCGTTTATATTAGGTTGAGCTGTAACAGCTGTGCTCAAGGAATGATGTGGAATTGGAACAAGCAAAAAATTGCAAAATCAAATAAACCAGTTTGTTTTTATGATGAACAAGTTACGATTTTGCTTTTTTTCGCAGTTTCTTTTGATTTTCTTCGTTGTAAGTTGTCGGTTTGAGTTGAAATGCTGGCAACGTGATTTTGGTTGCATTGAAGTTGGCTGGTTTGAAACACAGGTGTACGGCGTTGTGTTGGAACCAAAAACTGTTGGCGCGCTGTTGAGATGCTGTTATGTTAACTAAACGCTGTTTACTTAACTGTTAATGACAGTACTTCTTGAAAATAAAAAATATTAAAAGACTTGTGTAGAATTTAAGAAATGGAAGATTTTTTCTTTTCTTAACCAGCCCAAAAAATGTCCTCCTCGCGGACCTTTGTCTTTTTTACCTCACACCTTTTACCACTACCAGCGATCTGACACAGAAAAACAATTTCGTGGATCTTTTGCCTGATCATGTTAAGATCATATATGATCAGATATGAATTCGTCGAAGGAATCTTTATCCGCATCATCTATCTTCTGTGCTAGCTAGTTGAGATTAGGAGCGACCTGCGTGTCCTAGCTATACATTCGTCAAAAAGTGTGATGGACAGTACTTGGAAATGCATTGTCTCTCCCATCATAAAGATACAAAACTTAATTTATCAAGATTTTATAAAATTGATTAACGCTACTTTCTATGTTCTAAACTGCTACAAAGTCGTCCTTCTTCAAATTAAAATCTCTTTCACGGTTGCGTCAAGTTCCTTAGAGAATATGAAGTTTTAATTTTTTATTCATAGCAAGCAATATTTGATTACTTGCACATAGGTCAAATCAACCATCAACTAGCTCATAAAAACATGAGTGTGAATATTGAGTACTGATATGGCTACAACAAAAACATCAAATGCATCCATGTAGGTTTGAATGAGATCGTCGCACATATTCTACGCGATCTATCCACCTTTAGCCTCGAGATTCATGTTCGCATTGTATTTGTTGTTGTTGCGTGTTTTTATTGTTTTGTTGATTTAAAATGTAATTGCGTGTCTATCAGCAACAACACGCAACATGATACTCGTAGTATTTACTAGATCTACACCTCCCACCAGCACCACAAACCGCAACATTCAACCAACTTTTTATATATGAGTATGTTTGTTGTTGTTTGCTGCTGTCAGTTCCATATCAGTATCGAATGCAAAACCAAGTCCAACATTATTCTCAGCCCTCTTTTACTTTGTTCACCTTGTTTACTTTTTGTTTTTGTTTTTTTTTTTTTTTCACAACATGCGACTGGCATTCTACATTTCAAAAGAAAACGTAAGCAAACGCAACCTACGCAATCGACTGGGCGCTGAATTGCATGCTGCACGTTATGGGCGATCAAGCTGCATCCACACACACACACACGCACGCATGCTGTGAATGCTGCGCTTTTGTGTTGGCTGACTTTCTGAGAATTAATTTGATTTCTAAGCTCGTACATATTTAACCACTTAAATGCAGGTTAAATGTTCCATTTTTTAAACGCTAATGAATATATTTAATCAAATTCAGATTATAAATTAACACGAATTACGAGTGGAACAGTTAATGAATGGAACTTGTGTAAATATTGTGAGGTGTAAAAATATTTGAAACGAAAAAAAAAAAAATTATAGCAGACACTAGTTTAATAGATAAGACTGTTGGTATGTATATTAGGGTGGGTTGAAGTATTTTTTTTTCCACAGCAATTTGAAGTGACAAACTCGACTCATAAATAAATAAATAATATTTTCAAACTGACGAATTTAGCTTGGTCCAAACCCGTGCTTTCTATTCGATACAAAACTAAGTACGTCCAATTACTTCATATTCTACTTATATTACAAAAATAATACGAAAGTGGGTTTATGAAGTTCTGAGTTTCCATTGATTTTTACAAATTCCAGAAACCTTAAAGAAACATTTTTTCGTTTGTGAAACTCAACTTGAACAGTTGTTTGTTTCAAAAAGGAGTTAACCAATCTAAAATGTTTTAAAACAAATAAATGTTTTTTATTTATTTTTATATAAAGTACGAATTCTAGGCATAAAACACGTTTTTCATACCACCCTAATAAACACTTTAGATACGTCATGGCACTTTAGAAACGTGAGACGAAAGAGGGATGACAACATGGAAACATGGAAGGTGAGACTGATGCTCTGCGATTCACATAATCTTTTAGAATCTCCATTTCGGGGTAATTTTCAAGTCAAGGAGAGGCTTCCAATGGGCCAACTTTCTATGGATGAAAAAATGGAACTCATCAGCTTTGTGGAGATGCATCTAAACATAAGAGATTCTATTGGAATAGAACACTAGTGTTCTATACAGATGACTCCAAGACACCAAAAGGATTAGCAGGGTTGTAAAAGAATGCATTCATATGCGAATGCAATCAGTTGAAGTCTTATCCAATGCCTTCAAATTTCGAATGCACTCATTGACTCGCTTTTTGACTAAAGAATGAAAAAATTAAGTCTGAAGTCTTTTTGAAGTTACGACTTTGAAGTCATTTAGAGAAGTCACTTACTGACTTCATTTTTTGAGTGAAGTCACTAACTATTTGCAACAAAAATAGTTTATGCTCATGTCTCGTATGCCACAGGTAAATTGACTCCAAATGATTTCAATTGACTTCAGTGAGACTTTTGAAGCAATGCATGCAATACATGAATAACCAAAAAATTAATGAAAAAAAGAATTTGCAGTCGCAGAATGAAGTCTGAATGTTGACTTCATTTTTTAAGTCCCAGTCAAAGAATTCAAAATACGGCTGCAATCATTTTGCGATAAATCAAATAAATAATGATTCGCAAAAGAATTTTTACATCTCTGAGGATAGTCTGGAGGTCTGTCTGATATCTCTAAAACCGTAAATTTGCTGACACCGAAATGCACAACAATCTGACTATTTCTGGTTACTTCCAACAACTTCTGGTTCCAAGGGATGGCAATTGATAGCTGGCTGTACTATCCTAGCGCCCTCAGTCACCATGTCACTTAATAAAATGTTAGTTACATAACTTGCGGCCAGAATAGCAAATTCTACCATCGACTAAATGTGTTTGATACGCAAAATTCTAGAGAAAACTTGTGTGTCGATTCTCTTTGGGAAACTTGGTCGATAATCATTCTTTACAAAAAAACTACTTTTTAAAGACTAGGCAACTTCTAATTTCCGCTCTCGAAGAACAAGATTACGGTCTAAAATTTGGTTGGCAGTTTTACTGCATAAAGATCTTTATGATCCAGACTTCTAATCTAGCTGTCGGGTTAAGGAAAGTCTGAGATATGGTCAAGCAACTACTCCTTTCTTTCAGAGCATTTTGATATATAAATAGCAGACTATCCCACTCCCAATATATTTATGCCATTACCTAATAGCTTGCTAGCTAAACATTCAAATGAGGTATCAGAAGAGCTACAGGTGTTCAGAATGGATAGAACTTGAACCACAATAGTTGGTGAAAGGCAATTAAGGAGGAGAAGCTGGAAGAGAAAGCAACTTTTTTTATGGATTTGGCTGAAGTTGCTGCTTAAACATGGATGGACTGCAGCAGTAAGTAAGCAAACTCATCGAGCTTCACAAACAATTTTAGCTAAATTTATTTTATTTATTTCTCTCTTTCTCCCTCTTTTGCTTTGCGGTTCTGCAAAATTTGCTGCAGTGTGAAATCCCAATTAAAACGACTCATTTCCCTAATTAATTACAGTCGAAATGACTTAGCTCATGTAAATGCATTTAAGTTAGCTTCTACAAGAACAATTTCTTATTTTACAAGCTAAGCACATTTCTAACGGTTAGCTAGGCAAAGTAGTTTGAATTTCTTTTGCGATCCTCACGTGCACTTTGCGGCATCTGCATAATGTGGCTAAAGAGTCTTGCGATTATACTCAGCCGTTTCTTATTTAATTAGAATGCCTTTAGTTGAGTGCTTTGCATTGTTAATCTGCAAATATTTGAAGAATTTCTTTCACTAACAGCAATACAACGGTACTTTAATTCCTCGCTTGTGGTTTGTGGTGACGGAAGTGTGAGCTTTGAAACGATCAAATAAAATGAATGTATGGGAAGCACTTAGAGCTAGATAATGTAAATCGTGTTGTAATTTTACTAAAAGATCAAGAGGAGGTGTTGTAAATATAAATGGGTTATCGGGGAAGTGCGCTGAGCTGCCATATCGAGAGTATTCAAAACACATCCAAAATGAAAGTATATTTTATTTTGCTCAAAATTTGGGTAGACTATCAACTTAAAAAAATATAAAAATTAAAAAAAAAAATTGTTACCCCACTTCTGGTATTCTATCACCAATGCTTACCCCCACAAATCTGAATCACGTTGTCTGCAGTTCTGCACATCGACAACAAATGTGTAGAATCTCCTCCTCCTTTTCTAGGTCATCCTACCAGCTGCTGCATCGGAAACTTGTGTGATAGTAAACTCTCCTGTGATGCAGATTTGTTTAATTAAAGAACTAATCAAGATATTTTCCTATTTAACCATGACCTTGAGCACATTGAGACTTCGGTTAGTCCATAGTAAAATCGTTAGCTCTGTTCCGCCTTACATAATTTCATCAAGGTGGACGCCTGTAGTCGTGCGTATCTATTTCAGATCCATTTCTGGCCATCATATTAGATATTTCATTCGCTTATATTTTGATGGGGATCCAGATGAAATAGCAGCAGGGATGATCCCGAGCCTTTGCTGAAGTTCAACACCTTCGCAACTTATAAGAGTTTATCACATTTCAATTTGGCTGGTACAAATTTCCTGATGGAAGAAATTGCATGAGCAAATTCTCTTAGAGTTTTCACCCCTCCCTGTTGATGGTAACTTCTCTACAAATATCTAAATTCATACCATTAATTATATTTAGTGACATTCCCTAATTCTTTCTCAATATTATCTTATAATTGTAATACGATGCTAAACACATCCCTAGGTCTTAGTTTATAATTGAAAGGACCCGTTTAGAATGTAGCTGGAGAATAATGATTAGTAATTCTAATGATTAGTAATCGGATTAGAAAGTTTTATATTGCAGAATAATTGATCGATTAGGATTAGTTGGCTATATTAATCGATTACTTATTGATTAGATTAGAACTAGTCAAAAATCTAATCGCGTTTAGTTACGATTAGCACTTCTAATCAAAAATAATCAAAAAAAAAAATCGATTAGATTTCTCGATTAGTTTTTATGAGATTTCTTGATTAGCTTTTCTTGGATTTGATTGGATCAACTATTTTAAAATATTTAAAAAAAAAAAAATTATTTATTTTTGTATACTTAGTTTATTTATTTACACGATATAAATATTTTTGAATATGTCATAATATTGCATTAAAGTCACAATATTGTTTAGACTCTTCACTCAGCTGATTCGGTATTTAAGTATTGGTTATAATTCTACACTGCCAACTTAACTTGTCTGGTAATCTAATCAAATCTAACCAAAACGAATCGAGATATCTAATAAATTTTTTTTTTTTACTTTTTATTATTTTTTAAGATCTTCTTTTGCATTCAAAAACGATTTCAAGCATCACTAAATTGTTTAATCTGAGTTCATGGCTATTTTTGTAACGAAAATGTTGTCGCGGTCGCCAACAAAGTGCTAAGTAAACACTTTAAGCAACTATGTAAGTATATTATTAACGAGTAAACGTAATTACACAAATCATATAAAATGCAACAATGCACGTGCATTCTGTGACACTTGAAGAACTTCGTAAAAAATTGTTAAAAATCCAAGTTATCAGAAAATTTGATTGCTTGATTGATGATTGCCAAAATGAGGTTGCACGAAACGTTGCAACTCGAAGCGCTGTTTAGCGTTGCTGCTGTGGCAAAACGAAAAAGAAGAAAAAATATCATTGCAATCACCCATCAACGTCAAGTGTCTCCAACTACCATTTTGTACCACTTGTGTATGTATTGGCAACAGTTGCTGCAGCACTACCGTTTACAGTTGAAGTATTTTGTTACGCAGCAGCAGCAGCCACAGTATATGTTTGTTGGCAAAATTGATTGCTTGATTTGTTGGTGCAACAATGGCAAACGTTTTGCCAATCGCACCAATTCAGTTGACAGGCGCACTTCATGATTTCTTTATATTTCGCTGTTTACATATGTATATACATATATACTTACTACGCTGGTAGACATACATATGTACAGTGGGTGCAAATCAAAGTGATACAAATGCATTTGCTTGTTTCATATAAAAATATAAATCTTATAAATAAAAATGAATGTGTGTCTGTGTGTCTGTGTGTCTGTGTGTCTGTGTGTCTGTGTGTTTGTGTGTCTGTGTGTCCTTTATGGGCGTCCAAAGTACTCAACCGATTTTTATGAAATTTTCACAGTATATTCTTGAGATCATGGGTTAAAGCATAGGCTATATTAACTTTTGGAAAAGTGGGCGGTGCCACGCCCCCAGGCTATATAAAACTACAATTCTTCATAACTCTGAACATATTTGGTCTAAATTAATGATTTTTGGATATGTGTGTCCCTTGGTCAAGATTTATGTAATTTTGGAAAAGTGGGCGGTGCCACGCCCACATTTTTTGTGTTTTGTTTGTACTTCAATAATGTCCAAAGTTTATGGTCGATCTCTTTTAAACTTTCAAGATTGGTTCAGAAGATTGTTGTGTACGATTTAGGCTATATCAATTTTTGGAAAAGTAGGCGGTGCCACGCCCCCAGGCTATATAAAATTTAAATTCTTCATAGCTCTGAACATATTTGGTCTAAATTAATGATTTCTGGATATGTGTGTCCTTTGGTCAAGATTTATGTAATTTTGGAAAAGTGGGCGGTGCCACGCCCCTTTTTTTGTGTTTTGTTTGTACTTCAATAATGTCCAAAGTTTATGGTCGATTTCTTTTAAACTGTCAAGATTGGTTCAGAAGATTGTTGTGTACGATTCAGGCTATATGAATTTTTGGAAAAGTAGCCAGTGCCACGCCCCCAGGCTATATAAAATTTAAATTCTTCATAACTCTGAACATATTAGGTCTAAATTAATGATTTCTGGATATGTGTGTCCTTTGGTCAAGATGGATATAATTTGGGAAAAGTGGGCGCTCCCACGCCCACATTTTTTGTGTTTTGTTTGTACTTCAATAATGTCCAAAGTTTATGGTCGATCTTCTCTAAATTTCCAGATTGGTTCAGAAGATTGTTGTGCCACGCCTCCAGGCTATATACAATTTAAATCATCATAACTTTGAATATTTTTTGGTCTAAACTAATGATTTTTGGATATGTGTGTCCCTTGGTCAAGAATTATATAATTTGGGAAATGTGGGCCGTGCCACGCCCACATTTTTTGTATTCAGTGCTTTGTTTGTACTTCAATAATGTCCAAAGTTTATGGTTGATCTGTTTTAAACTTTTCCAATACGTTAAAATCTTCGTTGGGTACGACATACATAGGCTACATTTGTAAATTCTTTGGAAAAGTGTTCAGTTCCAGGACCACAAGCTAAGTAATATTTCAATTCGTTATATCCCTGAATGTATTTGCTTTAGTGACATTTTAACGTTCTTAAATCTTAATCAAAGCACTTAAATTTTTTGTTTGTTATTGCCGTTCATACATATCCAGAGTATTATAGGTAGATATAGGATATAATTAAATAAATACTAACTATGCATCTGCTCAGCAGCGCATAATGGTTTTTGGCATACCCATTGAGTTCAAAAGATCCGTTTTTTGAGTTGGACATCCAAAAAATTTATTTGTTTATACCAAAGACTTTAAAGCCAGAAACATTGTATATCCTAAAGCACTGCAATAAATGGAATGTTAAAAGTTAAAGAAAAATATTTGAAAATGTATTTCTAGGGAAGTCACTGGTCAGGCAGAACAACGTCTGCCGGGTCTGCTAGTTTTAAATAATTTTTAAATTTTTACTCAAATTTCAAAACTTCCGTTTGTTGAATTTTTCCAGAAATTTTGGAGTTTTACAATAAATTTATAAAATCTAGTTGAAAAAATATTTATGACACAAAAATTTTTTTTTTTTAATTATGAAATTAAAATATGCGTTTTAGCTGAAGAAGTTTTCGAAATATATTGGAATAACCAAGTGTCATTTTGCGTAGCACTCACTGTATATATCAATACTATTTTTTGATGTCAAGTTACTGCGTTTGAGGGGGGTTATTCAAGAAGTTCAGATACATTTTTTTTATAATTTCAATTGTCATTTTATAAGATCTTTCAATTTCAGATTTTTTTTTACAATTTGCCTCTACAATTCCAAAAAATACTACTACAACTATTTTTAGAACCTAACTACACTTTTCTTGCTTTTTCCAACTCCCACTTTTGTTCTTAGTTTTAATGAATTTGTATGCATTTTGAAATATTCTAATACTAAATTTAGAATTTCTACTACTTTTTGCAAAAAATCTCTTACTACTTTTAAAATTTGTTCCAGAATAAATTTGTAATGGCAGTTTCTAATATCGGTATATCTTATAAATAAAAATGAATGTGTGTCTGTGTGTCTGTGTGTCTGTGTGTCTGTGTGTCTGTGTGTCTGTGTGTCTGTGTGTCCTTTATGGGCGTCCAAAGTACTCAACCGATTTTTATGAAATTTTCACAGTATATTCTTGAGATCATGGGTTAAAGCATAGGCTATATTAACTTTTGGAAAAGTGGGCGGTGCCACGCCCCCAGGCTATATAAAACTACAATTCTTCATAACTCTGAACATATTTGGTCTAAATTAATGATTTTTGGATATGTGTGTCCCTTGGTCAAGATTTATGTAATTTTGGAAAAGTGGGCGGTGCCACGCCCACATTTTTTGTGTTTTGTTTGTACTTCAATAATGTCCAAAGTTTATGGTCGATCTCTTTTAAACTTTCAAGATTGGTTCAGAAGATTGTTGTGTACGATTTAGGCTATATCAATTTTTGGAAAAGTAGGCGGTGCCACGCCCCCAGGCTATATAAAATTTAAATTCTTCATAGCTCTGAACATATTTGGTCTAAATTAATGATTTCTGGATATGTGTGTCCTTTGGTCAAGATTTATGTAATTTTGGAAAAGTGGGCGGTGCCACGCCCCTTTTTTTGTGTTTTGTTTGTACTTCAATAATGTCCAAAGTTTATGGTCGATTTCTTTTAAACTGTCAAGATTGGTTCAGAAGATTGTTGTGTACGATTCAGGCTATATGAATTTTTGGAAAAGTAGCCAGTGCCACGCCCCCAGGCTATATAAAATTTAAATTCTTCATAACTCTGAACATATTAGGTCTAAATTAATGATTTCTGGATATGTGTGTCCTTTGGTCAAGATGGATATAATTTGGGAAAAGTGGGCGCTCCCACGCCCACATTTTTTGTGTTTTGTTTGTACTTCAATAATGTCCAAAGTTTATGGTCGATCTTCTCTAAATTTCCAGATTGGTTCAGAAGATTGTTGTGCCACGCCTCCAGGCTATATACAATTTAAATCATCATAACTTTGAATATTTTTTGGTCTAAACTAATGATTTTTGGATATGTGTGTCCCTTGGTCAAGAATTATATAATTTGGGAAATGTGGGCCGTGCCACGCCCACATTTTTTGTATTCAGTGCTTTGTTTGTACTTCAATAATGTCCAAAGTTTATGGTTGATCTGTTTTAAACTTTTCCAATACGTTAAAATCTTCGTTGGGTACGACATACATAGGCTACATTTGTAAATTCTTTGGAAAAGTGTTCAGTTCCAGGACCACAAGCTAAGTAATATTTCAATTCGTTATATCCCTGAATGTATTTGCTTTAGTGACATTTTAACGTTCTTAAATCTTAATCAAAGCACTTAAATTTTTTGTTTGTTATTGCCGTTCATACATATCCAGAGTATTATAGGTAGATATAGGATATAATTAAATAAATACTAACTATGCATCTGCTCAGCAGCGCATAATGGTTTTTGGCATACCCATTGAGTTCAAAAGATCCGTTTTTTGAGTTGGACATCCAAAAAATTTATTTGTTTATACCAAAGACTTTAAAGCCAGAAACATTGTATATCCTAAAGCACTGCAATAAATGGAATGTTAAAAGTTAAAGAAAAATATTTGAAAATGTATTTCTAGGGAAGTCACTGGTCAGGCAGAACAACGTCTGCCGGGTCTGCTAGTGTTTTATAAAATTCTACTACTTTTTGACATATTTTTCAAGAATTTCTGTTACTATTTTATCAAAAAAAAGAAAAAAATCGAATACTACTTATCTTGTCAAGTTAAAATTTCTAATACTATTTTTCGAACTTCTCCTACCATTACTACTACTTTTTCCAAGAAACAAATTTTACTACTTTAAGTAGAATTTCTGGGCTATACTAACGCAGTTTGCGCACTTATTATAGACCACATCACGCATTTTACTACTATTTTTAAGTAATTATTTACATTTTTTACTACCATTTTAACAAAAAGTTCTGTTCATACTTTATAAAATTCTTGTCATATTTGGAATAACTATTTCATCTCTAACAAAAAATCGAATACTACTTCTCTTGGCAATTAACAACTTCAAATACTATTTTCCGAACTTTTTCTGATATTACTACTACTTTTTTCAAAACCAATTCATATTACTTTTAACACTATTTCTTGTTTATTTATAACTAGTACATGCACTAGTTATTAAGCTCTTTTTGAAATTCTACTACTATTTTCAAGTAGTATCTTACTTTAAACTTACTAAAAAAAACACTTTTGCCTTTGATCATTTCTCTAATACAGAAAATAAATTCTGTTCACTATTGCAGAATTTTTGTAATATTTTTATTACTATAATAGCCAGTTTAAATTTTTCTTACTCATTTCAATAATTTGTATGTGCACAAGTCATATTTATTCCAATTTGTATCTACTTTTACCAATATTTCAATTACAGTATCCAATATTTTGTGGTTCCTTCACTAGTACTAAATTTCTTTTTTTAAAATTTACAACTATTTGAAAATATGTGAAATTTTGTGAAACTACTTAAAAAAAATTAGTACTATTTTTTAACTTCCACTAGGACTATACTAGTACATCAACTCTAGTACTATTTTTTTAACTTCCACTACTATTTTGAAAAACTCTAGTACTACTTTTTTAAACTTCTACTCCTTTTTTCAAAAATTCGAGTACTATTTTCGGAACATTAAGGAAGTCATGGTATGGATACATGCATACATATATTCATATTGGTATTTATACAAAAATTTCCCCACCACCCCTCGTTTCTGCGCCCTCGGCTACCATAACTAAAACGTCAATTTTTAAGTGCGTTTTTGGCGCTTTATCTCGCATAGCTTTGATACTTGTTGCTCTCTTGCACGTTTCCACTTATGTAGCTACAAGTATGCCGTATTGCACGCAGCAGTTTTTCCTTTCTCAATGACTATTGATTCGTTTTAACCATTCATGACAATTCAGTTTCGTTCATTCAGTTTTTCACAAACTTTGGTTTTTTCCTCAGATTTTGTGCAGTTTTTGTTTTTGCTTTTTTTACATTTTTGTATTAAATTTATGGCAAATGTCATGACGCTGACACGATGACGCTGCTGTCCTTCTTTGAATGTGTTGGATGCACTTTTTCTTTTTAACTTAACATAGATTTAAGTATTTCGATTTATATTTGTATGTTTGCTTGTGTGCCAAGTTGTTGTTGAAGTGTCGATAGTGGCGCGTATTCACTTGTAATATGCGTTAATTGTTGCAAGTCAACACAAACGTCTAAGCTAAGTCGTCGCAACAGCCATGCCAGTCTACAAATATATATATTTGGCCAAAAATGCTTTGATGATTGAGTGGCACTTCGAATTCGTCACTTTGAACATTTCGAGAGAATGCAATAACCCAACAAGCAATATTTTATTTTTAAAATTTTTACTGAAATATATAAGCTTCTATAGCTTATCGTAGCAAGTTTATTATAAGTTGTTATTGAAAACATTTCCCCAAAAGTTCGTTGGGTAGTGACATCGAAAAGCAATAAATAAATTGAGCGGCGATTGAATTATAACTAAACACGACTATGTGTTGAAATAACTTGTAAATACATACTCGTCGACGTACTATTAAATTTTGCAGTGACATTGGTTTCTTTAAAATAATAAAATTAAGCTCAGTATTCCAAAACGCCAAGAAGTAAAAATCTCACAAAGTTTAATTTTGGCATGTGAGATATAGTTTGAAAGTCCTCTTACTCTTACTCTTAAATACCATTCAGTTAATTCTTTTGCATTTCATTAACGTACTTTTCAGGACCATCCCTCCCTCGCTCTCTACTCTATAGAGAAATCCCTTGGTATCATTTTAGAGTACCCGCAAGTAGGTGCTACATGGAGTACTCAGAAGCAAAGAAATGGACTACCTTTTTCATATTTATAAGTGTTGTAGTACTCTGATCCTACTCAAAGTGTGTATCATTGTGTTCATTGTATCCACATTCATATCAGCTTGTGTTTCTTCTCTTTACTTTAACAATTTCTAGTTAGCTGCCAATAATTGATACTATCTGCAATTATAAATTCACATACATAACTACACTTACGTATGTATATGTGCACAAGCGCATCTTCAGTGATGGCCGATCAGTTAAAGCAAATTGAAAATTAATTGGACAATGTAAACTTGAATAGACAAGTTTTAGTTGAAAACCAAATTAATGGGATTGGCGTTGGTCATAATTACCTCCATCATTTATAGAACAAGGACATTGTCAAGTTGGATGCACACTTTTACATATAAAAATTAGAACTCTTCTATTGATTGCGAAACAAAATGCATTTTTCATTATGGGCACAACCTAACGAATTTGGGAGGGTATAAGACTTGCACGAGTAATTAAATTAACATGAAGAACGCCTATTTAGTGTTGCTGCTTGAATGAATTCACTCCAATTCCATAAATTGATTTTGCTTCAAGTACCAGCAAATATACATACTCGTATTTTAAGATCAACGACTAAATGCGTATCAGAACAAGGTCTATATGGAGCATAGATTTTTTAGGGAAATGTTTCGGATATAAGAAAACATTGATGGGCTCTTTCTTTCATGGCCAAAGAGAACTTCAACCTTCTATCAATTACTCAACCAAAACAAAGCTAAAACGCTCCTCAAAACCGAGCCAGCTTGTGTATCGACTTCACTTTTCGTTGCTACATAGATGCATCGTAAAGAAAACTCTGCTGTCCTCTGCCATTTCAAAGAACTATTTTCAGCATTCCACATTCGATTTTCACTACCCACCCATCAAGTTCGCTTTCTAAGTCTTTTTTTTGCATATCAAATGAAAAGCTTCTATGTATTTCGCTTTCAACCACTTTTTATTGTAATCAACCTTCAATCGTTTCACGTAATTCATTCCACGCCCATCACATATGTAACTGACCAACTGTCCATTTGCCAATCAACAAGATATCGATCTCTAATCGCAACATTAAATTGGCAGATTTGTGGGATGAAATTGTGCAATGACGCTCATCAATAGCTATTTAATAGCCTTGTTGCTGCCAACTCAGCGATTGCTGCTGATAAGATAAATTTGTACGTGCTCATACATCAATAAAGATTTTTCGTTTTCTATACTCCACGAATGCTTTTCACATTCTAATTGCTTCATTGTCAATGTTACAGCTGCAATTTATTGCAATTTGACTTGATTTAATTTCAAAGCTTGAAAAGTTGCACGAATTATTGAGAGAGAAATACAAATTTGTGAAACGGAAGAGAACGGGAGCACTTTGTTGTGCTGACAATTGTTGTTCGCCACTGAATAGTTGCTTGGGCATCTTATTTGTGCACGGTGGGGCTTAAGTGCCGTCTGCTTGGCAACACTAAATTATTTCAGATGAGTATTAGGGTAGGATGAAATTGAAACATTTGTAGTGCTTTTTTTAATTTTTAATAAAAATTAGCGGGACCTGAATTTTTTTTTGCTGCAAAATCAGGTAATTTGCTGAGAAGCTTTTGAGTGTCAGGAATGTATGTATTTGAGTGGTTGTTGACCACATCAGAGAACCAGGTTTGGAACAATGTTTGATGTAGTCTTTTTAGCTTGGGATCTGGGTTTGGAGGACCAAGTTGGAGGAAAAATTATTGCTCGCCATTTTGTCGATTTTGATTAATGTTAAGTCTCTTCGGTTCTTATACCAAAATAAATTTCAAAAAAATATATGAAAACATTTTTTTAAACTTCTGGCTTTCCATTTCCTAGACGGTCTAGAGATTCTGTAAAGCCTTAAAAAACATTTTTTCCTATTACATCAATTATGTTGCATGATAAAAAAAATATTTTTCGTACAATAAATCGAAACAAAGTTATGGCCTAATAAATTCCTTTACCTACACATGAAAAGATAGTTTCAGACCGTTTTAGACCTTAGTTTAAATTTTGAGCGTATATTTGTTTTGCTGAATATACAATTTGAAGTATGACTCAGAGTTATGAAAAAAATATTCAAATTCACACACTTAGATTTCAAAATTATTAAAAAAAATTTGAATTGCATCTGTTATATAGTAAAAATTATACTCCCATTTTAAGTAATAACAAAATTTTCAACACACCCTAGAAGCATAAGATTTTATACAATAAGTACATTCCTTTTTATTTCTATATACTTACCAAAGTATGTGTCTAAGTTGTTGTTTGCCTTTTAACCATCCAAATTCCCTTCATAGCTTCCCAAATCACTACGTTTTTAAGTTTACTACTTTATTACAACCCATCATGGCTACCATGTGAGAAAGTGGAACTCATGCCACGGCTGATTGCCTCCTGCCTTAACAACCACATCGATTGGTAGCTCCTTGATTTAGCCGACGCGCATCATTTGCCTATCGTTACGTCTCCAATGCCGTTTTAAACAGATTCTCGTGTTCGTAGAGCAATTCTTTGTATCTGGCGCCCTACTGTTTAACCCATTTGTGTGTGTGTGTGTATGTTTGTATATATGTAAGCTGTGCAAACTTCATTATAATTGCTAGTGCAACAAGCGGAAACGTTAAATTTGTTCTGTGACTTTTTACGCTACAGAATCAGGAAGTTCACAGCAGGCTTCCTGCAACTAACTTAATAAGAGATTGAAAACAAGACCGGATTGTTACGATGTTTGTCACATGCTGCTTTGATTGGTGTAGAAAATTGCCAGGTTGAAGTTGAAGTTGAAGACTCAAAAACTGAGAGAAAGAATGTTATAGATTTTTCTCAAACAATCCAGCAGATGGTAGGATATTTAGAAACTGGGCCGAATTTTGTCAAGAGCAAAGGAGATGACGAAACCCGTATCCGAACCCCGACAGTGATAACTATATTCCACTTTATCTCTATTCAAAAAAAAAACATAAGAAATTTTAAAAATTTAATCAAAAACAAAACATTTTGCCCAAAATTTATCAAATCATACAATAAAGTTTCAGAATATCTTAAGATTTAT
Organism: Sphenella marginata; assembly: GCA_951509765.1. Taxonomy (NCBI): domain Eukaryota; kingdom Metazoa; phylum Arthropoda; class Insecta; order Diptera; family Tephritidae; genus Sphenella; species Sphenella marginata. The sequence goes on from OX608079.1 coordinate 100,357,107, forward strand.
CTTTTGAGTGCAAAATTTAGTAGCAAAATTAAATTTTTTGCGATTTAAAAAAATCAAAAATTTCTAAAATTTTTTTTCTAAATATCTTTTTTTATAATGCCCCGTTCGAAAATGTAATTTCACAAAACAGAAAAAAAAGGAATAACTAGTAAGGAAGTCTAAGTTCGGGTGTAACCGAACATTAAATACCTAGTAGTGATCTGTTTTGGTATCCTAATTTACTCAGGTCTATTTTAATACATACCTGAAAATTTGTTATAAAGGCAACTGATTGTTTTCGATAAAAACACTTCTGTTGTGAGTGGTAAATTAAATTATTACTAAATAACAAAATATAAATACCTTTCCTCATGTTCATGAAAGGTATGAAAATAAAAAAAATTAATAAAAAAAAGGCAGTAGAGTGTTAACTACTTGCCCGTAAATCTTGCTTGTTTGTTATTCGATTTGCGTAATTTTTGGCAGGAGTATACTACATACTATTGGGAAGTATCTCACAAAATTTCATTGAAATACATTCTTCAAATTCCAAGCAATCGCTTTTGAAAATAGCAGAGCTTTTATGCTAAAAAGTGGGCGGCGCCACGCCTACTTCACCAAAATCCACAAAATTTGTATACAGTTTAGTTTTGGTAAAAAAGCTTATTATGTGTGTAAAATCTTATTTAAATAACTTATACAATTATGGAAATATCGCGATTTTAATTTTACGAAGAAATTTTTTAGAACTGTGTTCAAAAAGTGGGCGTGTCCGTTCACCGATTTTGTTTATTTTTACAGCAAAGAGTAAGCTTTATATGTTGAACACTTTCTCTAAATATCGTTCCAATAAGTCAATTTTTACCGGAGTTATGGCATGTAAAGTTTTGTGGAATAATCCCCCATAAAGGGGCGGGGCCACGCCCATTTTCCAAAAATTTTGTGCTTTCGACTTTCTTTGCCCACCAACACTTCAGAGGTGAAATATAAATGATATACAGCTAGTTTAAGCAAAGTTATAGCATATTCAATATATCTATGATCCTTTTCAAAATCTTTCGTATAAAATTGGGAGTGGACCTAACCCGATTTCAATAATTTTTTTTCGAAATATTGCTTGTATTAATATAAATATGTGTGCTGAATTTTGTTTTGCTATCTTGAGCGGTTTTTGATTTATGATTAATAATATTTCCAAACTTGACTATATCAAAAAATTTTTTCAAAAATGTATTTGTTGCCTTAACGCTAAAGTGCATACCAAATATTATCCTTATAGGTGTATTATGTACTGAATAATCACTCTTTTTGTATTTTCGAAAATATTATATATATAGAAAGAGGGCGTGGCTTTTAACCGATTTTGCCTATTTTCAATAGCGCTCGGAGATAAGTGAAAAGGAACCCACATACCAAATTTCATTGAGATATCTCAAGATTTACTCAAGTTATCGTGTTCACAGACGGACGGACGGACGGACGGACGGACGGACGGACATGGCTCAATCAATTTCTCTTTTCCTCCTGAACATTTTGATATATATAAGTCAATATCTATCTCGATTCGTTTATGCCGTTACATACTACCGTTAGGCCAATGAAGTTAATATATATAATAATATATATATGTTTCTCGAGGGGAAAAATCGATTATTTGATGATCGATTTATTTCAAAAAATATGATTGAGGGTAATTTAAAAAAAAATACTTTTCTGGTAATTTCTGGTAGTTTTGAAATGCTTTTTTTATTCTTAGCAGGGATGGCACTATTTATAAAACTCGCTTTTAAATTCCTAATTCTTATAATCATTTCATTAAAAATCGATGTTTATCATCAACAAAATTCCATCTAAAATATCGCTAGTTCCACAAAATTTATCGATAAAAGTAAATATCGATTATTTATTCACAACCGTAGTTTATCTTCCTTAATAAATGTTGGTTACTTTTTATGTTTGCTATATTTATTTCATAGACTTGATTTATTTTACACTCAACACCTGTTGGCTAATCCTACAAAACAAAAGCATTTCAATGATCTCCACAACAAACCCACACCCACACTTCACGTCAGCCAACACAGGTCCTTCATGGTTGAGCTGGCTATACTTTAAATTGCACAATTTTGTTTACTGGCAACTTTAATTAAATTTTCTTTCTTAATGTAAACATGCAGATAAAAGCACAAAAGCCGACTCACATAACTGCATACATCTTGTTGGATGTGTTTATGAAAAAATTAAAAAAAAATCTTTGTTTACGAACTTTCGAACTTGACTTACTTGATTACTCACAACGGAGCTAAGTTTGCCTCTGAGAGGCTTGTATGTCGGCAGAGCGCTACAAATGCCACACTAATGACGTTAATAACATTTCTATGTAAATTTTAATGTTAGCCCGTCTCGTAGATATGTATGTGAAGCTATGGCGGTTGAAACTACACGCAGCCTGACACCGACACAAATGTGGCATGTGGCTCAGAACTTTGCATGCCCAGCTCGTATGTGTTGCTCTAAGTGATTGTGCCACATTAAAGTTCTGATCTTCAATTTGCATTTTAAATAGCATAAATACGGTGCGGAAAGTACGCTAAAAATACAACACAAGTGGCATGAGTAACTGAGAGGTAAGGTGATGGCAAGAAAGCAATCTCGGTTAGTTACCCAGCTCTTGTAACCATTCAACCATATGTTTGTACTATAGACTGGATATTTTATTAATTTTTTTTTTGTGGTAAATTTCGTTCATATTTTTTTCGAAATTTTTATTAAGCACGCTTGTATCTATTCTCCTTTTCGTTCTAAAGTTGTCAAACATTTGAAAAGAAAATTTTTACTAACAAACAACGAAACGGTCTTTTACTTTGAATCTTTTTCAAAAACACAAAATTCAGGTTAGTTTCTTACTTTTTCGGGATAATTTCGACACTTTTTCCAAGCGTTTCGCCACCATTTCAGATTTATTTTCGCTTTAGGCTTGGGATAATTTTGGTACATTATCAGAGTCATTTCGGGATTATTTTCAGGGCCATTTTAGGAATTGTTTTGTTATCATTTCCGAACTTTTTCGGGACCATACCGAAATATGAAAATGACTGCAAAACAATTTGAGGAAATTGTTCCAAACTTATCCCGAAAACAAAATTTAGTGGTCAAAAAAAGTATGTTTTCAAAAGTTATTTAATTTTTAAATTACAACCACAAAAAAAATTTTATTTTTTTTTTAAATGAGATCAGTACTAAAAAGTCTAGCAGAGATAGAACACTAAAAATTTTAACTTTTTTTCCGCTTTAAAAAATAATCTGAATATGATTTTCAAAAAAAAAAACTTCTTAGTCCAGTCTAATGTACCACATATCTACATACATACATACCTCCTCCTATTTTTTTTTTATATTACCAACTTTATACTCTTCTTACACAAACAAGCAAAAGGAAGTTCTACAAAAGCTGATTACGGAAGCAACAACAAAGAGGCAAGAGCCGTTGGCTTTACTTTGTTGAAGGCTCCAACAGCGGGTGTCGTACATAAATCAAGTTGCTGAGCAGTAAACAGCAACAAGTGCTCGAGTATAGATTCTATGCGGTCAAGGCGGGCGTATAAGAACATGTGTTCCTTTGCAACATTGTTGCCGGATTAGCACTTGTCGGTTGCCATGGGGTCGATGGGTGTTGAAAATTTGGTAGACATCATTAAAGGTGCGAGTTATTTATGGTTTTGTAAATTTTTTTTTTTATAAATTTCGATGAAGTTGTTGCTTTGTTTGTTCTTAGGACATGTAATGTAGAGAAAACTTAAGGCGATAAGGTAGCGGTGTTAAGAAATCTAAAGCTAAACTCTCAATCTGGTGAGCATGTCCCAACAGACCTATCGATCTTAAGCTACTGCCAACTTTAAAATGGTCGAGGTTCAACTATTTCTTCGAAATTGTTTAACAAATTTCGGTTCATCCTTTAAAACCTACAAGTACCCTATCAATGAGAAGATATGGTTGAGTAGTTGCTACTATGATTTCAAGCAGATCAGCAGACAGACCAAAACTGATCCAAGAATTCGGATGATATTTTAGAAACGCCCTCAGAAAAAAATACCACACAGTATTTATATCTAAATAATTCGCAGTCCCAATATACTTTTACCAAAATAGGTGTAAATCAGAGTAACGTCTCATACTCGGTGTGTTTCACTAATAATCGTCATCTGAATAAGTTTAAGGTTCGGCCAAAACACTCAAAAAGCCAATAAGAAGCTACACATGTGACCTTGGTGGTGTCCACAAAAACCCTCAGTGTAAAGACGAAATATCGGGCTACATCAGCTCTCTTGGAATTTTGAAAAGAACCCCACAAAAAGAGATTCCGGCGCTGATCCATTAACCACCCCCTTGAATGCGCTCCTGCCACAGACACTGTATCAGTTACAAAGGCTAAAAGTAGCCAAAGTTTGAGGTCGTCGAATGAACTACTCACTAGACGATCGACGAATGAAAGTAGAGGAAATAGAAGAGAAGGAAGAAGCCCTTCAAAGGAGTACTTGACGATAGGCAGCCGCAATGGGGGTATATCTATTACAACTTAGCAGAACCCAAGGAGCAATGAAGGCAGTGAACCGCTCCGGGTGAAGGTATGTACATTAATAATTTCGAAAGTTATGCCCACAGTCTTTTGGAAGGCACGTTTACATCGACTAACTTCAGAAAAGCGAAACGATAGTGCCGAATATTTTTCAGGGGTTTTGTATAGATTCGATTTTCTTTGAAACATAGTTGGGCACAGTTTAGACTTAGTAACTTTAGCAAAACCCTTTAATCAAAAGTTTTTCCAAAAATTATTCACTTTGCTAAAAACTTTCTGTAGCGGATGACTGCTGCCATGGACTAAGTTCACTGTACGCCTCAAGAATTTTAGTTTTTGCTTCATTATTCCGCATCTCTTTTTAAAAGAGCTATTACAGAGGCAATTATAACAACTGCTAAAACCACAACTTAATTCAACACCTTAAGCTTTTAGCATTAAGTAAGCAGAATTTATAATGCAAAATTTAGCTTCAGGGTTTTTTTGGATATTTTCAAGAAGTTTGCAAGCTAAATTTCTTCTTTCAGAATCAATGACAGCAGCAGCTACAACCACGCCTGCTTATAATAAACACATCAAGATGTGCCAGAGCGGTGCAACACAGTTGCAAATGCAAAGCTAAGATCGTAGCCCAGCAGTCCTTCCTTGCTTCCTTGTAGACGCTTCTAGTGGCTGCTCATTTTTCATTGTCAATTTGGCTGCTGATCGCATTGGATGAAAATCAAACCATATAATTAAAGGTGTAAAATCGCATCCATTATTATTATGGTGCACCTTTTATCTGTTAGCTGCGAATGGACAGCGGTAAAAGAGCGCTGTCAGCACGATGATATGAGGTGGAGTAGTGCATTTGCTGGTGCTTTGCGAGTGCCCGGTGCGTATGGAGTACGCGCCACAGACTGCTGATAGGCCACAACTTAAGAGCGATTAAAGTATTGGCAACAACAAAATTGGCACTTAACGAGAGACAATGTTGCTGGATTATTCTGGATGGGTCTTCTTGGAAATTGAAATTTATTAAGTGTCTGATGAAGGGCTAATGCTGTTGTAACTATGCAATAAGTTCGTTATATTTGAGCATAAAACCGGGCAGGTGGTAAAAGGTAGTAAATTGCATTTAAGTATTTAGTAAAAGGAACGAGGAAGAGATCCGATGGTTGGAAGATCTCCGAACTTTAGAAATGAAATTTGAATAAATCAAGTACAGGTAGAAAAACTTCAAAGCGCCTAAAAGTACCGAAAAATTTAATGAGGCTGGAGTGAACTTCTGGAATAATTAAGTGTGCTATTTGATTTTTGAGGTCAAAATATTTCTCAAGCTTTGTTTCATAGTCTAAGGGCTCCTGATCTGCGGGCACTTCAATATACTTCGATTTTATCCCCAGTCAAAAAGATTATTGTATGAAGGTGACTACTTCTCTTTAAAGTTTCAAAACTTTCGTTCCTTCGAAAGACATTTCTTTTGGACCAGTAGAGGGCCGGTTAATCGAAATGGGTAGAGGAGGCTGGAGATGAAGTTCCCTTTAAGCATTTTGATGCAAGAAGCAAATTCAACTAGCTAGATTAAGTATGCAGTCGTAGGGAAGTTAATATTTAGTCTTACAAATAATTGATTTTTATGGCACTCAGCTAAGCAGTGATGCGATCGAATGTGGTCTGGGAATAACTGAACTATATTTTCATCGTCTCAAACTATTTCCAAGGAAGCAAATTCATTGACCACAGTTCCGAAATAGATCAATTTAGTTTGTCGTTTCTTGGTCAAAACGCTATTCAGGTAGCTACATGGATGTTCTACGAGTAATCCTAAAACTTGGTACAAAAGATGGCCCACTCTTGAGAAAATTGTCAATTTAGAGACTTAAACTGTCGCTATGCCTTAAGCTCTCTCGTGAAAATTTAGATATAAGCTCATAAGTAAAATTCGAAATTCAGCTACTTAGCTTTTTAATTAGAAAATGTCACTTCCTAATTTGAAGAGCTCCCCATTCCTTCTATTGGGAAATCACAACTCACTTAAAGACATTCGTGATTAGTACAATTTCCGCTTAAATGCGCAACAATAATAATTTATAACATTTTTTGCGCTGTCGATGTCGCTGTCATCATCATCTCAATAGCCGCCTTTCAAGCTTTCTATGCCTTTGATGACTTTATATTCACACCGGCTGGCAGCAACCAAAGAAAGATGAATTGCTGCAACCGTTCCAGGCGGGGCCATCGTTTCTTTAACAAAATAGAATTATATGCAATTGTAGCAGCGTAGATGGAAGATTAATGCTATTCACAGGAGGAGACGCGAGTTAGACTGTTTTGTATCGAGGCTCTGATAGGGCGTCGTACAGTGGGTTCGGAAGACAATTTGGTTCAAAATCGATTTAAAATACGAAACTCAATATTTTCCCCAAAATTCTAAATTTAGGCGTGATTCTGTTAGTTAGATTAAAACGATTAGATTTGCTGAAGACTGCTTCCAATTGTTAGCCTATTTAGAAAAAAAAAAACGTAAAAAGTTTTCGGAAATATCCAGGTTTTTGTCCTCCAGGCCAAACTGTGAAAAAGGGCGTTTTCTTCCTTATCTCCAATTTTTCAAATGAATTGCTAGTAAGGATTAAGAGAGCAATTTCTATTGGAACGATTTCCCGTCATCAAATTGTCAAATTGACAAGGGATGACGGAAAATCGTTCCAATATAAATCTAGCATTCACCCTGTCGGAAAAACAGAAAATAAAAACTAGTAAGGAAGTCTAAGTTCGGGTGTAACCGAACATTAAATACCTAGTAGTGATCTGTTTTGGTATCCTAATTTACTCAGGTCTATTATAATACATACCTGAAAATTTGTTATAAAGGCAACTGATTGTTTTCGATAAAAACATTTCTATTGTAAGTGGTAAATTAAACTATCACTAAATAACAAAATATAAATAGCTTTCCCCATGTTCATGAAAGGTATGAAAATAAAAAAAATTAATTAAAAAAAGGCAGTAGGGTGTTAACTACTTGTCCGTATATTTTGCGTGTTTGCTATCCGATTTGCGTAATTTTTGGCAGGAGTATACTATATACTATTGGGAAGCATCTCACTAACTTTCATTGAAATACCTTCTTGAAATTTCAAGCAATTGCTTTTGAAAATAGCTGACCTTTTATGCTAAAAAGTGGGCGGCGCCACGCCTACTTCACCAAAATCCACAAAATTTTTATACAGTTCTGTTTTGCTGAAAAAGCTTGTTATGTGTGTAAAATCTTATTTATATAACTTATACAATTAAGGAAATATCGCGATTTTAATTTTACGAAGAAATTTTTTGGAACTGTGTTCAAAAAGTGGGCGTGTCCATTCACCGATTTTGTTAATTTTTTCAGCAAAGAGTTAGCTTTATATGTTGAACACTTTCTCTAAATATCGTTTCAATAAGTCAATTTTTACCGGAGTTATGGCATGGAAAGTTTTGTGGAATAATCCCCGATAAAGGGGCGGGGCCACGCCCATTTTCCAAAAATTTGGTGCTTTCGACTTTCTTTGCCCACGAACACTTTAGGGGTGAAATAGAAATGATATACAGCTAGTTTAAGCAAAGTTATAGCATATTCAATATATCCATGATCCTTTTCAAAATCTTTCGTATAAAATTGTGCCTGGACCTAATCCGATTTCGCTAATTTTTTTTCGAAATATTGCCTGTACTAATAGAAATATGTGTGCTGAATTTTATTTGCCTATCTTGAGCGGTTTTTGATTTATGATTAATAATATTTCCAAATTTGACTTAATCAAAAGTGGGCGGTGCCACGCCCTTTTTTAAAAATTTCTTCAGAAATTTATTTTTTGCCTTAACGCTAAGGTACACACCAAATTTTATCCTTATAGGTGTATTATATACTGAATAATCACTCTTTTTGTATTTTCGAAAATATTATATATATAGAAAGTGGGCGTGGCTTTTAACCGATTTTGCCTATTTTCAATAGCGTTCAGAGATAAGTAAAAAGGAACCTGCATACCAAGTTTCATTGAGATATCTCAAGATTTACTCAAGTTATCGTGTTTACAGACGGACGGACGGACGGACGGACATGGCTCAATCAAGTTCTCTTTTCCTCCTGAACATTTTGATATATATAAGTCAATATCTATCTCGATTCGTTTATGCCGTTACATACTACCGTTAGGCGAATGAAGTTAATATACCTTGTGTGCGAAGCACTACTAGGTATAATAACTCAGAGCAATTTCCATTTTTTTGAAAGGTGTTACATAGCGAATTTTTTTTATTTAAAATTAAAAAAAAAGCTCTCCAAAAATCCATTTTTCCTTCTTCTAGGTGCCTTTAAACCTTCGCGCTCTAGTGTGATTAGTTCTCATTGTCCACCAAATCTCTACTCCATTTCACTGCTTTACTTGCAACCAGTTTAATAGATTTGATGAACGCTATTAATTCTAGTGCAACGCAGCAATAAAACGGCAAAAAAATTATGACTTTTATTTTTTGTTTTTGTGGTTACGTCTATGCGGAATTTTTCATGCAACTTTTGTAATTTTCGCCAATGGATGAAATGATTTATTTTATGGTGCACTTTTAGTATGCTTTGATTGTAATTTTTTAGCTTCCGCGAAAAGCGAATGCACACACATTTAATTTCAAAGGAAGAATATAAAACTTTGTTCCCATAGTGGTGATTGGGAAAGGAGTTACGCAATTGAAAGGGTTATAAATTATTTTGAATATGGCAAAATAGGGGGGCGTTGCGTTTTCAATATTGCGCATCGATTTTGAATTTCTCTATTTTATTTAAATTTATTTATTTTTTTTTTATTTAAAAACGGCATGCACATTTTTTTAATTTTTATTTAGCACATTTTATACCCCCCTCCCAAGAAAAAAAAGTTTAAACCCACCCTAATGTCTATTCATAACTCATTAAATGACTCAAATAAGACATGAAAACAAGTTTGTATCATTGCTTTATTCTATTTTGCATTCCTTTATCGCTAATTATGATCCGGTTTATCAACGATTTGCTTGACACTAATCAGACAAGCGTAAACGCCTCTGAAAATGTGTCAATATCTATTGATAGCTGTTGTAAAAAGTTATGCAGTCATTGAAATTGACATATAAAAATATTAATTGATGAATTATTGTGTCAGCGGTTGAGAATTATGTAAGCAAAATATATCTAAGAAATGCAAATGAATTAAGTGTTTTTTTTTGTTGTTGGTATAAGTGTATGATTGTTGAAAAGTTAATTTTTTCCAATTCTATATTAAATGCTACTACACAAATATTTTTTTTACACTAAGCTTAATAATAAATTAATGATTGAGCGAATATTTACATAGACGTTTATAAATTAGGGTGGTTTAAAAGAAAAAAAAAATTGTTTTTAGATTTTTGCTCAAGATATTTAGTCGACTAGTCGGTTTAAATGAAAAAATGTTCCATTAAAATAATTTTTTTTTCGAATTATAAAAAAACAAACAAAAATCGACTTTTATAATATCCTTTTCCATGAAAGTTCAAAAAGCGTATTTCATCACTTCATATTTTATGTAAACTACGAAAGTAACACAAAAAACTGTTTATAACTCTTGACCTCCCAGTGACTTTCAGAGGAAAACACCTCCAAAAAGATCTTTGGAACTACTCCCTTTCAATAACAATAATAACAACCCAATTAATTTCTAGTAAGATTAAGAACCTGACCTCCATCATAATCTCTAGAAGGTGAAGATGGCGTACAACAACCTTAGAAATTTTGTACAATTGTCTATACATATACGGAGTATAAAGCAAAATCATTGTATTGCACTTAGGCTAAGAGATTGTAAATGAAACGCTTAGAAAATTTATTATGAAATATTTAAGTACCAAATATGGCCGCCAACATTGGACCTCTTACTTAAACTTCATCTGCATAAATTGCAATCGTCCGTAAATCACTTAAATCATTTACATAGGTATTTACTAAGCCTTATTGCTTTGTTGTTGGTTGGCTACCAATAAACATAAAAATTTTAAGTATTTTATAACAACAATCTCTTAAGAGCAATCAAGTACACTAGTAAGCGTTGGGCGTAAAAAAGATATATATAAAAGGAAAAGAGAAAATGTAAAAGTGTGAGAACTTGGGATTCCAATATTTAGATTTTTTTAAAATACCGGGATTTCCGGGATGTTATTACACAAGGTATTTGATATTCTGCAATAGTTTATTTAGTTCTAAAAAGGCGGAGAAAATGAGAATATTCATAAATATTTCGGGATCCCGAAATGGGCGCTACCGAGTTTGTAAACCATATTGGATGGCTGGTACAAAATGGGTTAACTAGTTTTCTTTAATCAAAAAAGCAACAGCTTGGCCTGTAACTACCTAAAATGAAGTATTCCCTAAGCGGTTGTTAATAGTAATTATTATTATTCAAATACTTATGTATGTATATGTAGTACGATACAACAACACACAGCAAAAGGATTAACAACTAAGCTCAGCTCAATGCAAAAAGCAGACGACGGCAGTTGCTGATTTTATGACCAGCAAGTATTGGATTGCGTTTTAAATAACTCAGGCGTCTTAGCTCAGAACAAGATTTGAGAAAATTATACTGCAGACTTTTCTTGATTTATTTATTATATATTTTTATAGCTTAGAAGAAGATTTAGAAGTGGTTCGCTTAGTTAGAGTGTTATTATGGCATAGGCTCACTTTATTTTAATCCAAGTTAATAAAATGCTCAACGGTCCGTAATCAATATTGAGGTCGGTAGTTAGTACTTAGGGTTAAAGCAATAATAAATAAATATCATTTGTCAACCTATTTAACTAGCCAAGACGGGCTGCAGCAACTCGGCATACTTCTGTCCAGCTTCAGTATTATTAAGAATATTTGTTAAACCACTGTGCTGAGCAATGGCTGGACTGACTTTGTCTCCTGAAGGGTCCAGAGTGGATTTTGGAATAGGGTAAGTTATAAGTCTGCGATCTGCTAAACTTATTGAGCTTTCAAAGTCCTATTAAAAGGTAGTGATCGGTATTCTGTTCGAAATTCGTTCTCTCCAATTGTCCGAATATACGTCTGCGTATCTTGTAAACCCCTACCTACAGCAGTTGTGGGTATTAGCTATCCACCTTGAAAATAAGTAGGTGATCGACGCTTAGATTTAATGTCAAAGCCCAGTGGAGGTGATTCAGGGGTACACTTGTATTATACTCCAGCCCAACATGGACATCTCACAATGCATTGAGCTAAGCTACAGCCCTATCAGCCACTACAACCTACAGCAATCCCTTTCATTCTTCCCATTTCACCATTCTCATCCCCAGTGACTACTTCATAAATATTTTAAGAATTTTTCCGTATATGCGAACATGCATTCTTAACAACGCCTTAGCACAACACCTGCACATTGATGCAGTCAATAGGTGCAATTAGCAAAAATTCGTTGTCTACGTCTTGCCTCAACGTACAACATACCAGAGGCGTTGCTTGCGCCATATGCTTTTACTTGTACAAAATTCTAAAGTTGTGTGGTGCATGCCAAGCTTTTTTCTATTGGAGACATATAAGCTAATCTTAAGAGGAAAATCCTCGCCCATTTCCGCATTTGTTCGTTTGTGACTTTTTTAAGCCACCTGCTGCAACATTTTTGTTGATTGTTTTTGTATTTTTTTTTTTTCTTTCTTGGAACTTGTAAGTTGGTGAATGCTTCGCGATTCATTTTGGTATAGGCGCATGTAATTTGTTTGTTAAGCATATTGGAATTGCTTAGCTTTTTACTTTTGTCATGCAAGAAGACAGTGCTTAGGCAGCGACGTATCGAAGGACTCAAGACACGAACTTGATTTGTAGGAAAATTTTTTGATGTGCAGAAACATTTTTATTTGTATGTTAAGTTATCGGAGGCATTTAATTAAACTGAATACAACTTTTTAATATTTGTAAGGAACTTATAAAGATGTCCATTCACCCTGCTTGGTTGACACCTCCATTGATGGGTGCGAGTTGAATCACGTTCTATTGCAATCTTCTCTGACAGCAAAGCAGAAGCTCGGGGTTACGTCATCCTCAAATTTATCGATTTAAGTTGGAATAATCAGATAAAGATCATTTCTTGATATACTAAATATTAAGCCGATCTTTGGCTTCCTAAAAGGAATCTCGAACTTTCACCATACTTAAAGTGAATAGAAGGGACATATGCAGAATACTTTCGATTCTCACCAGTCACTGGACTTTTGGTACGATGGGTTTGGAGCATAACAGATCATTTGGTAGCTACAACATCATTGAGCTGTAATCAGTAATGGCACAAACCTTCCACAGGCTCTCCAACCTACTTGAGACTTGTGAGTTTTTGAATAAATTCAACCATAGACTCCTAGGATCCTAACCTAACCACACGTCGATTACTACTCCCATTTGGGATTTTAATAAATTCATCAGGAATGCCTATCAATGCTTTCAAATCTAAGTCTTTCCGCTCTAGAGAACTTTTCAAGTCGAATGTAGCTCCTCACCTCTGATAATCCCGTCCCAGTACTTTTTACATAAATCGAATTTATTTTCAAACTGGAGTTAATTTAGCAATGTCATTGCGCGAAAATATGCAAAATGTGCTTGACATTAATTAGTGCCATTTTTTTTTTTTTGTTGCTCAAATCACTAAACATACAACTCATTAGTGCAACATAAACAACTCGATACATTTGAGTTGGCCAGAGCAAAAATTATTTCAATTTATAAAATATTCATGTCGTACTGTCACCTGTCGTGTGTCAAGTGTTTGGGCAACAGAATCCAGTTGCTGCAGCGGTGGCAGTTGCGGCATTTTTCTCAATGGGCATTTATGTCATGCAATCAACTACCAGGCCATACAAACAGACTACGAGTAAAGTAAATAAATGCAAAAATGTATGTTTTCATAACAAATTACTCTATGTCAGCTCCGCTGTGTCTGCCAGTGACGACAGTGCAAATATCTCGGAGTTGCAAATGTTCAGAAAATGAATGAAATAATTCAGTCAACAGAAAATGTGGAAATGTTGATTTTCAGATGAATGCATATATATATGTATATCTGGGGCTGCAATCTTTTGAAATCGAGTTGCTACTTTCGAAACGCTGATCAAAGTTCTGCTTTTTGTACTACAGAAATGTATATTCAGCAACTCGTTCTTGTTTTATCCACACACCTGTACATATGTTTTTAAATTAAGGAGGATACCTCTCTCCATCAAATTCTCAACAATTAATTCATAAAGAAATCTCAAAAAATATATTTTGTATAAGAAAAATTAAGTTTACTTCTCCCAACTACTGCAAAAAAAAGTGTTCCACTAGTCGTTCCTCCTTAATGTGCATTTATATGCAGGCCTTATTTGCTTTACAAAATATTTATGCAAATACATTTGAAGTGATTTAAATTCATGTATCTGTGGCAGCATGCCAGCACGTTATGTGTGGATAAATCACTGCACAATAAATTATGACAGTCATCATGAAAAATTGTTTACTTTGCGATAATACTTAAGTAGCTATGTATGGCATACTCGTATAATAATTTCATATATATATTTGTAGTTAATACAAAGCGTGTTGAATAATGTTAAGTAGGATCAGGACCTGTACAGTGCGAAATGTAGTTGATTTAAGACTCAAAAGAAAACTCAAAGTAAAACGAAGCAATATTTTGATCAAAATTTTTACATTCAAGTCTCTGAATAATATTTCACTTATTTTGGACTCACTTTTCCATGGAATATGTGATGGGAGATAGATAGAATGGCCCTCAGAGTATTTAAAGTTTCGAGCAAAATGTATGAGCTTTCTCGCGATGCAATTGTAACTATGAACCAACAACGGTTTCGCCATCTAAAAACTTTATGAAATTGTAACATCAGATTTACGGGTTCACTGGTATCTGTTTATAATTTTAGAAAAGTGAGCAGTGCCTTGATTCATGCTACATAAAAGTTCAATATATTAGCTTAACAAAATGTCTGAGTAGATTTACATTCTTTAAAATACTTGCAAAGTGCTTTAAGGAGTCCTCGGCGTAGTGATATTTTAACTAAACGTGCTCTATATATCAAAAGAAAGCTTTAGAAAAAGTTAGCTGCACAAAATTTGTATTGATATGTGGGCGGTACCACGCCCCTTCTCCCAAAAGTTGATAAAATCAGCGATACGATTATTGTTGTTGTTTTTTTTATTGAATTATCTCATTTTAAACGTTTTTCGAAATTTTCGATATCGAAAAAAGAGGCGTGGTTATGGTTTGATTTTGGTCATTTTCTAATCTTTGCGTCAAATTTCTTTCACATATCCAAACCCTGCCGGACGAACGGATAGGTCTTAATGGATTTCTCTGTTCATTCTAAGAACTTTGCTATGATTATTAATCTTAATTAATGATTATTAATCTTAATCACTGATAATCAAATTTTATTTTGTTAGTTTTTTAATAATTGATTAATTATAATAATCGAACATTTTTAGAATAATTAATCGATTAGGATTAATTTTTGTTTTCGATTAATGATTAATTTTGTTTTCAACTTTAATTCTAAAATTAATCATTAATAATTAATTGCGATTTAGAGTTAATAACAAATTGTAAATACTGTAACAAAAATATTTTTGAACCAAAATCGTGCACAAATATCCCTTAAAATTGGATATTGAACTTCGCCAAAAGTTGCAATTATAATTGCGCAACTATATTAGCTTCATAAATATTTACGTACGAGTCCGCAACTCCACTGATCAATATTTTCCTTGTTTGACAAATCGCACAAACTAACTCGCCAAAAATTCAGAAGAAGAAGCAGAAGTGAGCAGTTAGTGCACTTCAACAAAGTATTCGTTTGCCAAAGATCAAAGTGCAAAGCTGCGCATTGCAAGACTCTCCAGCACAATCCATGAGCAACAAGCAGATGCGCTAAGCAAACTTTGAATTTGGCAAGTTGTTCAGCAGCTGCCATTCAATTTGTTTGCATTCATACATATTATTATCGGTGAATTTTTTAGGTCTTCCATGAATAATTTATGAATGAAATTCACATTGCACTCATGTGTGTGTGTGTGTATGGGGCTACTGACGAGTGCACAGCTCGAAACTATTTGCAGATATGAATATTGTGCAAGCAGCAAAGGTATTTAATGATTTTTTTATTTCTTTGACAACGAATTACCCAATGATGGAACCTGTGGTGGCTAGCCCATGCTGGTGGGCAACGTTTAGCCGCTGTGTTGGGGCAAGCTCTGTTGTATGTGTGTGTGAATGTGTGTTTCGGTTAGATATGTCATTTAAGATTTACAACTTTGTTGTCATTGCAAGTATTGCGACAGAGTGACAAATTTCGGACAATATGGGCTTCGTGTGTACCTTCGGTCTGTTGAAATATGTGTGAGAATGTGAAGGAATTAATAGATGGGCTCAAATGATATTCGTCTGAAGTTGTAGTACAGATTTCTGATTTAGAATTTTGCAATATTTTTAGTTATTTGGGAGTTGAATTTTATTATTCTATGAGTCGATAAATGGGACTGCTCCTTCATCATAGTCTTTTCTGGGTCAAAATAAAAATCCTTTCAAGAGCACCAAGAGAGTGAGTTATTAAAATATTAACTTGGGCTCTGAGCTTAAATTACAAAACACAAAACTAAATTCCATAGAACGCATTAAAAACTCAGATTGCTTAAACGCCTCTAATCGCTTATTTATATACTTCAAAAATTTATTAGTTCATTCAAGCTGGTTGTTGTTGTTTTTGTTGTTATTGCGGTAGCTTGATTTTGGTTTAATAAAAATCAAAAACGCTGTCACCGCCGCAAGACAAATTCAAAAACATTAAAAACGTAAAACTGCATTGAATTGTTATTTATTTGATTTCCTTTGTGCGCCTAATAAAGAGCGCTGCCAAACGACTTAACATGCGCATAAACAAAGCGGCCGGAGACACAAACGCTACGAAATCTATATACGACGCTCAATAACTAACTAACAACTAAAATATTGAGCGCTTATGGCTTTGGCTGCAATCCATACAATCCATGCACATATCCTCATTCATTTGTTGTTGTCATTGTTTTTGCCTCTGTCTTTTAACAGCAACTTTTGTGTCAAAGCATTTGTTGAGCAACAGGTTGCCATGAATAACTTTACTTGCAACATTCCATGGAGTGAGCAGCACTGCGGCACACATAAATACTTAAGAATCATAGATAGGCAGTATGGATTGCCAATCATTTTGCATTACAAATAATTTTTTGTTGGAAGTGAAATTTTATTTCTTTTTTCGCAATAAAGTTGCATATTAAAAATATTGTGACAAAGGAGGGAAATTTTATTAAAACTATTTAAATGTATCTTAAATTCCAACTATTTAAAAAGTAATTTGAGCCGGTAATGCAAGTGAAATTCTCAATAAATATCAATTGGTAGTACGAAGTATCTTTTTTAACTTTATAAATACTAAAATAAATTTAGTAGTTAAATTAAATTTCAGTATGAGTAAAACCTATACAGTATTTACTGCACTTGATGGTAATGCTTATGGAATTGCATTACATGTAAAACAAAACTTTGTTGTGTTGCTAGATTTTTTTGAGTTCCCATAAAATTTTTCCTTTAGAGCAGATAAAGTTTTTAAAAAGATGTGTAATGGTAATGTAATTACAGCTGGTTAGTAATCATTACTTAAGAATGAAATTACCCTCAGTCTCCCTGTACAAGTAATTGGAAATGCAGTCAACTACTTTGGCTCAAACAAAAAGAATTGATTACATTTCAATTCCCCAAAAAATAAATACCGACAGTAATTTCCTCGAAACAAAGAAATTACCTTGGTCATGTTTTTCCATTTATTTTCGTGAAAGGAAGTCATTACTTTTCCCAATTACTGAGTAATTTAATGGTAATCGCAGTTTTGGTATTGAGTATAAATGAAGAGTTTGCACTTATATAGCTTAAGAAAACATTATTTGTAATGCAATACAAATACATTATCTACAACGATTACCATTAACATTTTTTAACTATCGATAAAAGAAGGATTACTGGTAATGTGATTGGTCTTGATTTATGCGTATCCGTAATGCATTTCGTACGAACTAAATTTCAGCACCAGTAAAATTTAAGTACCATATCACTACATTTCAATGTTCAGTAAAATTTTTTTACTAATGCACATAGAATTGCATTATCAGTAAAAGCCAAAAATAATTATTTTAACATTTACTAGTAATGGAAGTCTTGTTTAAGAAATTCATTTAAGTACATTTATTGGTAATTTGAACTGTACTAGCACTATATATTGCAATAAAAAAGCATCAACTTCCAAATAACAAAAATATGTTGCTGGTAATGCAAACAGAAATGCATTAATGCTATTTTACTTGATTTATTTGTGCCTTTAAGATATTTCGTATGACCTAAATTTAACAAACAATGAACTTTAAGTGTCGGTGAAATATACTAAAATTTTCAGTAATAGATAATGCATATAGAATTGCATTATTAATAAAAGTAAATAAAAATAATTTTTACACTTTCTAGTAAGGAAAATATAAAATAAGCACTTTTACTGGTAATTTAAACTACCTGAGCACTATCTGTCACTCTTAATAAATGTCGAATTTAAAACAATCAAAAATATGTATTGGTAATGCAAATAGAATTGCATTACTATCGAAGCAAATTATCTAGTTTGCTAAAATCCTCTACAGTAACAAGTAAAATGTTGCTAATTTCTACTTTGCACTAACTTTTCATTGCATTATGCCCTTGTATGACTTGCACAAACATATCTAACGCGCAATTTTTCGGCTGTTGTTGTTGCATGTCACATAATGTTGTACGATAAATAACGCAAATTACGCCATCGACCCATTTTGTGATATTGTTTACCAATTGAGACGCATAAATGGAAGTCGCGTACAAATACATTGGGATGGATATCAATTGGCTGATGTATGCTACGCTTTTTGTTGTTGTACTAGTGTCTTTGAATTAAATTTCTTTGAATGCCGCTTGCTGTTAGAAAATTGGTTCAATATTTTAACAAAGTGAAGTAGCTACTTACGTATCCAGGCGCTTTTGAATCGTTGCAGTCATAATTTTTAAACTCAAGTCGACTTCAGCTTCAATATCTGGAAAGGAATTTTTTGTTAATTGACTACAAATATTTTATGTTGTTTGATATTTAATCTTAACATTAAAATGGCTCGAGACCAAACTAGGCGAAAGGTGGGTTAGCAAGCCTAAGAAATGTTGAGGAGGCTGTAGCAAATCGCTGATGATTTCCCTAGTTGACGCTGAATTTTCAGGATACATATCAATGTCCGAAGTTTCTATGGTCCATAGTAAAAAAAAAAACGCTTTCAAAAGAACATATCCCCTATCCACTGAAATGCAACTCGCTATGTTTTCAGTTGCTGTTGAGATCCTGTTTAAAATTTTGCTAGGTAACCAGATTAACAATCGAAATGACCTTTAACGGATCACGCTCTGCACCATCCCAATGACCTACTCAGAAACAAAGCACCTCTGTAATAAAAGTGAGCAATAGCAAAGTGGGAACAACTAAAAATGAGAATTCTCTTAAAATGAACAAGTAAGGAAAGGGCTGTCTTCGGCTGTGCCGAAGGCTTCATACCTTTCATGAATACGCATAACTTTTTTAAGTGTTCGATCCTTACTTACAATTGGTACAAACTCTTCAAAACTGTTAATTTGAAAATACATGGCCCAAACCAGAGTTATCGGAGCAATCGAATATATGGGAGCTATATGTTATGTTACTCCGATCTGTATGATTTTCACTACACACATCACATATGTAATAAGTACCAAACCTGCAAAATTTTACGTTCCTAGCTTCTTAACTGCAAAATCTATAGCCCAAAACCCATTTATCGAAACTATCGATTATATGGGAGCTATATGTTTGGTTGGTCCGATTTGAGTCATTTTCACTACACATGTTACTTATACAATATGTACGAAAAGTGCAAAATTTTGGGGTCCTAGCTTTTTAATTGCAAGATTTATAGACCAAAACCCGTTTATCGGAACAATCGATTGTATGGGAGCTATGCTTTGTATCGGTCCGATCTGGCTGGCTCCGACAAATGATTAATCCCATGCAAAATGGCGGCCCTATACCAAATTTCATCGAGATAGGTCTAAAATTGAGGGACTAGTTTGCGTTCAAACAGACAGACGGACAGACGGACAGACGGACAGACGGACAGACGGACAGACGGACGGACGGACAGACGGACATGGCTAGATCAACTCAGCTTATCATCCTGATCATTTCGGTATACTTAATGGTGGGTCTATCTCTTCTTCTTCTCATACTTACAAACATCGGACCAAAGTTATAATACCATTTCATGTTCATGAAAGGTATAAAAAGTACTTTGTATGGATGAATGACCTAACAGTTTCACACAAAAAAAAGTAGCAAAATTCATTCAATAACTTGCCACCACTGGCGCATACGATTGCAAGTTCATATGTTTGTATGTAAGTATTCACGTGCTGCTGATCGGCATGATAGCACTGATAAATTATCCGCTTAGCGGTGTTGAAGTGGTAAGTGAATAGATCCTCATAAGCTGAGCTATTTGAACAAATGTATGTATGTATGTATGTGTGTGTGGCAGATGCCGCAGCACTTGTGCAGCGTTTTTATTGCTTAGCTCACTGGAAGTTTACAAAATACTTAAATTTGTAGGTGTTGCATCGCTTTCTCATTGATTTCAATTTACTGATATGACGTAGAAAAATGCCGCTAGTTATTTATTTGTTGCTGCTTTGCTATTTTTTTTTTATTTATTTAAGAAAATTGAAAAATATGCTGTACTAGTGAAGCGAAAGAGAGGGAAGCAAATTAGAAAAATATTACAAAGAAACCTGCTTCAATGAAAGATAAGTCGAGATACGAAGAACGCTATTATGATGAAGAATGAGAGCTTTTTTTTTGTCTCAATATTCGCCTAGGTGGGCAGACTTGAAGTGGATTTTAAATAATTTGGTTGTCGAAACATGGCATTACAAGTACTCGTGACAAGCTACCGGTATATTTTATACTTCCAACAAGTCCATAGATAGATTAGGTGCTTCCAAAATTAATATAAGTACCAGGGCGTACTGGCTTTGCATTGCCATTTTGAGAGGTTGTCATTCAACTACTCTCATCTAGATGCTCATTAGCACAAAAATTCTCCCAAAAAAATAGATTTCAAATTATATCGAACACTTATTTTTTATCCGTATCAAAATTTTAAATCGACAATGCTAAGGGTAAATTATTAAAAAAAATGTTATTGGAACGATCACGCAAAAAACACAAAAAAGGTCACGGAATAGTCCCTAAAACAGTGCCAAAGCAATCTCAAAAAAATCCGCAAATTCCCGAAGTTACCACGTAATAATCCCGAAGTGATAATAAAGCAGTCTCGAAATGTTTAAAAAATTATCCTGAAACAATCTCTTAATTATGCCAAAATGGGCCTGAAAATGGCCTCAAAAAAGTCCCAAAATGATACGACAACAATCCTGCATTTGCCCCGACAAAGTCTCGATGCAAGACTCAAATAGGAGGGCTCTAAAAAAATCAAAAGAAAAAAATCTAAAATTGATCTCGAAAAGGTTGCTAAAGGTCCCGAAAAGCAACCCGAAATTATCCGAACACACAACAAACAAAATTTCGCTCTACTCTACTAATTCAAATTCCTCTCTCAATGAAAACTTCAAAAGTAAAATAGATAATCCACCAAAAAATTTCGATTACTGGCTTATTTTTCTCGGTAGTTCTCTTAATATTCATGTTTTTTCAAATATCAAATTGAACCGAAATATGACAGACAGGTATTTTTCGAGATCATAGATGATACATAAATAGAAAATAAAATATAGTTAGGTGGCAACCATAGGTTACCCTGCCTAGAAATGTTTTTATTGAAAATACCTATCGTTTGATACTTGTATATTTTATTTAATTTTTTAATAGGTGGCAACCCTGTATAAACTTCCTAAGTTACACTAATCAAGTAAAATAGCATATTCCTTAAAATCTATAAAAAAATTTAAATATATTTGGATAATGTGGCAACAATCAATACTTACTCTACTTAGAAAACTTATTCCTTCTTTGATATCCATATCGGAATGCCTTATTTCTTTCATTTCATACCTTTCGCTTGAAACCTAGATTTTTATATCTGACTTAATTATAAAAAAGTTAAAAAGGTGGCAACCTTGAAAACCCATTTAATCTATTACGGGATTATTACGCAAAACGCAACGAGTCACTAGGTTGAAGCAAAGTTTGCGTGATATATTCACTCACTTAAATGTATCTCACAAAAGGTCATGATGATTTACAAATCAGGCCATAATTTATTAATTTCATAATCGAGTAGGCTATTTCAAAATATTGAGTAAAATATCTTAAGTTTTTAATTTTTATTATTATCGTGTGTTTCCATTTCGAAAAGTTTAGGAGCTGATTGTTTGAAATTTCCTTAGACTGAACATACACCGCAACGCTACATCGAGAGTTCCAACTGAAAAACCTCAATCTCAATAGTCCTTACACAAATAGCAGTACCATAGAGTAATGATTTATCTCAATAAAAGCGTTCAATACTGCGCTATGCATTCGTTTTGCATGCCAGCAACTTATGGGCACGTACATTAACTCAAATTTTGGTACGGCATGCCAGGTCAATAATGAAAAAATCAATGAAACAAAGCGTTGCAAACGATGGCGTGCGGCTTATGACTGCGGTTATGTTATACTTTCCAAATATTTTCAGTATTTCGTTTTTCTTGTTTTAGTTTTCCTGCTTTCACTTTATGACAAAATAATTTGCATTTTGATTGGTTGCCAAAAACAAAACGGCATTGACTAAATATGCTTAAAAGGAGGAAATATTGTGGAAAATACGCGCCGCATTACTTACGTTGGAACGAGCTAGGCACACACACGTCACCGTTAAAGATTTGCATTTTGCCCTCAAAGCAGCCATAAACATGGTTAAACGCCAGTGAAAGTTTTGGTGGTGTCAATTACTTGGACGTCAATATCTTGATTTTAGGTGATTTGGTTGAAGCATTGGATTAGAGTAAAATGGTCGTAAAAAGCGCTAAATAAAGTGGCTTTTAAAGTTTAAGTTTTGGTAATTGATCCCGAAGGGCGTTATTAAATGTGTGGCAATGGGAGTAAACGTATTAGAATGTGAGTGATTGCGTTTTGAAAAAAAATGTTTGAAGCAAATTAGAGTAATGGAAAATAAATGCATAAAATCCGCTAGGTGGCGCGCTGATGGAGAGAATTGGAATTTCCTGCAGAACAAATTGATCTTACGATCAACTTTTGAGAAGCGTCCCTGTGTGCTTGAGACATGTAACTTTACAGGCAAATTCTGTAAGCTGTCTCTAGTCACTAATAGAGACAATTTGTGGTCAATTTCAATTTTGAGACAATTTGGTATTCAGTAAGCTGTCTCACATCTCATGTCTCAAAAAAGAATCACTAATTTGTCAGCTGGTTGTAGGCAGGTCACAAACAAGAAAATATAGGGATAAAAATTAAATAAATTGAAAAAAAAATTTTAAGTTTGAAATCATTTATAAATGTTTAAAAAAATAATAATTAACTAACAAAAAAAAAGAAAAAACAGACAAAAAATTTGTCCTCGATCCCGGGTTCGAACCTGTTTCTCACACGTTGTACCTCGAGACACTTACTACCTCCGCTATTGCAATATTTATATGCGCGCTGCCAAATGCTGTACTTAAGATTTATGCATATCTGTTTCCACCACATATCAATGGTGAAATTTTTGTGATTTCCTCTTACAGAATACCGAAATCATCGAAAGTCACAAAAATTGTCTCTAATGAAAAATATCAAATTTAGTGACTTGAGATGAGACAGACTTACAGAATACAACTATAAGTCTGAAAAAGTTAGCAACGTAATATATCATCGAAAAAACTCCAGCAATAGGTGGCGCTGGGGTCGCGGTGTCAAGAAATTTGGTTTGAAATTGGGAAAATTCTAATACATTTTCAAAGAACTTTAAGGCAATCTAGAGCCTTGAAACATAACGCATAATTCAGGACGTGATGGCAATAAAATTTTTAGGAAACCAAATTCCGGTAGATGGCGCGCTTATCGATATTACAGAAAATTCCTGAAAAACAGGGAAATCTTCCGATCGCTTTTTGAGTAACTCCCCGCCGAGCTAGAGACTTTAGATTGAAGCCATATCTCAGAACAACATTTTATAAAAAAAAAACGGTAGGTGGCGCACTCATCTAGGTATTTAGAAATTTCCTTTTTTGGTTAAGAATATTATGTTTAAATTAAGTTAACTTTCCGGAGACATATTGTCCTGTAGCTTAACAATTGAACTTGTAGAAAAAAATTGCGCTAGGTGACAAAACACAACAATAAGAACACAAACAAAAGAGATGACGAAAATTGCAAGAAAAGACTTAAAAGCCAGCGAAACCAAACTAGAACATAAAATAGAAGTAACAAAAAGAAAAAACATATGACAACAAAAACATTAATAAGAGCACAAAGAAAACACAACACCAGAACTAAAATAATAACAAAATAAAACCATAACAAAAATAATATTAAAAAAAAAAGAACAGCAGCCACCCATCACACCCAAAGGCACATTAAATGAATCAAGGGGCGTGTAATATATAAATCTAGTAAAAGTAATATTGGTATGTGCTTAAATGTAACCTTGCACGATTTCCTAGCAATGATTCGCAACAAAGTAGCGAGCTGCGTTGCGACAATGTAAACGGGTAGAAATGTTTCGAATGTGGAAGTTTAAAAATCCGGAGATATAAATAAGGATAAAATAAAGTATTATAAAGTACTGTGGTTTTTCTTCAAATGCTATAAAATAAAACATGGTCTAACGTGCCTCAAAGTTAAAGATTCAGTTTGAAACCGAAATCGTATTCGGAAAATTTAACCTAAATCTGAAACAAAATCGTACCAAGGCGGAAACTTGAGCCATAATTGAAACAGAATCCGAAGCCATATTTGAAACATGATCGGTTCCAAAAAAATCCAAAAGCGAAACTAGACCAAGACTCGAACCAACAGCTGAAAGTGAAAAGATAAACGAAGTCGTAGTCGATTCGCAAACCAAAACTAAAACATGAAACATATCCGAAATAAGAACCATATTGGAACCAGTACAGAACATTGACTTGAAATCTGAAATGTAACGGAAACTGTAAGCCAAGCCTTAAGGGAATCCTAAGCCGAACCCAAATCCTAAAGCGGAACTAGAATTGGATCCACAATTCGAGAAAGAAATTTGAAAATGAATTAGAAACCGAAATTGGAAGTATAACCGGAACTCGAATTTTAATCAAAGTAGTGCAGAAATAAAAATAATGTACTAAAACAGAAATCGAAACTAGTTTCGAACTAGTTCCACTCGCAAAACTCTGCTTAAATTCCTCCTGAAGCGGATGTGAATATTTGCTACATCCCTAGTTTAATTCATATCCATGTGTACGCCTGTGTTGCATGCTGTAGCTGGAACATGTACGAGCTGTGATTCCATTGCGTGATTAAAATCGAACATGATGTATGAAGGATTCAGTAAATAACCAACAAAAAAGAAAAAGCAGATAGACTGGTGCTTACTTAATACATTCATTTTCAGATATTCTAGGATGCATACATATATGTATGTATGTGTGTGTGCTTTTGCACTTAAGTGCATTGTTGATGTCAATAAAAGCATAAAATTGTTAAACATTGTAATGCAGGCATGCAACAATTTCATGATTTCATGGCTCATCACATGCGAATCGCGAAATAGCAACAACAAAATAAAACTAGCTTAAGGCTAGCTAGCAATAGTGTGAAGATGTTCGTGCCGAATTTGTTGTGTTAACCAAAAAAGTATTGTAAAATACAAACAAACAATAACACGCAAAACTAAAAAAAAATTAAAAAAGAATTACGCGCTACGAAAATTAAAAAAAGAAAATTATTTCAAAAAGAAAATAAAAAAAAATAATTCGTAAATGATAAACTGCTTTTGGAAAAATTGCATGCAACACATGAAAAATGTAGCACGCACTAAATATATCACACCAGCTAAGCGAAATTCATAAGCTTATGTGGACTTAAGATATGTGTATGTGCGTGTGTGTGGTCCCTACAAAAAAACGTGTGAGTAATCTCTCAGGAGCATAGTGCGCGTTTGATCCATTTGGTCCACAGTTGGCTATAATTCACTATACATAAGTAATTTTTTATTTGCGTAGCATACTTGTAGGGGTGTAAGTCAATTTCAGTTTCGGTAGCAAACTTATAGGCGTTCAAAGTACCCTTTTGAGTTCAAATAGGTCTCTCCATAGTACACGCTCAAACAAATACGAACAGTTCCACCAATACAAAGTGATCACTGCTGACATCCACCTTTGTGACTCAGCCCGGATGCGGTCTAGAGTAGTTGCATTTTTTGCGGGGACCAGAGCTTCCCCTGCTGGGTTTATATATTCCGAGCCGCTTTCAAGGCAAACATCCTTTTAATTTTTATTTTTCTTGCTGATGCTGCTTCTGGCGGCTTACGTGTAATTATGAATGGGTTTTGTACTTACAATTACAAGGCTAATGCATTATTTATGTCCGCCAAAATGCGTCGTCGAGGTCATGCTACGTTAAGTTATACCTCCGTGAGGTTGATATATGTATGTATGAGTGTATGTATATTGTTGTAAGCTAAACATGCAGAATGAGGATATGATACATAAATCAAATCAGGAATGCGATGCATCGAAAATGAAGGTTTCAGTAGTGGAGCTTATCAAAATTTTTCAACCGAAACTTTTTTGCTGGTCAGACAATAATTTAGAAGCAGGAGAAGGTTGAGAAGACTTTGAAACTGAGTAGGTTTAGTGGTGATCCCAGCACTCGACTTGTACTTGGATTTCTGGAAAGTAACTTCACATTTATGTCAACAAAAGATCCCCCGCCCTTGAGAATTTTCTGAGGACACTGATTCAAAATTTTATGCTGGCTGAGGTCTTTTAATACGATCATGTTTACCTTTCCGACAGTGGACCCAGAGCTTTATCTGTTGTTATGCCTTCTTAAAGTTTTTCAAACGTACGGCGTCCGCTGTTCTAGGCTGTGATGTTATATGAAACTTTGCTGGACTTTGAAGGCACTGTCTATCATCCTACCAAAACTTAGTCTGATCATGTGTATTTTTAGATTAATTTTTTATTTCTTAGATCCAAGGATTAAAGAACCCCAACCAAATCATAAAAATACTCATCAAACTTTTAGTAGAATTAAAGTTTTATTGAATTAAATTAAGTACCTCAAACTCTTGCTTCCATACACACGAGCTAAGATAATATAAAATTGAAGATGTTCCAACCTGCGCAATACTTTTAAATAGTTTCGCACATCATTAAGTGCACATGCTACTCACATGTTCGGATGTATGACCACACAATACTCTAAACGTACTTACAATAACAACACAGCTACTGGTTATATTGCTGGCATTCCTCTGGCAAAACATACGTAGAATAGAAACAAATAGTAAAATAGGATTGCAAACTTTTTTTTCGTGTCTGAATGTAAACATAGAAAAAACACGCAAAGGCAATTAAAATTATTTAATTGACATGAGTGCACCACAAAAGCCAACAACACAACAACAAACATACAAAAGAGTAATGCAAAGAGAACAACAACAGCAGAACAACAGATGGAAGAAGAACATGCCTTTGAATGCCGTTTGTACGCCAAGATAATATCGCTGCATGCAAGTGGCTGTTAAGTGAAGAAGCAACACTGAACTGAATAAATATTTAACAGCAGAGGGTGTAACAACAAAAGACAGTTGGGTTGTTGGGTGAGACCAGCAAATGCAGCGGTCGTTGGTAGTAATACAAGAAGCAGATTTATTTGAAATAAGTTGGTTTGTTAAATTTTTGTTTTATTTGAAGTGAAAAGCAACTTAAGGAGTGCCAATAAAGAATTTTTCATTGTTAAATTGTTATTAGCTAACGTTCGCATGAGCACAAGAAACTTAAGTGCCATTTTTCTTAGTTTGTAATTTTTCTTTTTCATGGTTAATTCTTGACATTCAATTGAAAAGACTAATGATACAAATTACAAGCAGTTTTTAAACTCAAAACATATTACTAAGCAACCTTTGATTAACTTAGCAGCAAAGTTTTATATTTCACATACCCCTCTTTCTTTACCGCAACCAAGCCCTTGCTGCTTGCTCTCCATTGACGGTAATAACATGCCATCAAAAAGGAAAGAATTTTAGTTTATTGATTCAAATTATCGACTTTATTGTTATTTAAAAGCCCCATTATTACAGCTGTATGCCTTTCAAATGCTAACCTTTAACACACATATGGACATGCCTCTGCATTTGCCTTGGCCAGAAAGCATCATGCAGCATATGGCTTAGTAGCTAGCAGCAGTTGGCAGCATTAGCTGCTTTTATGCCTCACTATAATTTATTCAAATACTTAGCAATTTATTGTATAAATGTTGCTTTGTTGTATTGTTTAAAGGAATCGAGCATTTTCATCAAATGACTTGCATTGGGTTGCTAATGCGCGCCTACGTTGCTGGTAGCAATATGCATCCTCAAAAGTATAGTGAATAAGCAAAAGAAAAAGCAATATGTGGGCCATTAAGATAAAATTTACATAGCGTATATATGTATATATGTAAATCCATGCATACCTACTGTACTCGTATACACTCAAAAACGTAGTTCTAATTTCATAGCAAGTTCGTTTCTTAAGTCTTTGGTTTATGACATTAAAAAAACTAAGAATTTTAAAAGAATTTTGATTGGCGATATTTATGTAGATATACGTTTACGTATTTAAAAATAATAGTTCGTAATTATTATATATTTCAATAGAATTTTCAAAATTTGTTTTATCCATAGCCATACTTCAACATCTCACTCGATGACCACCCCATTACAGTTGACTGCCTTCGATAAATCAGAGCAGACACTCGACTCCCATGTAGTTGAAGGCATGCTTGAATGCGCTTGAACCCTTCACCCAACCTTTCTTATATGCTAATGTGCAGTGGCAAATTAAGTACGCTGACATCATATCACTAGAAAAAATCAATATTACATAGCTTCAATAAGCAAACCAACACTAAAATTTACATCACTCGTTCTACAACAAAAACAAAGGAGGTAAATAAAACAAGCAATATATTGGTGGCTTCACTTGGCTGCCGGCAATTTGTAATAGCAACATATTTCACGCTTAAAATGTCAAATTGTGTTGCTGTTCGATACGCCCAGAACATGAAGCAATAAAAATTGCTGATGGCGTAGCAATCAGGTGAACACAGTGGCGGAGTTGTGAAGGGTGGTATCATAATTACAAGTAAAACGATATATACGACCTCACCAAAAGGCCACACCACATGTTTAGAATCACTTAAGCTTATTGTAGAAATACAGTATCCAAGTAGGAACGGCTTCTTGCTCTCTTGTTCTTTTTACTAACATCTTTTAAAAGACTACCCCATCTCCATATTTAAGCTATTATTTTCTTCAAACTGGCCATCAAAATTAATATGATTTTTGTTTTTTGTTGTTGTGTAGAGGATTTTTGGAATTGCTGTCTCGGAGACAACACGTAAGTGTCAATCATAACTTTTTGAATGGCGATAGAAGCTTTCTCTAAGCTGTCGACATTGAATAGAATAAAATAAGTTGGATGGGTTCAGGTCCATATATAAATATACAGCTTTCAATCTGAGTGATTACCTCCTAGGAAAAGTTATTCAACTTAAAGATACGATACTCTAAGATGTCTGATGGGTACAAGAGTTAGAACTATTCAAGCAACTAAAGTACTTTCCGATTTATAGTCAGCCCTATCTAATAAACTTTTAAATGAATTCTTTTTTATAGAAACTATAAAATAGTCTAGGAAACAAGGCTGACTGATGATAATTTCCCAGCACGTAATACTTTGCGTATTCTATGGAGTTTCTCTTTCAAGCTCAATCGACTCAATAGCTATGAACTCCATTCCATGTTGTATAAACTTTAATTGAAATCATGCCAGTCTTACAGCAATAACCATCTGAAGCATATTCTTCCGAATGCTACACCACTGATATTTTCCCCCCATATTCATAAACATTCTCACTTCAACATAGACATTAACGTATGTACATATACATGTGTTGTATTTATTCTTTATCAACAATGCAAAGCAAAGAATCATAAACAAAATATGCAAATATCTTGTCGCTGTGGCTGACAAACATACATTCTCGTTTCTTGCGCTCCTACTAATTGTTTGTTTTTGCATAAAGATGTTGCTGTTGTTTACTGCTATTACAAGATGTTGAATGCAAATGCCCAATAAAGACACAAAATGGCTACTAGGCACAAGAGAACAAGACAATATAACCCACCTGGTTTAGAAATCAATAAAAATGTTTTCCAGTTAGTTATGTATGTTTTTCGTAATAGCTTACTTAGAAACGCAAAAATCTAAAATAAATCAAAAAGTCCAGGAATATTGCGCAATAAATAAGGTAGCAGAAGTTAGAGTTGCTTTAGCTAATTGAAATTTGAGGAGGAGTGTACAGCTTGATAGTTTAAATCATATGAAAATCAGTGGTTGAACCATGGATAAAGCATCGTTCACCACTACCAATTATGTGGTTTTACTTCGTGTTACTTGCTATGTTGCCATTACGATCTCCTCCTCCAATTTCGTTTTCCATATCCAAAAGATTTCCGTTCCACTGCCATTTTCTTTTCTGGTTGTATTATTCCAGCACCGAAAAGGATCATGTAATATTTAAGAATCTAACTTTTTTCCAATTTATATTTGAATTTGGTTCCCCCTCTCTGTTCCAATTTTGGCATTTAAATTTCGGAACTGATTATATACCATTTCATTAATTTCCTTTACGGTTTTTATTTCAATTTCAGTTTCGGTTACTATCCTGGAGATTTGGAAAAAAATTCGGTACCAATTATCTTTCCAGTTTCAGTTCCGTCTCTGGTTTCCAGTTTCCTTTGTCGTTTCGGTTTCAGCTTAGTTTCTGGCGTTATTTCCAAACTTGAGTTTCGTTTAAGGGTTTCCATATTCATAAATATTTCTTTCCAGAGTCGTGGTTTTTTCAGATTTAGTTGATTTATTTTTTTCTTTTGTTCATGATTTTCCAGTTTCCTTTTTATTTCAGGTTCAGTATCGACTTTATCCTCAAAAGTTCAGATCCGTTCCTGTTTCAATTTGTTTTCGCATTTCGGTACCGTCCTTGATTTCTTCTTTAGATTTCTTGCTAGGTTTCGACAATCTGCTTGCAGTTCTTTCCATTATAATCCTAGATTGCCATCCAGTTTCAAATCCTATTTGGTGACTAATACTCGTGATTTCATATTTAATATCTTCATTGCTTACCGTAATCGATGCTATTTCAGCCTTCTTTCCGCTTTCGGTACAGGCTTTAGTTTCGGTTCCTCATTCCCAATCGTCGTATATAGCAGATAATACGCAGGCGACATCTGTAGGCGTTTATTACGCTTTACTATGCTCACATAAAAATCAATTCAAACACAAACTTCCGAAAACGTAAACTCATCGTAAATTGCAATCAGAAAACGAGTAACTTAAAGTTTACGCTTTTTAACGTATAATAAATAATTATCCAATTTTTCGCGATTTTATGATGATAGCAGCCACCTGAGGCCGTAGCAACAACAAATACTACATAAACGACAAACGAACACCATCAATCGAATGCTAACAAGTTTTGCGAGTAGTTTTTACGCAGGCAAAGTGTGTGTGTGGTTGTTTGTATAGATGTGTTTGTGTTCGTATGCTGCCTGCTTCCCATCCCAGCAAACTAGCTTAAACAAAAAAAAAAAAAAAACAAAAACAAGTGCCAACAAGTTGCAAGCTTTTCCATCGTTGGCAGGTGTGGCTTATGACCGCCTTTGCCTTCACAAAAACTTTCGTAGGAAATGTTAGCAAGCGTTACCGTTACTTTATCGACGCATTAACGGTGCTGCACAACAAAAATTAGCAAACAGGATTAGTAAAAAATTCTGCTTTACCGCGTTGTTGTTGTTCTTGTACGTTTGCAATACAAATACTTCACTCATTGCATGCAAGTATAGATCGTAAATCTAAAGTTCTTGTTGTTGCTGTTACCCATACGCCATCAACATAGGAGGCCGTAAAATTTTCAAAATATGAGCCAACTTTCACATAAAACGCAGATGGCTCTATTACTAACACAAGCGCTTTTGGTGTTGGTGTTTTTTTTTTTTTTGTTTTTTTTTTTTGATGGCCACATTTTTAATATTTAGGTGATTCCTTTCCCAGACAACTTTATTGCGCTGCTTTTCTTGCCTTAGTACATGGTTTATTACGTGGCAGCTAACAATTTCGATTAATAATTATGTTTTAACTGCTCCTAAACTCTCGTGTTTTATACTAAAATCTTCCAAAAGTCTTGTAAGCCCGCATAGTAAACCAATATTGGTATTAAAAAACAAAACAAGAATGCCAAGTAGAAAGTAGTTCAGTAGTAGCGATGACTGCCACCTAGAGACAGAACCACAGCCAGGCTTATGGATATTTAGAATGGTGAATTTTATTAGAAAACTCGCTTAGGCCACCAAAGTTTGAGAGCTTCAAAGAATTTTATGGAATTTTGTGCCTTTACTTTCAACAAAATCCTTTTACTTAAATGACTCATCTATATTTTCCTCAAATTACCAAATATGTACCTTCGAGCAAAAAAAATAAAACCTCTTTATTCTGTAATGCCTGTTTTATGCCATCAACAATCGAACAAAAGACTTAAGCAACGAACTCGAAAGTGTATTTATATTTTTAAACATTACAAAATAAAACTGCAAAAGCACATACATATTTCCATTTGCATTTTGTATTGTTCTTCAACTTGATTTTCAAAATGCAAGAATTTTTGTCAGTTATCTTTTGCGCATATCGATTCCTTCTTTCATTTATTTTACACACACACACACAATACAAAAAGCGTAAAAGTTGTGCATATTGAGCAGTGGCGAATGAATACAATGCATTCCTGCCGACTTGTTGCTGTTCGCCTGTTGCTTTACGCGTGTCGTCTGTTTGTCATGGTGCATTGAATGCGTTACGCATTATAATATTGAGCGGCAAGTTAAGTTTG
This sequence comes from Sphenella marginata, assembly GCA_951509765.1. Taxonomy (NCBI): domain Eukaryota; kingdom Metazoa; phylum Arthropoda; class Insecta; order Diptera; family Tephritidae; genus Sphenella; species Sphenella marginata. Next base: position 100,389,931 of record OX608079.1, read on the forward strand.
TGTGCATGTGTGTGTGTGTGTGTTGGTGCTTTTCACTTTTTATAGCATTGTGCACATTACACACTTTTCCTCTCTTTAAAACTTGCACATGCGCATCTCGATTTGTTTGTATTTTCGATCGATAAACTTGCTATGTTTAAATAAAATTTCCGCTAAAGTCGCTCAACCACTCTGAACCTTTGAATTGAATGGCGTTGCCACTGATGCTCACCATATATGCGTATCTGATGTGCCTTGAAAGTGCGTTGAAAATGGTTAGATCTTGTCAATAAGATTTGAGAATTTTTTTATTTGTCAGTTTTGCTTTTACTTTTTCATTGAACTTGAACTAATTGAAATGGCCCCGTGCTGGTGAATGCTGGGGAAAGTTACAAATACGATTTGATACAACAAATTAAAACTCATGACATTTTCACATTGGATTCAAGGGTTTTCTGTGTGAACTTGCAATGCAGCATAAAAAATTCAAAGTCATCAAATTACAGCATTCTATCTACAGCAGTGGGGGTGATACGAATTTATTTTCTGATAATGACATTTAAAAACAAAAAAAGAAATCCATTCATATGTAGACTGTGCCACGCCCATTTTCCCAAAATTTAAAGAAAAAAATTAAAACTCATCAAATTACAGCATTCTATCTACAGCAGTGGGGTTGATACGACATATTCTGCTTTCCTACCTTCTTTTTTAGAAAAATTTCATACAAAAGTGGGCGTGGTCGCTCACCTATTTTGATTTATTTTTCTTGGGCGTCAACTACACGTTCATAGTGAACTTCGCATCAAGTTTCGTAATTCTATCTTACACAGTTTTGAAGTTATTAGCAGCCGAATTTGCTCATAAGTGGTCAGTGCCACGCCCACTTTCCAAAATTTTGCAAAGCTTTTACAAAGAATAAGCAACATTTATTTATAACTGCCAAATTATATCATTTGTCCTGTATCAGTCAATTTGTACCTCCTTTTCAGATGCTTTTATGAAAAAGTAGGCGTGGTCGAAAGGAAATTTTTCCTGTTACCTATGAATGTGTGTACCATAAACGTAGTATACCTTCTACTGAAATTCGTTATTCGAGCATAAAAGGTTAACAGTCGAAATTTGAAAAAAAAAATCACTCCTATGTGGGCGGTGACACGTCCCAAAAGTTTTATAAAATCGTCAAATAAATAAATCTACCGAATTTCATTATTTTAGCTGCTTTTTATATAAAATTTTTTTTTTATTTGGTTTTCGAAATTTTCGATATCGAAAAAAGAGGCGTGGTTATGGTTCGATTTCGCTTATCTGGATCGGAAAGTAACCTTAGCGTCAAATTTTATACGAAAATCTCGATTTTTACTCAAGTAAACGATATCTCAGTGCATTCTACCGAGTTTGAAAGAGAAATAGAATGAGAGAAATAGTTGGGCTATGACTTGACATCCCTGGGTCTTACTAGCTTCTCTTTACAGCCTGTCATTTTTTGAATTTTATTGCGTCATTTTATAGCGCCAGCCCTTACAGTCTATTTTTCCTTTGCTGTTCTTTGCTATGTAGAGCGAGCGCTGCTCATACACCCTACGCACACAGCCACACTTTCATACATACAAAATTTTGATGAATCCCAACAAATCGTCTACCACTCTTCAAACACTTGTGCTAACATAAATGCAAACATGAGCGCACAACCCACTCACATACATTCAACCATAATCACGTGCAAATGCACTTTACGCTGTTGTTATAGTTTGCTACGTTGAATATTTATTTTTGACCTGATTTCTAAGTACCGTTACATTTTGTGCAACAATTTATCGCAGCAGCAGTTACAGCAGCCACATCAGAGCTACATTAGCCGCTCATGCGGCAGCAAGAGAAAAATCAATAATGACTACTTGAGACCAACCCAACGGCACATAGCTACGTGCGTTTGTATAAATAAATAAATAAATTGTAAGTGCAACATATTCGTACTGATTGTGGCATTCATTCAGATGCAACCTACGCATATTTGCAACATTTTTTCACACCTCCAAAAGCATAAGAAATATCAAGAAAAAGTAATAAAAACTTAAAAAAAAAACTTATATTTATAAAAAAGCGTACACGAGTACAACAACTAATCCACACACGACACAACATCCACGTATAAGTAATGCTGCATATGTTGCATGTTGCATGCATGCTAATGCTAAACATTTCAACCTTCGCTCCATAGCTAACTACATACATACATACATATATATGAGTACATTGTGATATATTAGCTTTTCGGCTCATTTTTTTGAATTTACGCTGGTAAGTATCCCAACTCTCAACAGATTTTATTTTTCAGTTAGTTTAACATATAAATAAAAATTTTTACACTCTCTGCAAAAATTTAAAAAGTTTGAATTTGGTTGCTATTTTAGATTTTTTTTTAGATTGTTGTTTTTAATTTCAAAAATATTTGTTAACCGATTTTACATTATTTAAACTCGAAAATAATTCTTAATTGCGCATAGTTGTTTTAAGATCGATTGAACTACGAAATTGCGTACACAAAAATATTCTAAAAATTCTAACCAAGAATTTTTAAATCAACTTAAACTTTGATTTACTTTCCCCGAAATTGGTGAAAATTCCAAAAATTTAAAATTACAAATTTAATTGTTATTCAAAAATTTCAGTATTTTTTAAAAAATTAGAAAAATTATTTGGTAAATGATTAAATTTTATATAAACTTGAAAATGGTTTTACTTGCATATTACTGTTCTAAAATTAATTGAGCTGTAAAATTGATTATCTGAAAATTTTCCAAAAATTCTGCACATAAGCTTTCTTAAACTTTGATTTACTCTCCTGAAATTTGTATAATTTTTTAAACTTTTATAAATGTGATTTCTATTATAGATTTCGCTAATTTAAATGGAAAAGTATAGAATTTTTATTATTAATTTAACAATTTTTCACTCCTTACAAAATTTCAAAAAATTTTAAAATTACTAATTTTTTTTTTTAATTTCAGTATTTTTTTTTTTTTTAAATGAAGATTTTTTAAAATTTTTTCCAAAATTTTTTTTGTTAACTGATTAAATTTTATATACGCTGTAAATTGGTTTTACTTGCATATTATTGTTCTAAAATTAATTAAGCTACAACATTTTTGGCGCAAAAATTTTCTAAAAATTCTACACAAAAAAGTTTAAATTTTTCAACTTATTTTTATTTGTAATAGATTCCGCTATATTTTAAATGGAAATTGTCAAAATCACGTATAATTTACAAATAAACGCAGTTGCAATTTTGATTCTATTATTTCTACCACTACTGTATGAGAATGGACTCAAGCACCTCCAAAAAAAAGTTAATAAAATTTAGCGACATTCATTAGATGCAGTTCATACTTCGTCTATGTTAAGCATAGTGTCTTAGCATAGTGAAAAGTTTTTTTAAATAATGTTTTAATTAATAATATTTCAAGAATAGCTGTATTTCATATGCCTTTCCTCAATACCCAAACTCGCTTATAAATACGCAAATTAAAAAAAAAAAGACTTATTTTAATTTTTATTTTGCAAGTTTGTATAGAAACGTTAGATTAAAAATTTTCGATTATTAAACATAAATTTGATACCATATTCCAATCAGTTTTTATGTTCCAAAGTATACAAATCAGAGATAAATTTAAAAAACTATTTGTATCCAATTTTCGAAAAAATTTATAATTGCAGTCAAATACTATACAGAAATGTCTTTGTAACATTGATCTATTAGGTAAGCCTAACTAGTGACTAACTAGTGAATAAATTTTAAGTCACAAAGTCCATCGTAGCTGCATTTCAACTACTGAATGTGCTAGCTGGTATATCAGTTCATGCAAGCTCTCGGCAAATTGATAGCAATATAGTGAATATATGGCTCTCATTGCTAGCAACCATTAACCGTTGCTTAAAGCTTGCAAGCTTTCAAATGACTGCATATTCGTGTTATTTACATACATGTGTACGTATGTATGTATGTATGTACCTGTAAACATATGTTTGTTTGTTTGTTTGTTTGTTAGTAGCTGCAGCAAGTGTGAACATAAATCGTTTTGACACGGGCTCTTTACCGTCGCTGCAGCTGTGCTAAGCTGTGAAGTTCACATCATATTCAAAGCACACACATACACACACAAACACACCTGAATATGTTTTAATGCATACACGAGATCTTTAAGCAAATGTGTATGGCCGCAGTGCCACATATTCATATTCATAAATGCCTTTTAAACGTAAGTGATAATTTAAACGCTATGAATAATGTTTTGGTACTTCATATTGGTGCAGTGAAATAACTCCCAAATGAAATAACTCCCATGAAATAACTCCCAATGAAATAAGTCCCAATAAAAATGAAATAATTCCCAACTTTAATAAATGAAATAACTCCCAAAGAAGGAAATGAAATAACTCCCAATATTTGGCAGTTATTTCACAATGAAACCACAAGTCCCCAAAAAAATGAAATAACTCCCAAATGAAATAAGTCCCAAAAAAATGAAATAAATCCCAAATCAAAATTTGGAATGGTATATTTTTACAATATAATCAGTTACAATGAAATTTGAAAAATACAGGACAGCTTTGGACATGCGAATTAATGTCATTGAGGCATTTGGGTTTGAGATTCGACGACGTAGTGCCGCAGGCGAAAATTTTACTTAGGTCAGATCCCCAATTCGGGGCGTGATCCATGGTATTTATGTGCAGAACTCCTTTGCGCATTGGCGGCCTTCGGCCGCGCTTCAAAAAATAACCCTGGGCTACGCCATTCCAACTCCGGGTGTGTGCCATAGCCGTGGCTACCGCCACGGTGATGTCTTTCCGCGTGCCACGTTTCCCACTTTTTCACTTTTTGGGCTCAGCCTAATGTGCCATTACAACAACCACATGAAAATGACAGAAAATTGTGAACTTTAACTGCAAATAACTTTTGAACGGTTGAAAAAAATCTCATTTCAGATTCTAAATCTAGACGTGGTTAATCGTTTACGTGGGGTACCGAGCGCTAATACACAACCAAAAATGTTGAGATATGTATCAGGAGACGCGCTTTGGTCCCAGGAGCATGAATATAACTCCGCTGAACCAATCGTTTTAGTAGTTTCCGAGATATTTGCAAGTTCAGAATTTTCTGTCATTTTCATGTGGTTGTTGTAATCACATTACCCTGTGAGAAAAGAGTGGCACGCGGAAGGACATCACCGTGGCGGTAGCCACGGCTATGGCAACCACCCGGAGTTGGAATGGCGTAGCCCAGGGTTATTTTTTGAAGCGCGGCCGAAGGCCGCCAATGCGGAAAGGAGTTCTGCACATAAATACCATTGATCACGCCCCGAATCGGGGATCTGACCTAAGCCAATCTCAGATTCATGATCATAAGTCGAAGGTGATAATGAAAAATGAAAATTTGGAATATAAAAAAAATGTACTGACTTTAGTTCGCTTTCTTAATGCGAATTAATGTCAATGACGTTAGGTCGCTAAAAATATGCCCAACAAAAATGAAATAACTCCCATTAAAAATGAAATAACTTCCAATGACTGGATTACAAGCAATGAAGTAAGTCCCAAAAAATGAAATAACTCCCAATTTCCAAAAATTATGAAATAACTCCCAAAGATATTTTATTGGGGATTATTTCATTTGGGAGTTATTTCATTATGAAATAATTCCCAGTTAAAATTATGAAATAAGTCCCAATGAATTGGGAGCTATTTCATAATGAAATAAGTCCCAACTTGCATTGAAAATATTTGGGAGTTATTTCATTTTTTTGTTGGGAGTTATTTCATTTGGGAGTTATTTCACTGCACCCTTCATATTAGCTGGTGAAAAACGCATATTTACCAGCGCGCACTCATAAATTTTACAACAAAAAAGACATTATAAGTTTTTTTTTAAACATTAACAAACAAATGCGCGAAAATTGCATAATACATACTCAGAGGTGTGGATGCGTCGTTTAGGTTTTGCAGCTAGTTTAGTTGCAGATTCGACCGTCGCGACGTTGGCCTACCAAGGGGTTCTTCAATGCATCCCTTAATTTAACCGAACCAAAATTCAATTAGAATCAACCAGAAATCCTAATTTATCATACACTGATTTTAACTACTCAATAGTCGTCAGTTTTCCTCTGCGGATGGAATCGAAATTTGGAGGAAATATTTTCTGGATGGTCACAGTCCTTGTCTTAGAGTGTATATCTCGTAGGAATTTTCTTTCAATTTCTCTTGAATCCTCTGTAAATTGTTATCAGCAGAGTCTTAGCTGTTTTCTCAGCATTAAATTATAGAGATCGCAAGCTTGGTTGTCGCCTTGGATGAAGCCTCGTCTTTCACTGCAGGGAATCACCTTTGTTATTAGCCCATATTTCAAAAATTTTTCTGGCCAATATAGCCCATAGGTAGTACTCGTATAATAATTCTTGTTTAAGCGACATACATACATAAGCTACCGTTATTTCATTCGTTTATTTTATTTGCATTGCATGCTATTGTAATTCGCAATCAGCTTATAAAATGTTTCGAAGATATAGTTTATATTTTGGAAAGCCAAAGTGTGGTTTTTCATACCGAAAATGAGGAAGCCAATCGCGCCATGCCTCAGAGCCCACAGTGAACAACAATTTTTACATTTAGGCAAACATGGTCGTCAGAAACTGAGCCAAATGAATAAATCCAATTTGAGCAAAACGGTCACATAGAACCTGAGCCAAATAATAAATAAAATAAAAAATAATAATAACTTAAAAAACAACTCGCCTTCTCTAAAGCTTAGACAATTCTATTCAAATCTTCATCAAATAAGTAGATACTGAATATTTCTTTTCTTGTAGCTTATAAAATCCTTTCATCGCATAAAATCAATTTCATTGAAAAATTTGTACGATAATTTGTTTTAAGTAATTGTTTTGGCCCAAATTGGTAATGCCTCACTCACTCACTCACTTACTGTCTTACGTAGCTGCAGTGGAATCGTAAAAGCAATAAACCTCAATTGAACTATCGATTACCTGAACCGAAAGCGGCATATCAAATGCACCAAAACTAAAAATTTATCTATGAAGTAAATAGTTAATGGAATTTCAAAGCTATTCGCAGTTTTACAATGCTCGCTGCACGCCATTAATTTCAAACAACAACAATATCACATGTTGTTTTTGTGCTTAGTAAATGCTTGATACACTCCCACGACTGAATACTCAACCATCCACCCGCTGGACAACTGAACTAAATACATGCGAGCTCATGCCATAAAAGGATATTTACGCCCAACTTTGTTCACAAATATTCGTATAACCTTTTTTGATTTTATTTTTTTGGTTTAGCTTATCGCAACCGTGTGTGTGTGTGTGTACGTGCAACATTTTGTGGCTCACTTCCAACCATTTGCCACAAACTGATAGTTGCTGATAAATTGTTATCCAATTGCCATATTTGCTACTGTATCAGCGATATTTATTTGTGTGTGTGTGTATGTGTGTATTAGTTGTAGTTGTTATTGTTGTTGTTCTTGTTGACAATTTTGGTAGCCACAAAGTGTTTTGCTGTCAATAAATTTATGTGACAAAATCATTTTCGAATAAGTTTGATTGGCTTCTACATTGCTTGCGTTTAACCTTTTCGTTTAGGGTCAGTTAAGGTATTTATATATATGTATATGTGTATGTTTTGGGGTTGCCATACTGCTGTGAATTCTTCTCGTTTTGTTGATTTAATCCAGTATCCAATTTTTTAGATTTTTGAAATCCTGAATTCATTTATAAGAAGTGAGTATGAGATGTGAGAAGGGATCTCCTTTAGACGATTCTGCCCACAGTTCTGTGATTGGAGCGCCACTATCAAGTTAAGCAGTTTTTAGGTTAGGTTAGCGTGGTAGGCTCTACCGTTCCATTACGTCTCAATATACATATTCTAACCTGGATCACTTTTCAACCTCTTTCCTTCCCATATCAGCTAAAAAAGAAGTCGAAGTACAAAATCTCTTACTGAGTCTGAGTGGATACCGTCAAAGAATGGAATGAATTGACTTTTCTCATTGGTGCCAAATCGAAACAGGCTCCCTCCTTCGCTTTCTCTGTTGGAGTGTGCCGAGGGGAGTATCTTTAAATCTCCTTAAAAATTTCGAAAATTTCCAATTTTTTGTAAATAAAACTTCCAGACACTGATCCTGAAGACGTAAGACCTTTCTGTCTCAACTTATTTCTTTCTAAAAAGCGTCTCACTCAGCTCTTCATGGCATTTATGAAGTCGACGATTTCCAATTATTTTATCAGTGTGCTGCCGAGTCGTCTGAGGACATACATACCTTCTGCTATTAGTTTGACTGTGGTTCTCAGAGAAGGTATGTATGTGTGACCAAAGGCACCATCAATTCTCACCGTCTAGAAGTCGCCGGGCACGATTTCGACATCATACCAAGCTGACTTGATGCATATATTCCACCTTCACCCCCAATGTACCAACATCTTCGCATGTGCTACAGTAAGTTGGTTCGTCATACAAAAATATGGACCTGGAGTTATGTCAGAAAATTTGAAACAAAATGCAAATTGATTTTCCATTTTTTTTATTGAAATCATGCAAATGACCGTTATCTCTTTTTCATGGCAATACCACCAACTTTGATGAGTTTACATTCCGTTCATTGAATGCTTCATAAATTACTTATAAAAACACCTACCACATACAGTTACCATCAAACTGAGTAGTCACTTTAATAATTGGGGACTTGATGAGCTTGCACCAATGAAAAATTATATACAATTATGAGTCAAACAGAGACAACATCCTCTCTAGGTTGAAATTTTAGTGATTCATGCTTTCTATTTGAAGTTCAAAAGCAACTAAGCAATAACGATAAATTAATGATAACAAGAACTAAAGAAATGAAAGAATTCAAAAAAGAAGAAAGACCGTGTCCAATGTCATATAACAAAATTTATAATTACAAAGTGACAGGAACATATGTATGTATATAATCAAGAAAGTACAGATAAATTTTATAACAGTGATGGAACCTTCTTATTTTGTATATATTAGGGTTTCCAATTTTGTTGGCATTATTTGAAATAGTAAAAGATCTCGAAGTCTTACTAAAGCTGGAGCAAGATTTACTCCGTATCAGTACTAGACTTGGGAGGGCTTTTGAGTTCTGTATTCTAAAATAGCTGGTGGATATAGCAAAGAGGTATTTGACCCCACCAAACAGTAACTGAGGTACTCCCTAACACTGAGGAGTGTAGATATTCCAGTAGCCTATGAATAAATTTAACTAGATCCCTTTCAAGCTCCAATGCTACAAAAATTTCCTTCAATAGCCCTAGTCAAAGCATTTTTTATTATTTTTTAAACAAGCAGTTGCACCCTAATACTCCAACTCACACGTATATTTACACTTCTCTATGTTGACAGTCAAGCATTGTTGCATCTTCAGTGTGGCAAGACCAAGCGCGCTAACAACAACGCTCGTTGCATGTTATACCATCGTTTAGCTTGTTTCTCACTTCCATCAAATAGTGGAAAGCATTAAATCGAATTTATGTGATTTAAAATGCTTTTACAGACAATGGGCGTGTCGTGGGAAACATTTGAGTGCAAGTCAAAGTAAGTGCTTTTGAACATAAAAATATCTTGTAGTTTGTATAAAATGTGGAACGTTGATGTATTACATGCTTGACACACTGGTTGGTGCGACAAATTCGATGCGGTTGGTTGGCCACAAAAGCGTGGCTGTAATTAAAACATCTACAAGGAATAAACGATTGCTATCTTAGAGTTTAATATAAATTAAATATTCGCGATTTTGCAGTTGTAATGAGGAAACAATTAAATTCATTAGGGGGATAAACTTTGTGGAGCTCAGATGAGGTCAGTCACGGGTCACATATTCTACAATATAATATATGAGGAGACACTTGTTGACCTATCGCAACCCTACTCCAGTAGCCAGGTACATAAGAAATAAAAGCTAGTGTTTGCTGGTTTACCACACCGAAGGTCCCAGCTTCGAGTACTGGGTTCGGCTCTTGGCAGTGGCTTATTAAACGTTCGTAGTCGTCAAAAACACTGTAGGTTCCGCTAATTTGTAATGAAAAATTCAATACTGTGTACCACAAATTCGTAAACAAGCTCGGCCTTAATCTCTTCGAAATCGAAATTGTGGTATTCCTCTGCTAAAAATGGTGTACACACCTCCGCCTTGCGCTCTCCATAAAAACTGTGGTCCCCAATAGATAGACAGCTAGGTAAAGGCAGATAGGTAAAGGAACTCCAAAATATCGTCATCTCTGTAGTATATAAAAAGATGGTGGATAAAAAGATCGAACAAGCTACCTGGCGGCTCGAGGTGCAAAATCCTGGAGGAACATACAATACCAAAGGCCAAAATAGACTTGACCCCCCTTTAACTAAGTTTACTCCTGTCATGGAATGAACCGGAACTGGCTTCGGCGCTGATTTAAAGAAATTTGAAATCGTTAAAAGCGAAAATAATGTAAGCTTTGAAAGTCAACCAATAAGCTTTCTTGCCAATAAGTCCTCCTAAAGACGTAACCGAGAAGTTCTGACGGTGAACAAAGATCACAATCTATATCTCATCATAACTTTACTGATATATGGCTAGGAATGATGAACAAAGTCACGAAAAAGATGGTAGTACAAGAGAGAAAAATTTCCGGAAAGATTTCTATTCTCTTTCGGAGATACAATAGCGATCATTGAAGGAAATGTAATCAAATCAAATATGCCAGTTTTACTAGCTAAGGGCATAGTAGAGTGAGCTCCAAGAAGTTCAAGGGATGCGTTGGGTAGTTCGTTTTACACAAAAGCGCAACGAAGCTCCTTTCCAGAAGATTGTCCTAGCTACACCTGAATTTAGTATTAGAGTAAGTGTGTAACCCCACAGAGATCGAACAAAAGCTATATAGTGACCTGACCTCCCTTGATATTATCTGATGACGTCAGCTAACGTTACTAAGGATTAAGTTATGCCATAAAAACCCCATTTTTGCTTGACTTAAGTTTAAACTCAAGTTGAAGCAAAATTTGTTTAAAAATACACTTGCAGTTTTCTTTTTATTAACCATAACAAACCTATTTATTTATGACAAACACTACCTAACCCTTCTTTATTACCAAGTATTGTAAAATAGAAAGTGTTTCCTTGCGTCACAATGCAGATCATCCAAGCGATAATAATTTATTGCATGTAACTCAAAGCGCAGAGCACTGCAGTGGACTGGTGCCAAGATTAACATACGCATAAGTTGCATACGAACTTGCCACAGCTTTTGACGGCTTAAAGCAAATCACTAAAACATGTTGATGTTAAACTCGCTGATGTCTGTGGTGGAGACAAAGTGACGCCAGTCAATGCAAAATTAGCCAAATGTTGGCGGGGAGAGGGTTGTATATTTTTGTTGGAACTGTTAAGCTACCAAAAACCTGTTTGAATTACGGATGAAATAATATTTTAGTTGTTTTTTATAGTCTGCTTCTTCATTTTTATGTTTGGCCAGTGTTTATAGCTTTAAGCAATTTATTAATAAATTAATCACATGAAATCGAGTTTGTGGCTTAAGTCTTTCGTCTTTAGTGGCAGGTTTTTGCAGGCACAAGCAACTTGTTGAATATGTATTAAATCATTGGTCATAAAATGTTGAAGCTACAAGCTTTTGTGATTAGTTATTGAGATAGCGACTGAGAAACTATTATCTTTTATGTATTTACCAAACAAGAAATGTATAAATTGTGTTTAAGCATGAAATTATTTGGGCAAGAAACCATTTCAATTAAATTTTAATTTCGAATTTAAGTGTAGCTTGTAATATTAAAATGTTTAGTAGTTACATAAGAAGTTATTTAAACAAATGAAGATGCTAAAGTAAATATTTGAAGCTTTAGGATAGCGTCTTAAGAGTTGATCTTTAACGGAAGTAATTTATTGTGTACGAATTTAAAAAAAATGTAACTCAATCTAAGTAAAAGTGAAATACTATTTTTTTTAATTTATTCTAAAAATTTTAAAGCAAGCTTAGTTATTTAAAACAATACTGAACAAATATATAGACATGATAAAATTAAGGTTCTTCTTTCTTTTTGGGCTAATTTCGATAAAGTTTTGGGGATAATTTCGAGATCTTTTCAGGACCATTTTAAAATTGTTTCAGGGACTATTCTGGGACTTTTCAGGGAAAATACCACAAAAAATTTTCGAAAGTATTCCACAATAATCCCGAAAAGTATACCGAAATGACCCAAAAAAAGTTACAAAACAATCCAGAAAATGCCCCTAAATGATTTGGCCTATACTAGCTTTATTTGGTATATACGTAAACCGTACAATATGGGTATCAAACGAAAGGAGAAGGCCACAGGTTTCATTTGAACTTTGCTTTATTTCGATATACATATATATATATATCGATAAATGTGTTATCGATCAAATTAGGTTGCCCTAAAGCCCATCACACTACAACCATCCTAGCTTGCCCAATATTAAATAAGTGGTTGCTATTTTCCTTTTTCTCTTTCGAGTCCCCTCAGCCGATTTTGTTATCTTGAGTGCTCTCAAACAAAACTCTTCTCAATATGTGGCCTATAAAAATAATAAAACACAGATCCAGGCGTCCAATCAAAGTTTTCGAAAAGCCATGCACCTCGTTTTCCATTTAGCGAATCATTGAGACCAACAAAATAGTAAATAGATCTTAACTGAGCTTATTGCCTCTAAAATCTAGCTCAGTCACATTATCTGTCAATTTATTTTGCGCTAAAGCTGTCAACAACCCACGCATTTGCATATTTTAACAAAAAATTCGCCCAAAACAAGCGAAGTGGTATGCTCTCCATACAAAAAAAAAAAAAAAAAACAAAAACAACAACAACGTGACATGGCAATATTTTCAACCCCAAAAATGTTGTCACCTTTTCATTTCTTGCCGAGTTTCGTATTGTTGTTGGTTGCATTTTTTTATATTTATTTTCTAAAGCTATTAACGAGTATCACCTTCCAACTTATATTTTTTTCTTGTTACATAAATGTTGTTGTTTTCATGAAATTCTCCAATTAAGCCACATAGTGCACCTGCAGAATTAGAAAAAATGTGCAAACAAAAACAAAAAACGTAACAACGCAAATTAGGTAAAAATGCACAAAGCCATTGACTGTCAGCCGATAAGTCAGTAGTGGCACACTGAACTCTCCCCCTCCCCCCTTGCACACTAATTCACTTGCACTCACTTACTGTGACTGGGCGCAGGCATTTAGTGTGTTGTTGTAAACGCCTGCGCTGACGATTGGCAGCCACTGATAAGTCACCAGTCGAGCAATCGTACAAATACAATAACAGTATATTTGAACTGTGCTGCCCATTTGTGGGGTTTGATTGGTGTGGCTGTTGTTGTACTACCTGTCGTTGCGGTGCGCACGCGTACAATTTTGGGTGCCCGCTGTTTGCCGATGTTGATTAGATAAACAACAATCGGGGGAAAATGAGTAGATAAAAACGCAATGATCGGGTATAAAGCAATAAGAAAATAAGATACTAAACAAATCTTTATAAGTTCGCCTTTATAGTAATTGGCAAAGCTGGACCAAAAGTTAATTATGAAAAAAGCTTTCTTGAAAGGAAAGAGGACTGCTGCTCTTTGGTCCGTTTATAAAAAGGTTAAGCTGTTAGGTTGGAAATGGTAGCAACTACACCAGCTGAGAGTCATCTTATACGGTACGTCGGTACATAAACTCGATAGGAATATTCAAAAATTCCACACAAACAAGAAAGCCATCTAATATAAAGGTAGTAGAAAATGGAGACACATAAACATAAAAGCTTCACACACAATTCAAACTAAATATGGTAGATTAAAGACAGAGTTTTGAATTGATTGCTTGAAGTTGTAGATATGTATGTTGTACGAACGTCATCGAAGTCCTCACACGTTTAAGATTACTCCCAAAATCTTGCTGTGCTACAGGAATTGTCTCCTTTCCCCTCTGAAAGGGGGATCGTTGTTGTGGCATAGTTTCGAATTCCGCTAGACGACGCGTAAATAAAGCTGCTGCTGTAATACATATGTATTTCCTGATACTGCGGAATGCGACTGCGGGTCTGTCTATTGCTTTGTGACTATTTAGTTACAGATTCGTTACGTTGGAGGTATAGTGAGAGTTTTTCCATATCGTGGTTGTTAAAAACAAAGCCTTTAAGCAAATGAAAATATTTTATCAAATCAAAAGTTTTTAATGGTCTTGGAACTTATTCTAAAACTGAGAACTAAAATTCGTATTGAACGCATTTATTTCAGAACACGGATGTTGTTTTCCCCCCACACCGCGCAGACGTCCCATCAGCCTAGAACATCATCAGCGAATCCGGTTGAGATATACAAGTTAGTAAGTTTCTAAAGCTTAATTATAACCACAACCATAGCCATAGCCATAAACCTAACCATAACCACAACCACAACCATATCCATAACCATAAAAATAAGCTTAACCATAACCACAACCATATCCATAACCATAAAAATAAGCTTAACCATAACCACAACCATAGCTATATCAGTAATCATAACCACAGCCATAGCTATATCCGTAACCATAACCACAACCATAGCCGTAACCTTATCCATAACCATAACCACAACCATAGCTATAGCCGCAACCAAAACCACAACCATAGCCATAACCATATCCATAACCATAACCGTAACGGTTACCATAATGGTAAACGTAACAGTTACTCTTATACATAACAGTACCCGTCATCATTTTAAAAATGATGAAGTGTTCCGTTGTATCAGTTTGCAGTTGGATTACGGTTATTGGTACCTGAGCTGATCTAGTGAATGTATGCCTTGTCCTTGCGCCTTTAGTAACGGTTGTAGTCATGGTGATTGATGTTAATTTTATTTATAATCTTTATGTCCGTTCGCACTTTCTCGTACTTTCTTAAGCATTAATGCTACCAGGATAACCATCTTTATTAACATTGTCTATACTCATTACAACAATTCTTCTTTCATTGTCTTTCTTCGTTTCCATTATCTTCCATTTCTACTCTTCATTTTGCTTTGGAAAATTCGTTACTTTTTTGTTTTTCTTTATTTTAATTTTCTTTTCCTTCGCTTTCCCTTTTACCACTTTCCTTTCATTACTCTCCTGACTTGGTTTATGTTCACTTCCTGAATTTTTCTCTTGGTATTCTCGATCGATTGGTTATACCAACGGAGATGTTTTTAGACATCAAAAATCTAAGTCGCTTCACTGTGCTTTGGCGAATGTTTGTTTTTGTTATTGTGCCTGACAAGTTTTATGTACACTTATCTGATTTGTTTTTCATTTCTGTGTCTTTTGTAATGTTATGATGTCGGTGTTGTAAATTTTGTTTTTGTAGTGATCCCATTTTTTATTGGCGCACGCTGCAATTCATTTGTGTCAGCTAATCTTGTCGCATTTACACCACTGCCTCTTGTATTTGATTTCGTCTTGCAGAGAAATCAGGGCACGCAAAATAAAGTTGTTGCCACATTGAAAGTAGATATCAGTTGCAAGTTTTTACAATCACAAATGTTTGTACATATGTATGTATGTATGTATATGTGGCTTGTGCAAGTAATCAGAGTTGCATGAATGGCTTTCGCTTTCGATGCAATTTTTGATTGTGAGAGTGAATGGACTTTTATTGGTATATCAATTACAATTTAAGTTCTGAAAAAATGAAATTTATTTCTTTCGCAGCAACAATTTACGAGTGTTATTTTTTGAGGATGAAGTAGGAAATCTAACTCTGAATTAGTGTGGGTATTGTTTTATTCCGTCTTAATGACTCTTTACTTAACAACTTTAACATATTGATATTATTATACTTAGCTGTATTGTTTTACAAGCGAGGTGTCGCGGAGTTTTCTATTCTAAATGATCGATAATGGAGTATAAATCTGTTGTCGTAGCGACAGTCTTTAAACCTATCTAGCTGGGAGTTTTTTCAGTATATAGACGAAAAAATCGTGGGAACGACTTTAGTCTTCACTAACTAGCATTTTTACGCAAAATAGGTCTTGAGGAACCCCATTGGTGGGAATTGCGTTCCTACCTATTCGTATAGTTTACACGAGGCTTCCCTACCTGCTTTGAAATTCCTAACGCAAACAAGTTCCATATCAGTGGCAACGCAGTGACCAGCAGTTTACCAGCTGCGTACCGAATCCTGCTGTTAGTTCAACATTCGGCTGATTAATCAAGATTCACAATCAGCAAGAAATTACGGGAATCATAAGAAAACAATTGCAATAGGACTAACTACACTCTCCACGATTACCCTGCATAAAATGCGATTAGTCTGGGAAGAGTCCGGTATGAGTCATTAATTTTCCTGCGACTAATGTCAGTTTTGATCTCTTTATGAGAGTTGAATTGGCTTTGAAAAGAGTAATTGTAAGTCTTTCTTGCTCCCCAAAAGGGTAATGTCGGGCATGTACACCTTCTACCCCTATAAGTATGCTACAAAAAATTACATATCCCAACCCATATGGACTCGTTTGAAAGAACTATAGCTAGCTGTATACATAAATGACTACTCTCTTTAAATATTACTCCGCGGATTTCTTGCAAGTTAAAAACACACACGCACATGCTTACACATACATACATATCTTAAGTTTTACATATGTACAGCCAATTAACGTCGTTTAATTGCATTTGATTGCAAGTTGCAGATAATCGAGCAAAGAATACTTACATACCAAAGCTCGTTGACGGCACAAACAAAAACAACAAAGCAAACAAATAAACTTGCAAATGGACAATGATATGGAAATCAAAAAAGAACACATTGCGCAGGCGCAGGCGCAATCGAGTCTTTGCTGTGAATGGATTATTTTTCACAAAGTTGTTAGCAGTTTGTTGGTGGCGCTGTGGTGAGCCACCCATAGATTCAAAGGTAATGTTTAAACATCTTGGTTCTTGAGTACGGCCTTTTTTTCTGTTTAAAGCTTTTGTTTCAGTCATTTTGTATACCCAATAGCGTTAGTTCAAACCTGGTTTCTAAATATTTTGATGTTGCTTGTCCCGGTATTGCTCATTTTAGCCTCTCTGCGGAGTCGAGACTTCTGGCAGATTTTGGAGATGCCTACCCTTCTGGCAGTCCTTTTCCGTATAAAGCCTTAATTTTCATATCCTACCCGTAATGGGTATATGGCATTGAAACTCATCCGAGCTGTTGTACTTCCCTTAAAAGCTTTTTTCTCCTTCCACCTATCTTGTTTACCTTAACCCTTTTATTATTCTTTGTATACTTTTCACTCACAGTTTGCTGTCTAATTAATGCACAACATGTTGTCGCTCAGTTTAAAATAAGGGCTTAACGATTCAAGCCCTAAAATTCACTGCGCTGCCACAGAGTGCAAAAGTGGTAGCAGCTTCTTTGAACTTGCTCAACTTGCGCACAAATCTACTATAAAATATAAGTATTCCAATGGCTTTGTGTGTAGTAGGTATGCTGCGGAGCTTCGATACCTAGTCCGACAGGCCGGAACTTCGTATGGTTGTAGACTGCTGATTTTGATGCTGGTTTTTAATTGGAGCATTTATGTAAGTCACAGCACATCCCTCAAAGACAGCTGACCATCATATGAGCAGTTATCTGGAAGGGAAATCTGATGCACACATTACCAGCGTCTCGTAGGGATGAAATCGGACATTTTTGACAGCTATGAGGTGAGTATCACATTGCCATGTAGCAACTTAATATTGGAAGATCCTTGTGAAACAAAGGAAAGTTATCTCTATATAGTACTTTGCTAACGTTTGGCACAACCCCAAATGCCTTGAGTAACTATCAAAACAAGTTTGATATGTTATCTGTCATTTGACAAGGCACATCAACATGGAGTCATTGTTCACATCTAAGGCACTTCAATATAAAATAGAAAAACCGATATCACGCTTTATGTGGTACACAATGTTCACTATCATTTGGCATACAAGCGTAGATTTTATTCATATTCGAAAGAGCCTATCCTTCACAAGTCAAGTACTGCCAGGGCTTCCGATTGCAACGCCAATAAAGCATATTTTAAAAAATCCGATTCCATTTCCGGTTCCACTAAACACACTTCCGTAACATCACTACTATGGACTTCTATACAATGTATTTATTTAGTCTCATTTGCTTGCGGCAGAATAGCGCCTGTTGAACATTTAGCAATTCAAACCGTTTTGTAATTTGAAGACGTATGCCAACCCTACCATGTCGACGGTTGATCAGCCTGAAATCCTGACAGCGTCACTTTAGTTTGAGAAATTTAGTTGCTGAAGTTAAATAACTATGTATATCTTCTTACATATCTATTGTTATTGTGAATATTTAAATTTATTTATTTTTTTTGCAGTTTTATTGCTTTTGAACAGATTTTTTCACTGCCATGAATCTCGCGACGGGACAGAAGCCGCTTGGATTGATTAACATGTTGAACAACTTCATTCATTCGTTAAAGCGAAAAAGATTTTATATGCGCTCCCAGGCTAAGGGCCGCTTTCATAAAAGCCGGTAATCGCTAACCAGAGTTTAATTGACGTATTTTGTATGGTTAGCTGTCAAATTAATCGCGGATTAGGCTTAACCGGCTTTTATGAAAGTGGCCCCAAATGTGTATAGCCAACTTGAGAGTGTGTGTATCAATGACAGGCAGAGGCCAAGTCAAGCGCGTTGATACAAAAAAAATAAATATTCCTATTTCGCATGTTATTGGGAGCCGGTCGAGGATTAAGTGGTTGAATGTATTTTGATAAGATCATACAGAGCGTGGTGGTGACCATAACGAATGGCGTAATTGATGTCGTTTAGGCATAAGAGTGGGTGTTACAATGAAACCACCGCAAGATCACTTTTATAATGGTCATCAAGCTGTTCTAACAAAGGTCCAACAAAACGCAAAGTTTCAACAGGTTTGAACCAGAGTCACATTGGTGTTAGAAGAGTAGGTTTAACTGAAGAGTCGATTTAACCTATTACAATATCAAGAATAAAATTGTGCTAACACGACTCTAGTCTTCCTTCGGAAGGAAGAACTCCTTCACCTTTATATAAATTACTGGGTTCAGAAGTTGGGACAAGAACGATTTGTTGTGGAGGTCACTTAAAGACCTCCACTCCACTGTCACTCTTATCGGGCCAAGGACTGCCAATTTGTATTACTCCCCAAAACCTTCGTATAGTGTTTTTGTCATTAAAACAACACCAACCTATCACGTTATGGATGACTGGGCTTATGGTAGTAAAAACTGTCTGCGAGCTCTCGAACATTGAGCATTTTAGTCTCTTTATAGGGGTGGATGCAGAAGGCATAGAAAGGCTTCCTGCGGGGTTCTGATGGCGGCTTCCTTCAGTGTGTCTAGGAAGATTGGGAGACTATTTCGGCCCTAAATGCACTGAACAAATACAGGGATTTGTGAAGCCATCTCTTAACCGTAACGCATTGGACAAAATGCTGCCGTTTGGTTTAAATTTTCCTTCGACAAACGCAGTAGCTCCAATCTCTCTTATCGGTGTTTGGGTCAATTCCAGCCCATAACAAGCGGAAATCGAGCAGTACCGCTACAAGGGAGTGCTTCTATAACAATGTCATTGTGAGACGTGACGAATTCGACATGGTTACACTGAAATAACAACGCTTGGCTGACCTAAAAAAATAAAGTCATTCTGCTACGACGCAACCGGCTGTTGAGGTAATGCAGAACCGAAAGTTATAGCTTAGAAGACTGGTTCCCGTTGTAATGATAACTGACGCTAATTTAAAACATTAAAGGAATTTAGTTCATTCTACTTAAATTCCTTCCGTCTTGTTCGGGACCTCTCCATCCCTCTGCGGACAAATTTAGGTGTCGATAGGAAAGCCATGTGGACTGGAAGGTGCGTTAGCCATTGTGCACAAAATACTAAGTTTAAAATTATATATAAAAAACTAGCAGGATGCCCGGCGTTGCTCGGGATGTAAGTAGTTCATAAAATTCGACTACCCTCACTTGAGAAGACAATTTACAGGCAGAGAAGGTTCAGAACAATATTTATTTTCCCACATTATATCCCGTTTATGTCTGCGGCAACCATCTGAACCGTTTCTTAATATTTAGTCTAACTTCGACCTTTTGTCATCTCCTTTCCATTTGACTCTTTAGCTGTGCCTAAACATTTCCCAAGTCATCCCCAGTCAGTTTTCAAAGAAATTTCCAATATACAGACACAACTCTTCTAGAGTTTTATTAAAGATATGCTGATACAAACATAGGGCGGCAGTGTACCTATGCAATTGAAATAAAAATTTGGGTGATTCGTTTGGCATTTCCAGCAATGGGCCTACTTTATGATAAATTTGACCTTTAATTTTAAATTTTGAGTTGAATTGCTGACCATTTATTGGTCCCAACTATTTCTGTTGCTCCGAATGACTTTAGGAACATAAAAAATAGATAACAACCATCTCGCAGACCTAACGAATATACATACATACAAATTTTATTTATTTTCATATTTTAACTTGGCCAAAGCGATAACCACATATGTAACAAATTTTAACCAAATCGGACCGCACGTGAAATAGTTTTGAATAGGTCCGTCCCGGGTCCACTTCCCGGAAGAAAAATTATCCCATATTTCAACTTGGGCATAGCGCTACCCACGTACCAAATTTCAACCAAATCGGGCCACATTTGAAATAGTTTTGAATAGGTCGGTCCCGAGTCCACTTCCCGGAAGAAAAATTATCCCATATTTCAACTTGGGCATAGCGCAGCCCACTTACCAAATTTCAACAAAATCGGGTCACATTTGAAATAGTTTTGAAGAGGTCGGTCCCTGGTCCACTTCCCGCAAGAAAAATTATCCCATAATTCAACTTGGGCATAGCGCTACCCACGTAAAAAATTTCAACCAAATCGAACCGCATGTGAAATAGTTTTGAAGAGGTCGGTCCCGAGACCACTTCCCGGAAGAAAAGTTATCCCATATTTCAACTTGGGCATAGCGCAGCCCACTTACCAAATTTCAACAAAATCGGGTCACATTTGAAATAGTTTTGAAGAGGTCGGTCCCTGGTCCACTTCCCGGAAGAAAAATTATCCCATATTTCAACTTGGGCATAGCGCTACCCACGTACCAAATTTCAACTAAATCGGGCCACATTTGAAATAGTTTTGAATAGGTCGGTCCCGAGTCCAATTCCCAAAAGAAAAATTATCCCATTTTCCAACTTGGGCATATCGCTGCCCACATACCAAATTTCAACCAAATCGCGCCACATTTGAAATAGTTTTGAAGAGGTCGGTCCCTGGTCCACTTCCCGGAAGAAAAATTATCCCATATTTCAACTTGGGCATAGCGCTACCCACGTACCAAATTTCAACCAAATCGAACCGCATGTGAAATAGTTTTGAATAGGTCGGTCCCGGTAGCACTTAGGAACATAAAAAATAGATAACAACCATCGCGCAGACCTAACGAATATACATACATACATACAAAATTTAATTAAAATCGGTCAAGCCGTTTCGGAGGAGTATGGGCTCGTACACCGTGACAGGAGAATTTTATATTCATACATATACATATAGAGATAATAATAATTCACTTGGGAACAAATGCAGAATAGCCCCAACTATCAAATTTGACCCTTGATAATTTAGTTGTTATTGTTTCCGCCCAAAAAAATATAGATATGGTTGCACTCACCTAATGGGGGTCTGCCGATCCAACTACATAACTAATTTTTGTCACATTTAACACTCGTTTATGTCATTCGCACTTTAATCTAGCACATTCATAATTTATCCATTCAACATTTATTGCACTTTTTAGAAATTTATGTTTAAAGAGCTGTACAAAACCTGACTTTATCTGGCATTCTTAAGTACTTTTGCAAATATAAAAAGAGAAATCAGAAGAAAAGCCACATTACGATATTATTTTATTTTAGAGGAGGTCGCACTGAAAGCAAAACCAAAGACCGAACTTGGAGGCGGCTTTTATTCAAGAAAAATTCGCGCTTAAATTCGGAAATTTTATATAAGGAAACTTACAAAATTAAACCGATTTTCTTATAATTACTCACTTAGAACAATTAGCACTGAAGTCAATGTATAACCCGCACTGTTTATTTTATATATTTGACCCGTCTAAAATATATAAAAATTAAACGAAAATCTTCAAATAAACTGCCATCCACTTGTGGCCAAATCACTTGCAAACAACAATGGCGGTTTGTTATTAGTCGAAATACCAGCGAATAATAGGAGGTGCCAGACATGTTGAAATGAACATACATATTTTCTAATAACTAAAGTTGAGGACTGCAAAAGGTTTTAAAAGCTGTTAGAAGATAAAAATTACGCTTTTTGCAAGTTTTGTACGCTAATAAATCTAAATTAATGGCAGTTTTTAGTCTACGTTTTGTGCAGGGAAGGGGTATTTATAAAATGCAACTCTGCATGGTAGTCAGCCGTAAATAAAATCCACCAAGTAACAATGCCTACAATATGTTGACATTTCACCAAAGAAAAAGTTTTGCCGACTAGAATTAGAAAATTCTCTGATTGCAATTGCAAATGCTTTAGGATAGGAATTGAAATGTAAATATTTGACTAACAGTTATAAAAAACTTCATAGGTAGTTAGCCCATAAATATGTGAAGTTCATAATATGAAGAGTGCAATATAGACAAAATTCGATTCGTGGCTTAACAGCTGATCGATTGCTACTTGTTTTGCTTATGCTTCTAACATATTAACACAAAACAACAATAACAAAATAAGAGATCAATCCAAGCATTTAAACTTCCCAAAAACTAATCAAATTTGTGAGTTAAATAAAAAGCGCTGAAATGGCTTCTGGTTTAAAGTGTCGCAACTGCGGCTCCACCGACATCGAGGAGGACAATGCACGTGGCGATGCAGTTTGCACGAACTGTGGTTCGGTGCTTGAAGATTCACTCATCGTATCCGAAATTCAATTTGAGGAAGCTGGTCGTGGTGCAACTGCCATTGGTCAATTCGTTTCGGCCGAATCAACTGGTGGTGCTACCAATTATGGTTATGGTAAATTTCAAGTGGGCTCTGGCACAGAGTCCCGAGAGGTTACCATTAAAAAAGCCAAAAAGGATATTACGCATTTGTGCCAGCAACTACAGTTGACACAACATTACATAGATACCGCATTAAATTTCTTTAAAATGGCATTGGCACGTCATTTGACACGTGGACGCAAAAGTACACACATTTATGCTGCTTGTGTGTACATCACTTGTCGTACGGAGGGCACATCACGTAAGATATGATATTATGAAAAGGATTTAGTCTTAATTCATATTTTACTTCATCTGCTTAGATTTGCTAATTGATATCAGTGACGTACAACAGATTTGTTCCTATGAATTGGGTCGTACTTACCTAAAACTTTCCAATGCATTATGCATCAACATTCCTTCTGTCGGTAAGTCGATTATTAAAGCATTCACTACATTTATTTAAATTGACATCGTAAACAAATGCAGAATAGCTAAACCATATAATTGGAAAGCCTGAAATGATGAGTGCTAGATAACATTGAAGGGAGTATTTGGTCAAGAAAAGCGAGCATTGGAGTTAGAGTCTGTTATGCTGAACAGGTGATTAGACGGTTGGTGCTTTAGGAATATTGTGGTCCTGAATATCTTTCATTTTTATGCATTTATGTATGGTCAAAACCGGGTTTACAGATTTGGTTAGTGGCATCAGAAGACACCACCGCAGGCTGGACATACACTTCGCATATATGGATAAGTGCGAGTTTAATCTGTTCCATTATTAAGAACAGATTTGGGCCAGCAATACTCGTCTTCTTAGGCAGTTCGCGTTTCCCCTCGGAAACGAGTGGACCTTGTGTCTGAAAGGCGGCATTCACTAGACAAGTGCTGACAGAAGAGTTTACCGGCTCCGTGTAGATGAGGTTGCTGCCCGTCGGTGCACGTTTGTGCAAAACGTCGGGAAAATGTGATGCCAGATTTCATGTTGTTGTTGTTGTTGTTGTTGTAGCGCTACTTAGCCCTACCTACATATGTAGGTAGCCAGTATCTTACCCAGTATTGTCATCAAACTCTTCTAACGGAAGTCCTAGAAATCTAGCGGCTTCGACAGGGGTGGACCAGAGGGATATGGGTGTTAGAAGAGTAGGCTCGGTTGAGCAGACAAAAAGATTATTTGTATTATGGGGGGACAAGCCGCATGCCGGACAAACATTAAGCAAGTCGGGGTTCAGTCTGGATAGGCAAGAGTTTAACCTATTACAATATCCAGACCGGAGTTGAGCCAGCATCACCCTAATCTCCCTAGGCAGCTCGCGCTCCTCTTCGGCAACGGGTGGTGTTGTTGCCTCAAGAACGGCGTTCGCCGGGAGAGAGCCGACAAAGGAATTTACCGAATTCGTATGGATGAGGGTGAGGGCCTGCCGGTGCACTTCAGGATCAAACGGCGTGGAAATCAGGTGCCGGATCTCATCGAAGTGTTTGCCAGATTTCATCATATGTAGTACTTACGGAGATGCCTCCTAATTCTTCTAAAATGCGTATTTCGACCGCAATCAACCACATTTGATCTTTTTATCTTACGTTATTTTATGAATAGAAGCTTTTTTTTTTAGTATTCACCTACTGTTTTTCTGAACACACCTACGATTAATTCGACTGACAACAAAAATTTCCTCGGGTCCATCACAATGTGATTTCTTCAAGCTATTAAAGGTTCGTTCTCGAAAATTATACGTTTTTAGAATAGCAAAATTAGAGTTTCTCCAGGCTCCGAAGAA
Source organism: Sphenella marginata (assembly GCA_951509765.1). Taxonomy (NCBI): domain Eukaryota; kingdom Metazoa; phylum Arthropoda; class Insecta; order Diptera; family Tephritidae; genus Sphenella; species Sphenella marginata. Next base: position 100,414,773 of record OX608079.1, read on the forward strand.
TTGTACAGTTAAATTTCAGTCTCCCTCAGAAATTATACAAGATTTTTTGAAAGTAATAAGAAAAAAATCTTAAGGATCTTTATTAAATATTATTTAGAAAGATGAAATATAATATTGACATATTAAATAATTGATTTTCAAAGAACTAACATTATTTAGTTGTAACAGAATCCAAAATACAATAGAAACTATGCACCATTAAATCCGATTATAAATATCGAACTCACACATTTTTAAAGCAATGAAGCGCAAGCAAACGTAGACTAAAGCAAAAAGGTTAACCTCTTACTGCATTTTTGTGTGCTATGCATGATCACAAAACTAAATTCGTTTACTTATTTAAAGCCTCGAAAAATGTAAAAGCAGATAAAAAGGAAAAGCAACTGTTAAGCAAGCCTGCAAGCGCATAACTAATTACCGCGGGTCTGAAGTGCAGCAATTTTTGCCCGTACTGTGAGCTCATTTAGGAGTCATATTCATATTGTTCCCATTCATAGAATATTTTTCTGTTCTTACTTGTTGGTTTGTTTAATATACATATATGACATGGGATTAATAATTCTATTTATTTAGGACTCATAGGTGGCTCATTTATAGTTAGGCGCTTTTTACTGACTCATTTAAGACTCATATATGAATCAAAATTTTCTTTTAGGAAGAGTTGAGAACTAGCGAAAATTGCAACTCATTAATGACTATTGAATGCATATTTGAAATAAATTTTTTTTTGTTTGTTTTCAATATTGATTAGATGTGATGTGTATATATGTATGTTTTATGCGTCATTTTGACGAAAGACAAAAATCTAAATTGCTACATAACTACTACATAATTAATTATTTTATATATAATTGTTATATATGTATGTATGTATATCATTTGTTGTATAATTGTATTTGCGTTACTGAATGAAACTCTTTTTTTAATTGCTTTTGCAAAACTCAACTAACACTACTGTTTAATTAATGTCTTTTTATGATAGTTTTTTTTAATCTTTCATTTTGTTTTTGACTCAATTTATAATTTATCGAAAGTATGTATAGAATATATGTAAGTGTATGTGTACTATTTAGATAATAGGTATAAGTATAATTTTCTACATTTCAATTTTAGGTATATTAAAAAAACTAGCGAAAAAGTGTGTAGATATCCCAGCTAACCAAAAAAGAAGGGGTTATGTCCTAAAAGAACTCATTTTAGAGCTCTAAAAGATCAGCTCATGTGAAATGAAATTTAGAAGCATTTGAACTCCTTTAAGCGTCTTTGATTTCATTTTATGTTCCTGAGAGGTTTTGACCTCTTATAAAAGGAAATCTTGTATTCATTTTTTACGATTATTTTTAACTCGTACATAAGTACACTCTAACTAATCGACATGCTCCTTGTCTGGTAATTAGTCTAGTTATCAATCTCTTCTAACGGAAGTAATAGTAAACTCACGGTTTCTATAGGAATGGATCAAAGTCTGCCGCATCGAGCAGGTAAAAATATTAGTATTGTTGTATTGTAACGATTTTTGGCCAAATACAATTTGCGATATAATGCTTTGTTAAAACATTTTAAAGCCCTTAGTATCCCACCCAATCCTTTTTTTTGGTTAACCGAGAAGTATCTATGTATGTTTTTATAAGTGTGTGTGTTCAATTAAATATTTATATATGCAAACTGTTAATAACTTTATTTTTGCTCTAATAGCCTGGACCTGTATGTAGTTAAGGACTCTTTCAAGGATTAAATACTAGATAAATATATATGTATGTATATAACTTTGTGGTAAAATTTTTATACTCAAGTTTGCTTGCTTGGTTTTTTAAATGTTTTTGTTTGCTACGGTATGCTACGGTATGTAGTTGTGTCATTGCTTTTTGTTGTTTACATTTTTTTTTTAATATTTCTCAAAATTCTACATTCTACAAGTCTTTTATTATTAGTGTGTATGCAATAAAAGTTGTTAATTTCCTCTTATGTATCGCTTAGTGCTTTTAGAATTTGTTTCTGCTCAATATTTGATTGCCTCTTCCCTTTTTTTTGGGTAATCCCGATTCAACAAAAGTACACTTCAAATGATTTACATATAACTATATTTCATTGAAATACATTTTTCAATTAAAAATGCAACACAAGGCATTCTTTCTTGTATCGTGTAACTTCAGTGTTTTCATACAGCTATTAATTCCGTTCAAATTTAAAATTTTAGCACTGCCTGCATATCTTCTTTTTAATATTTATGTATGTATGTACATCTGCCTGCATGTATGGATGTATGTAAATATTGCCCTATGTATGTGTGTATTTAATTGTATTTGGTTATCCGCTCCTTCTCGTTCAATCTCTTCTATGCCCTATAAGTGCCACTCTCTAAAAATGTCATTTTGAAAAACCGTTAGATTGCCATGTTTTGTTTGCTTGTGCTCCTACGTCTCACATCAGTTCAAACTCATCACATGTTGTAAAATATTCCAATGTTTCTCATGCGCTTAAAGCTCCACTACCACCAGCACCTGCGCCATCGCTGCTCCCACCCAATAAATCATCACAATTTACATGCAAACCGCCACCACTGCTTGACAACCCACTGGCACCAGTGCCGCCAATCGGTGTAGCACATAGCGAATTAGTTGGTGAATTCAGGCCGGTCACTGTTGTCGGTCCGTAAAATATCAGTTCTGGTATTTGACCACCTTGTACGCCAGTACCGTTAGTGCTTTCCGAAGAGCATTGAAATTGAAATGTTACATTTCCCATGCAAACTTCAGACATTCCCTCCTGACCAAAGAAACTCAACTCATTGCCATCAAGTATTACAGAGGCGGTGTAATAACATTCGGGTTCAATTTGTATGGGATTTTCGAAGAATACATGGAAGGTATTGCTGGAGCCATCTGAGAAAAATTTGGTATCATTTTCGGCTAGTGTACGTCCCAGACGTTTAAGTTCGATTTTAACATTATAATTAGCAGCACCAGTTGAGGAACCATATAAACCAAAGCCAACAATGAAGATTCTAAAAAATCGAAAGAAGTACATATAAATAATCATGTTTAAATCAACTCAAACCCTAAATACGACTTACCTACGATCCACTGAGAATTGTATCGAATCACAACGCCCACGATAACGCCACTGATTCGAACGATACGCGCATGATTGAAAACGATGACATACTTGTGTTTTCAGTCCAGCACGTGGACGTGTTGGAAAACTTAAATGCGGTTTAGATTGTGCAGTAAAATGTAAAAATGTATCAATAGTCTCTTGTGACGTTAGTATGCCTGTTTGTGCTACGCCGTTAGCAAATTCTTCTAAACTCATTGTTGGTATACGTATTAAATGCAATGCTTGTCCCAACATACTACGCTTATTTTGTGCAGTCACATCAATGCCCATTTTTTGGCATGCATTTAGAGCCCAATTGAGCGCTGCCTCAAAGAGATGTATCTCCTTGCAGTTGAGCGTCTCACGCGACAATATCGATTCAAATGTTTTGAGATCGATGTCGACAAAGTCTTCCGATTTAATTGCCATTTCGGCCTATGAGGAAAAAATTAATATAACATAGTTTAAATATATTATCTTTGAAAGAAATTTTCATACTCACTTGTGCATCTATTACTTCCCAGCAACGCTGCATCAATTCGGGCTCTTCGAATAGACGCGATTGACTGAGAAGTAGACAGGCGTTTTTTGCCGTCAATTTAACTTCTAAATAATTAACGCATGCGCGTGCTAAATGTGGTACAATATACTTTTTAGCCGCATACAATGTGGCCAATATATTATCAGGTTCCAATTGAATCTCATCACAATATAAGTATCTGTTTGGTGAAAAAAATATACATAAATATATATATTGAACAAAAGTAATCATTAAGACCTAGAGGTTACACTGGCCATAGCAAATCGCTACGACAGTCGGGAGTACCGGAGCGTACAGGATTCGTATCCAACCAAGTAATGGTTAGACGACAACACTACCCAAAACCTTCCGAGAGTGGTTTTGGTGTTAACACAACAACATTAAGACTGCTTAGTTAAAAGTTGTATCCTAAAGTGTCGATATACCACACGTCTAGCAAACGAAACCAGAAGGTAAGCCTACACAACTGTTTGGATAGGGTCTGAATCCACCGAAAAGTTATTTATAAATCATTCCAGGAATATTAGAGGCTTTGCAAAATTCGTTCAGAATGAACACCATGTTAAAAGAAAGAGAGTGACCCATAACATGCAGGGCGAAGTATGGGTACTGAAACAAAATTATAGGCACTTTGACATAAGAAAAAAAATAACTAGTTAATATTGTTGTTTAGCTAAAATATCTGACCGACCAATATATCACAACCATTTCACCGGCATAGTAGGTAAGATTTGACATCTTTAATCTCTGTTTAATCGGCAACTGTGAGTGAACTTGGCGGCTAAGGAATGTTCATACCTTTTATTGCAGCCAACATTAAACAAATTAAATCGTCGTCTTTCCGAATCTAGGGCTTAAAATTAAAAAAAAAACATACCTTAACAACGTTAAAAACGCTGATGGTTCCACATCAGGCACTTTAATTTCCTGTTTATTTTCCGCTAGTCCACCATAAAACATAGCGTAGAACACTGAACTACCCGTGGCTAGAATATACTTATGCGCCGGTATTGTTTGCACACAATCTGCTAAAATGTGAAATAAGAAAGCTCTTATAAACAATTTCGACAAAAAATTAAAATACGTACCAAACTCTCCACCAACAACAAATTTCACATCTGACATCAATTCATTATTAAACATAGCCGCATTACGCTCGAGTACAGTTGCTTTGGTGGCCTGCCAATTAGGATCGGCCGTATCATTTGCATTTGTTGTTGAGTTATTTGACTGATTGGTTGCAGATGCGCCTGTTGAACACACGTATGAGCCACTACCATTACAACCATTACTACTGCTAGCCGAACCACCGGCCGCTGAACTTGATGGTAAGCAAAAGAGCGCTGAGCTACTAATAGCACCTGGCGAAGCCAGTGGCGATGTTGGTGCACTAATTGGTTGTGTTATTTGTATATTGTGTTCACCACCGCCGCTGCCACCACTTGTAGCGCTGCTACTTCCTGTGGTAGAGCCACCTCTGCTGGCATCGCCGCTACCACCTCCACCCCCTGCTGTTGCACTGCCGCCGACTGCAAGCAATGCATTACGTTGTTGTGGATGGTGATTATTGGCTGTGTTGTTGTTGTTGTGTGGCGGTGATAGCAATATACCATTGCCATTGTTTAGCGTTTCCACTGCAAAGATAATATTGAGAAATACATATTTATTTGTAGAAGACAGATTGGTAAATTTGTTTTCTATAAAATAGATAACGAAATGATAGGAATGTTTACAATTCATTCTTGTGGTATTAGTACGAAATATTTTTCGAAAATCGAAATTTGCTTTCACCCTACGCTGCGCTGCCCATTTACTGGTGGTTTTGCTCATTGGGATAAAAATGTTTAACTGAATATTTTTACTGATGTTAATAGTGCTATTTGAATTTTTTTTTTTTGTATTTAAAAACGTTTACTTATTTAGATTAAAATATGTGTGACATATTCGAGTTGCTTTAAATGTTTGATTTATTTCATCTAAGTGTTTTTTTTTATACCCACTATACGTTATTTCGAGTGAAGTGCGATCAAACACAGCAGTTATTGAAGATTTCGATAGCCGCTTATCAGTAGCTGCTCTGCATTTGTTTGCATTTTGAGAGCGAAAATATGGTCGGTGGTGGATTACCAGGTTTGAAAGTACTGATAACTTCGTGGCACTTAATGGTGATAGGTTTGACTGAACTAAAAATAAGCAAGAGTCTATCATATCTTTCACGAAATTTATGATTTTATTGTTCTAATGAAAGTTGTTCGCCCCTTTTTAGCCGGTATGTCCACACATGAATTCAGATTACCCAGAATAAAACTTTATTGATAGGCCTTGATCGTCTAAAATCCGAGTCATTCCAGAGTGGCTAGGAAACTGTGTCCATAGCTTGTTTTAAAACTCATCGCATCACTTCATATGAGATTTGCATATTGACATGTATGTAGATGAGTAAGACTCCTAACTAGGAGTATTGGCACTACGTGCAGCGAGTTGTGTTAGAAACAATGATGCGTTAATCGACCCAAATTAAAATCTAAGTCTTAGTCCAATCAATACTTAAGCAATTATTAGTTCAAATGAATCAATAACAAAAAGTTACCTACTCTTCTATGAACGTTGCATGGATTGTTATTAAGTACCAGTAATTTGAAGATAATCCCTAAAAAGCCGTAATTCATATAATGTCCCTGCATTCTACTTAGCAACGAGCCAACAAAACTTTCACTAATTATGTGCATGAACTCATTGCTACCATTTTTACGTGTCTTATCTTCACATCTACATAACCCCACCACATGCAGCAAACGTCTTCAAGTGGCCAACGCAAAGCGGAGCATTGCAATGGAGTCACGTCAAACAAACAAAAAATCAATAAAAATGCAGTGACTAAATTGCAGCATGCTACATACAAGTTCGCATACTAAAAATAAATACATTTTGCTTTATATCTGAAGGCAGCCTCGAAAGCAATTACATACTTACAAACACACTAAGTTTGGATGCACCTACCATTTATCCAGGCATTCATTTGCGAGTGCGACATCGCCTCCTGGTTTCGCTTATTAATCGACTTTAGCGAAATTCTATTGTTATTCGCCATTGAAAATTGCGCCGCACTCAAGGACTTCGTGAGGTACTGAATGATGAATTTTTGGGTGGAGAACAAAAGGGTACAGAAAAAAAAGAAGAAAACTTGACAAAGTTTCACTCAAGGAAAATCTCACAAGAACCGTTTAAGCACCAATAATTCTATATTTTACATAATATTTTAAAGGACCGTAATCTTGTTTTGCTGTTTTTAATAATTTTATTGCAATTTTTCTAGTAGAAATGCATTTTTAAACACTTTTCTCATCAGCTTTTTACATTGCTGCCATTTTTATTTTCACTTCAGAAAATTTCATTCACATTTTGTTATTACATTCGTTGCGAATGGCGTGGAAGAGAAACAACGATTGGGGCTTATTAATTGAGTTGCCACTTTTTCAGTGGTAGTAAATTGACTCGCGTAGTTTGCGAATGAGTCAATGGATAGTCTGAACAGTTCGATGGCTCTTATTTCATTTAAACTTGGTAAAATTACTATGGAAAATAAATATATTTCAACAATTTTTCTTTTTAAAAGAAAATGTTTTCTATTTGAAAACGAAACGTCAGCTCTATAAATAAATAAAGAAATAATTCGTTTTGTAACTTAAACTCAAAAGAGTTTTAATTCAAGCAAATGTTGCCTACCTTTAGTTCACCCTCTGAATTACGTGACCTGGCATTCTGCAAAATGATTCAATAGAATGACGCTGTTTTGATTACTAATATCTTCAGAAATGGGCACGAAACCTACGGGAGAGTGAACAAAGGCAAATAGTTGAACATTATTGCCAGAAAAGGAAAAGAGAATGCTGTATCTGCAAAGCGCAACACCAGTTTAATTGAATTCTGCTTGCCAACTCTTTCGCAAGTGGATGAGGGAGATGACACTAGTTTGTATTGACAGTGTTGACAGCATGATGTTAAAAGATATATTATGAGGACGTCAGATTGAAGTCGAAATAACAATAAATGCATTAGTTAAACAAAAAAAATAAAAATATTTTTGGTTAATTGCTGTTGTTGTTGTTGTTTTAACAAGAAGGTTTTGGGGAGTGTTGTCGAAATAACAGTACTTGGCCGGATATGAATCCGGTACGCTCCGGTACTCCCTTGCGGTACTGCCCGACTGTCGTGGGAGCGATTTGGTATGACCAGTGCAACCTTCTAGGTCATGTCATCCCTCCTTCCGAAAGGATTAATTGCTCCGCCCTTCAAGCTCATAAAAAACCATAAGGTATAAGTAGTAATAATAACAGTTTGGCAGGATATTCCTCCGTTGATACTAAGAAGAAGCTTATCTTCCAATTAGAATTTTTTGTTTTTAATATTTTTGAAAAACGAAAAAAAAAACTGTTTTGCTTAGTAGCTCTGTCAAACTTTCGAGTACGCTCCTTGGGAAGGCTTTTTTTTCTTGCTTTTGAAAACCTTACTCTGTAGTTCTATTCGAATAAAAATTTTGACAGTTTCAAGTGATTCGTTCTTTGTAAGAGTAGAATGCAATAGTTGTCCTAGTTGCATTCTGCTCCCTTCGGATTTGATTTATCCCTTTTCTATTTGGTACTCACTTTTTCGAAAACATACAGTCACTCACATAATTAAGTATAGATACACCCCTTTTTCGCAGCTCTCACAATTTTTGACCTCAACAAATTTATTTTAAGACAGTTTCTCATGATCTAACACATAAACTTTAAACAATATTTTAAAAATATGTGGAAAATTCGCAAAATTTCGACGAGTTTTCATGAAAGTTTCAAAATTTTTTCTCAGAACTTTCAGAATTTTTTTGGGTATGCAGATTCAGTATCATAAGGAGTAAGTCTTGATTCCGTAAGAAATTTGGCTGATTATTGGCAAATTTTTTTTCTGAAGAGCTTCATTGTCTCTTTCCATATAAAAAAAATGACGTTCATAAATGTGCATATATGAAGGAAAATCCTATAGTCTTATTATTGTTATTTACTTAATTTCATTCATGACTGGTACTGTAAAATAATTTTGTAAAAATTGCTGTGCCAGGAAAAATATTCAATAAAATACAAAATACAAATATATTTAAAGCTATTTGCGCTTACGTTTAGCTTCCGGCTGCTAGTCAAACTAGTTGAAGTAGAATGTTCATTGCTGCCAAAATTGGCAGTGAAATTGATTGTCGAACTTTTCCTGCAACTACTTATTTGTATAATTAACATTTTATACGCAAAGTATTTGTCATCATAGCTTGTGTAAATATGCATGAATATTTGATAATAGTATGTTATGTACCCAATTAAAAAATTTTTAAATAATTTTTTTTTCATAATTGTGATATTTGTTTTTTTTTTTTGCTTTTCTCATCGACTTCACAGTTTATGCAAATTCACTCATTTGCCAAAGATTTCACTTTTTTCTTTTACTTAGAAGTCTCCCAATAATGCTGACCGTCAAAAAAAAGTAAGGTCTCATGTGTAAAAACGAATTTAATGCAGCACGTGACTATTTAAGGTTTTCTGTTATGTTTGAATTAAAATTAAAGCACCGAAAAATACCGCTTTTTTTAGTAATTTAAGTATGCCATTTTCTTGAGATTATATATGTACATATAATTTTGATAAGATTATCGGTCGATTTCACCTTGCCGGAAGCCAAGATAATACTCTTCTTAAGTCTAAGGTCTTTGAGATATTAGCCAAATTCTTGAGCAAGTTTTATAAACATTTTTTAATTGATTTTGCCTTATTTAAAAAATGCTGTCATTTATTCGTGATTTTTTTAATACGATGGTATCAAAAAAGTAGTTGACCTCTACTAAATTCATTACCAACTTCCGATATTGCCGTTTCAAAAGACCATATTTAAGTCAGTAAAATTATACAAAAATAAATTAATTCCAATAATTTGTATTGTATTTTGTAGCACCTTTGGTCAGTTTCGTTTTTATCTCAATTCTTGTATGCCTACAAATAAAGCTTAATATGCACTGCGTTCACAAACTATAACATCGAATTTATGGTTCCTCAACATATCACTTATCTACGGCTGCATGTATCCAATTTAAAATCTCACAAGGACTAAGTTTAATGGAATTTATCACGTTTCGAAATGTGGTAACGAGTAGCACCAGGTTACAAGGTAAACACTTTAAACAAGCTGACTGTCCTTTGACAAAAAAGAAGTGTAACCAAATAGATCATATTTGCCGTGGTATTGTGGTCCTGCATTCTTCATCAAGTGCTGGGACGAGGGCTTTTCTCCACTGGATAAACATTTATAAATGGGTACTAGTATATCCCGTGGTCGAAAATCGACCACCTTAAATTAGTGTTCACCACTACCATCAGCGACATCTACAGCCCAGTAGATAAAGTCTCTGATTCACAATGGCGTTGCAGTACAAATTGATTTTTTTGTGCATTCACAATGGTTTATTTAAACAAATTAATTTTTATAAACAAAAACAATGCTGTAATTAATATATAGTTTCGCATGTAGAGGTAACCCACATTTTTAAAACGATACCTTACTTATTAATATTGGTTCGAAATGAGAGCAGAAAATTAGAAGCAAACACAAAAGGACCTTACCTTAATGGACAAAGACGGTCCGACGCAGAAAGAAATGAGGTTTAGGATAATTGAAAAGTAAAGAGCTTGAGCCATGGTTTTGGAGCACAGTGTTCATAAATATAGATATGTAAACATTAATACAAATTATTTAACTTACTCGCTTGTTGTGTTGTAGAGATCCGATGACTATTATTTATATTGTTGTTATTAACCAAATTATTTCTTGTTACTCCTATCGCTAACACTCCAGTTGATGAGGCAGGTGTTGTTGTTGTTGTTGTTGATACTTCTTCACGATGGCTAGCAGGTTGTAACACCTCCTGATTGCCATCACTACTCGCATATTCCGGCTCATAATTGTGTGTGTACGCACTACCCCAATGTCCATTGAAATCATCTTCTTCGAGTGTTAGAAGATGGTCCAACACTTGAACACCACGTTCAAGCGGGCCATGAAATTTATTTATTAATTCTGTGAAACGCAGATTGAGACAGTTAACTTCCGGTGCTGATAATGCCCAATAGAATAGATGACGACCCAAATGGCTACTTAAATTATTAGCAAAGGCTTCGATCATCTTACGTTCTGTGCTGCACAGCAGACAAATGTCGTTGACATTATAAAACTAAATAGCATAATTTCTTAAATTTATATATCACTTTTTAGCTTGGCAGTTGTTGTATTTGCAATTCTTAGTTGTTAAGCGAGTATGTTAATAATAATCTGAAAGAAACAAATTTTGTATATTAATTTGTAGATAAATTAAAGCAGAAGAGTAAATGAGATATAAAAACTATTTCAATAATCCATACAGCGAACGAAACTAATGCAGAACTACTGAGTACACTGGTTTTTTTGGGATCACATTGTTGCTCTAGTATGTTCATGTTTGACGGAGTGGGAAGCATGGAAGTTGAAGAAACGGAAGATTAAATCTTTCAATTTTTTTTTTAAATTTTTCAGGTATAATACAGATCCGATGTTAGCCCGTTCGCCTAGCACAAATATACTATTTAACTAAAAAACGGCTTTTGTAACTAGTTCCATAACTAGTACCAAATGAAACGACTGTTTCCATATCTGCTGTATGGCTTTTTTAAATTGATTATGCTCTTAGTTAATACAACTTAATATGCATTTATTTATGCTATTGAGATTCGTTATAGATTTATGTAGATATCTACATTTATTTAATCTTACATCATAGCGCGAATAGATTTTTCATTCATTATCTTTAAATATGCTTAAATATTAATACTTAAGTTAGAGCAGAATAGAAACAGAATAAAAGTACATCTCTCGAGGTTCTTGAACATTTGTGGAAAAGATTTTTGCTGGAGTGGTTAATAGTCAAATCTTAGTAATAGGAATGGTTTAGGAATCTAAGACCGCTAAATTGGAGCTTCGAAATAGCTCCTGGAAACCATGAAAGTGAGAGTTTATCAATTTCAAAATAGCTTTCGATATATTGTTATAATTATTTTTGTGATGTTCAATTGTTCTCTTTTAAAGCCCATAAAAATTATCGCAGCTATGTATACAGTTTTCAGCTTCATTAGCAGTTAGGCTTCCTTACTATTTTTTTTTTATAACGTTACCTAATTTTACCTCATTATAGTTATTTTAATTTGATTTTATTTTATTTCACTTTCTTACACTTTCCTGACTTTATTTACTTTTTTTGAATATCTCTCTTTGTTCACCATTTATCACTTTTCCTTTCATTTGACCTGCATTGATTACTATTTCATCATTAAAGCTTTTTGTTTCCTCAAAGCCAATTTTGGTGAATTTCACACGAAATTCAAGTTGCCGGAAATTATATGATGCTGCAGTTGTTGTTATCGTTAATGCCTGTCTATGTATGTCACTACTACCCTGCAGTCAAACCAATTGAATGCAAACTAATTCAAAACTAGTAGCTGAATGTCTTTTTCCCACATAAGCGACTGGTATTTTTAAAATAGCGATGTTCTCAGAGATGTCAGTTGCCAGATTTCGTTCCAAAATAGACCAAACCATTTTTGTTTAGTCATCGATTTTTCTAACTCCGGACATTTTACGCATTCTGCATAACTTTAAATGTTTACTGGTAGTAGTTTAGTCCTTTTTATGCTGGTTCAGTACTAGTGAGAAAATTTTGTTTGTATGCTGTTATGTTTCCTGACTAGTTTTGTGATTCAATAATATTTAGTTCTCAAGGAAAGTTTGCTGCTTTCTATTATAATTTGATCTGTATTAAAGAAATATTTGGCAGGCTACTTATCGAGTTCTAAGGCCGAGTTTTTAAGTTTTTTATATGTATATAGCAAACATCTGCTAGGTCATTGTTTGTTTATTATAAATAATGAAACAATTTACATGAAGAGTTCTTTTTTTAGACAAATAGTGGCCAAAACAACAGGTTTTAGATTTTTTGTTTGTCTCTCTGAGTGTTTGTTCGCGCATCACTCAAAAGCCACGGCATAGAATTGAATTTAAATGGGTTCATAACTGACAAAGGACTTTCAACATCGCTATAACCGTGCTTGTTACGCCACGTCCCACATCAAAATAGTACGCTACTACTCTTTGCGGCATAGATATGTATAACGTTTTCTTTGTCATCAAAACATTTATTATTTTTCCTCTGCACCTTCAATTCAATTATATTCATCGTAATTCCAATTTGAAGTAACAAAAATAAATTGAGGAAACACAAAAAAGTCATCAAAAAGTCTATTTACTGTTACAAAATTAGTAAAGGGTTTGATGATTTGCTTCACTGTTGTTCGAGTAGTGATCTCGTTGGATGTTAGGCGCTGAGCTGCCGTTAAATATCCGTCTCTCCAGCTCGATTGAATTGGCGCAATTCTTGGCGACGATAATGCGCAGCACGTATTATGCAATACCTTTAAGGTTTGTCTTCTTCTTTTTTTTTCAGTTTACTTTTTTTGTGTCCAATGTGTGGTATTTAGTGCAGTTCAAAAAACAATTACAACTGCATTATAACTGTTGCCATCGTAAAAACAACAATAACAATAAATAACATCATATGAAATTAATAGCTATAGATAATGCAAAAGGGAATGTATGTAGATTTGAAGAAATTAACAACGAAAAAAAACGTCATCACATTTCAGCACCTAAAGCTGCTCATTATTCTTCGTCATCGCTTTTAGTGCTGGTAGTTGGCAAGAAATTGCGTCAGCGAAACATAAAACACTCAAATATGTTGTTGTTGCATTGTAATTTGTTTTTTTTTTAAATCTACAAAATATATTCAACTCCCTTTTGCTGTTTGCCATTTACAAGTATTTTGCGATTTGTATTATTACTTTTGTTTTTGTCAACAAATTATAATGCCGTACGCGTCTACGGCTACTGCCGTTGCTATAAATATGTCGCTGATACGCGTTTAAAATACATAAAATGCATAAGCGACTTCTGTTGTTTTGTTTTGTTGTTGTTGTCGAGTGGCCGGTAGCAGTAAATTGCTATAAAATAGTGGCTAAGAAGATGAAATGAAATTGGTATGCCAACTTAGTTTCCGGCAACGCTTCACGCAATATTGTTTGCGCTTTTTTATTTGTATTTGTACATAAACATATCTACATATATATACATATTTCTTTGGTTATATGTTTTTCAAATTTTGCTTTACAAATTTGTATTTTATTTTTAATTCATTAAAATTGCGATTGCTTATACGCGCCCTGTTACGCATGCGCAATGATGGTTACTTTTTTTAAATTTTTTTTATTTAAACATAAACAGAAGCTCATACAAGTATGGGAACTTATAGCTTGAAGAGCATAGCTTGTTAAATCAGTTTAAAAAAAAATAGTTATTTTTAAGGGCTCAATACTTTCAGTACCTGGAGTGTTGGGGTTTTGCGAGATTGCCCTTTAAGTTAGCTTATTATCTATAACCTCAGTAAAGACAATGTACTACTAAGGATTTTTTTGTTGAAATATGAAAAAATTCTGATATATGGCAACACTGTCAAATCATCCTAAGGCACGATACTAAAGGAACTTCGGTTACCTATACTTATCCATCATCCAAAATGGATCAAATCGCTTTCGAGAAAATAGCTTTAGATTTTAAGCCTACCTAGAGGTATGCTTTTGTGAAATATGGTTCGGAACACCTCCCCGTAAATAAATCCTACGTAAGAGAGCGAAGATTGTAGCAGTTATACCCAAGAATAAAAATACATAATATCGATTCGGGTCTGACGCCTTGTTTGATTTCGAATAGCTCGTTGGGTACCTTCCAATCCTAAGGAAGCTTTTCATGTCGCTTATATACCATTTTCCTTTGCCTTTTAAGCTATACAGGGAAGTCAAATGAGGGTTTCATGCAGGTAGTTAATTCATGCTCTGTCAAAGCTGCATTGAAATCGGCTAAGATATGGTGCGTCCAATCTCTTGCCAAGCGTTTTCTCAAGGATTTGGTCTACTGTAATCTAGTCGAAAGCTGAATCGGGCTTTGTTATTGTTAACAATCCTCTAGACAAAATCTTATATGCGATATTAAGAAGACTAAGATTTGATTATATAAGATGCTTCAAGCTTCTCCCAAACTTTTCATGTCCATGTTTGAATCGATCAACCGATAGCCTGTCATATTCCGGCGCTTTATTACTTCAAAGAACTGATATTAGCGTCTTGGTGTTACGGACTCTTCTCAGCCTTACCCTTTTTCTAAATAGGCTTATCGTAATCCCATTTTAAAGGGGTTAGTTTCTGAATCGTTATGCTTTTAAATTTTTTTATCGTACAAAATTTTTTCATTTTGTAAATTATTCATCCATCGTCTTTATCATGCTCTCCTCGTATTTTTATTTTTTACATTTATCTTTGTTACCGGCACATTCATTAAGCCATTGCATCTTTTTTGCGTTATACGACCCAACACATTTGTATTTTCAACACGTTCAAAATAAACATAAAAGTGCTACAGAAGAAGAGCTATTCACTTCAAATTTCGTTGATTACGTAGATATCGTCTCCAAATTAAAATTAAGTTATGGTCAAGTGTCGCCAAAGCTAATTACGAGTACGGTATGCCAATTTCCTCCACAAATGTGGCGCAGCAGGCGCAACACATAAAAAAACATACAAACTGTAATTACTCTCAAATATGTACTAGTTGATTGTGATTTAGGTTATGTTCACACCCGGCAGACCACTTTGCAAGGCAACTTGTTGTTTGTTGATTGTCGATGACGAAATGTGATGGGTACGAAATTGGGTCTCTCGCTTGTTGCCGTTTTTATTTCAGAAAAGGAAGAAATTCTTCTGTCTAGAACTTCGACTGCGAAGTATCCTCACTAACTCTCCTTTTTGTGCACTCATAAGTCAGAGAACGAGTACTTGATTGATTTGTTGTAGCCTCTGACTGTTCCCCCCTGATGCTGACTAGTACGGGATCACAACTATTGAATTATAACCCACTCTAAACGAATGAGGTTAGTCGCGGGCCACTCTCTTTAAAGATTATTTAAACTATTTTTTGTAGGGTATGTACATATGTATATATTAACGAATACTTTACCCAATTGCTGATTGATGTTTTCGCTGTTCAAAGCGTAATTTTTGCTTTCGTTGATTTCACCAATATTTTTTTTTTTTTTTGGTAGCTACTTCTTTCATTTTTCTTAAAACAAACGCGCACGCCCTACATTTTGTTGTTCAATGAGACTACACTTGTTGCTTTGGCCCTATTTACTTGCAGGTTTTTAGTTGAGCGATACATGCTAGGAATCAGATGTAAAGATCGGTAAAAGATGACCGTTGAAGGGTTAACAAAAATGTTATTAAATTGAGCAGTCGCAATCCAAATAAGGTCTGCCATTTCAATAGAACTCTGTTCTGATTTTTATCTCAAAACACTTGAAAAAAATGCTTACACAGGTCTTCCAGTGACTTATTTTCATTGGCACAAGCTGTCTGTCACTCCAGAATTCTGTGTCTGATGGACTTCTACCACCTTCAGCTCCTATGTCTCTCCCAGTCATGACTAAGCGCACTATGCACAACGTGACTGACCTTGACTCGGATGACCGAATGAGTAAACTTCCTGGTCGTCTCGTTCCCAGTTATTCCCGTGTTACCCAAATCCCAGAGTAAAGTAAACGGATAAGCCGAACAAGTTTTGAATTCGCTAGCTAAACCAGATTTCAATTCAATCTCCGTGTTTTATTTAACGAATAAAAAAGTGCATGTTCGGGTGAAGACGAACATTAAGTACCCGTTGTGAGGGCTGGTCCTTCACCTCAATGCAATATCAGTAACTGAAGGAAAGTCAAATCTGGCATACTGGGTTCTGGGGGGTTACTCTGTATTGCGATGCGAAAGAAATTTCTTTCGCATTTGAAAAAAAATGTATGTGATTTGACAGCTTGCTAATAGCATTTGCTTTCGCATCGCAATACAGAGTAACCCCCCTGATATGAAATGGAAATGGATGAAATTGGTTCATTGTTTTTTATCTATGAAAAATTCCTTAATTTTAGAAATCATTGCAGCTATGTTCTTCAATATTTACTATTTATAGGCCAAAGTTGATAACATAACCTCACTATTTCAATCATTTTTAATATTTTTCCTATAGGAACAAAAATTCCTGCTCCCGTCTTCTCCAAATATTTTTAATTTAGTTATACAATTTTTTGTTTAACAACTTTGTTTACAAAACGTGACGAGACTATGACTTAATGAAGACCTTTATTTTAATATGAAATTATTATCTAATTTATTGAGTACTTAAAACAGGCCCTAAACAACAACAAGCTAACCAAAGGCATATTCGTACATACATATGTTAGTATTAGTGCAATATAGATTATATCTGATTTTATCTTAATTGTGTGTTTCAATAGTTTTATAATTTTTGTTATTCTTTATATTTTTTAATATTATTTTCCATGCTTTAATGATTAATTTGTGCTAACAGCATTTGCCACTTGTCAACAACCTAAATCATTTGATCGGTTTGACTTAAAGTGCTGCAATGGCATTGAGTAACGTGGTGTCGGACTGCAGTTCAGAATTAGTAGACACATGAATGTTTGCATGGCTGTGCACAAGTTTTGTTAGATTTTTTTTGTTAAATTTCGCTTAATCATAGCTGCCAAATGAACCCTTTAGATATTAAAGCAATTTTTCAAAAGTCACTGTTGCGCAAAAATTACACGAAATCTTTGAAGAAAAATGTACTTGCAGCTTTGCAATGTGCATATGTTTGTGTTATTTTGCAATTAATTTTTTCTTAAAATCATGCTAAAAAAAAATTAATGATTGTTTAAAATTAATAATAGCAATATTATTATTTTTTTTTTTTTGAATGACTGAAGGTTCTCGAATTTAAAACTCAAAGCATTTCAGTTTATATTTAGCACGCTGAATGCTTTAATGCACTCCTGCTGCCGCGCACACCACTTTGGCGCCCTCAAGTTATTGTTGATGTTGCATAATTGCATATTAAAGTGGGTAAAGTGCGAAGCATTTCACACTTAATTTTTTTTTTTTATTTACAACTAAAACCTTTGGCGCTGTAATGTGTCATTTTGTTTAAATCGCTGGTTTCATGCATATTCAGCAGTTTTCGTTCCATTTCCAAGAAATTATTTTTACTACGCAGAAAGCTAATGTCACAGGGACCACGTCGAGACTGTAATAAAAACTAAAAAAGGGATGAAATTGTTTGAGAAACTATCTGATTTGGATATACATATATGTATATCAAATAGTTGGATTTTCATATGTTTGTTTTATATATTAAAAACGAAGGATATTTCAATAATAATAAAACCATATTAAATAAAATTAAATTTTTTGCAAACATTTTTAAGTAAATTTTTCGAAATTCCCGTTGATTTGTTTTATGCAGTTTTATGACTTCGTGAATAAAAAAAAATGTCCAGAAATAAACATAAAAAATTACCAAAAATCATCCCAAAAACATACAAGGAACTCCCTCAAAAGCCTTATTTAGTTTAGTAGTGATCCCGAATTTGAATTAAATCAACTCAGTGAATACAATTTATGCAGAAATATGAAAAATACATATTTACAGGATAGCTCAGTAGGAGTCCGGAGAGTGTTTATGTAAAGTTGTATTCCGGGAAGTGGACCAGGGACCGAAATATTCCAAACTTTTTTATTTATAGTGCGATTTTTTCCCTAAAGTTGGGCAAAACAACGTCTGCCGGGTCCTTCTAGTAATGAATAAAAGTACTAAGACTATGAATTTTCCTTTTATTTTCATAGTTTTTTATTCAAAATGGTCCCACCTTGATGTGGATTTTGAAAAGGTTTTTGAAACCCCCCAATTTCATACTTTTCATACAAAAATTTGATTTAAAATATTTTAAAATTTTCAAAACTTTTTCGAATTTGTTAAGAATACTTACAATGGTTAAATAAGAAAAATGTTGAAATTCAAGTGATAGTGTATACATGGCTAAACCATGCCAATTTGGTGCTATTGTTATGAAATCTACTATAAATTAAAAATATGTATGTAAGAGCTTTTTTTAAATTCACACCGTGCGAGCTTTCATTGCAGAGTAGTTACACTTGGTATTGATCAAGTTATGTGCGGTTAGATCAATGGTTGGATACTTTTACCTGTTACGATCATTTTTCAATCAAAACTTTTTCCAGCTATTCATCATACTTTAAATATAAATGGAAGCTTAATGCATGCAACCTTGGTTCATTTTCTCCGAACTTTCAACTCAAGTGAATTTCATATTAGCATTCCCTGCTAATTTATGGGTACGCATTTATTAGTTTTTTATATTCAAAGTGGCCTTTAATCTTAAAATTTTAAATAAGTTTAAACTTGTAATTAATATACGACCCGGGCAGGGACATGTATACATAGTATATTATTTATCTACATACATATATACATACATACATATATATTTATTAGTTAGATTCATGCTAACGGCCACACGCTTTGTGCCGAATTATTGAAAGGCAAAATCAATGGAAACCTGTCGCACATTAGGAAGTTAGGCAGCGTAAAGCTGCACGTTAATCACCTTGGCATTGACGATATTTGATTTTTATTTATCTAAAATAAATACATACATACATACATACATCCATACGAGTATGTAAACCTACACATTTGGTTAAAGATTTATTTGAGAAGCTTATACCTCCTTATACTTATTTAAATAAGCAACTCCCATTTTGACTTTATGCAAATGAAGCACGTTGAAAGTAATTTTATGCACGGCTTGAGAAATATTTTATCACAACAACTTTTTTCTCGGCTATGCTAAAAAACAAAAAATGTGTTAATTGTGATTTCAGCATCAAATCGATATTCCGGAATACACATTTTTGATGTCAATGGACCGTTTTATATATAGAATACCTGCTGAAAAGATATTATAACGTCTTCCTTTTTAATTTTTTTTTTTTCTTTGTCTACACACAACAAGTCAAACTGGGATTCTTGCAAGTTTAATACCATCTCTGAATCACCTTTATTGTCAGACGTACATTTTCAACGTAACATACATACATCAAATGGTGTGGTTCCCCTATGATTGCCTCAAGACAAATAACACTGGAAATGTTTTCAAAAGAGTTTTCGAAGCAAACAAAATGAATCATCCCAAATATTGATTCCAGAGAACTTTTTATGTAAAAGCCTTAGTTTATGCAGGAATAAAGATTATTCCATTTGTAGAATCAGAAATCCTATTAGTTAGCAGTTTTGAAAATCGAATTCCAAGGCCACTTCCCACACATTTTGCATATTTTATTAGTTTTTATAGTACACCAATATTATTTTATCGTCATACAAAAAAAAAAAAAGACACAATAACATCAGCAATTCAGTAAAATAAAGCAAAATAGCCTGTCTACTAGACCGATTTCTTAAAATGATATGTCAATAACAAATATATTTAATTAAAGTATTAAGTTTGTCAATATATTTTGCTTAGATAGCACCAATAAATTTCGCTCTACACTGCTCTCTTGTTATGCTCATCTTGCACAGCATCTCCAATATAAGTTCTTTGTCATCGAAAAGCGATAAACCAAATCTGATTTGAAAACAATCTCTGTTTTGGAAAATTAAGATTAGAAGGAAGAAGGTAAGAAATAGTCGTTGAGATTTGAGGATAGTAAAATTTATCAGGCAATAGAGTATGCCAGTAATTTATAAACTCCGTGTTAGATCTGTTGTTAAAACTGAATGTTTAGATCTTTGAACTGCAAGTGTTTATTTTGCTTTGTACGGTTCTTTTGTAGATTTTCTCATTTAATTTAATTACACGTTCCTTTATTAAATTTGTTTGGTACATCTTAGCTTATAGTTTGCTTCATTAAAATTTTGTTTATAATTCGTTCTTTCTTTATTTTAATTTATTTGTTCCAATAAATATTGGCGCGAACTTCGAACCATATTAAGTTGTTTGCTAATATATTAAAAAAACGTTCCTCCGATTTTGTTTTTTCAAATGTTCTCGATCGCATCGTTTTACATTTTCAAGTAACGAGTAGCGAGTACACCATAAACTTCTTTGAAAAATCTATCCAACTCGATATTAACGCAATGCATTCACAGCTGACAGGAAGGTTTTCGACCCTATGTATAGCTGATCTTCCAGCAAGCAAACGGTATAAAAAAAACACAAATTATTTTTAAAATCGATTTTAGTTTTTATTTTTAACCTTTTAAAATGGTCATATTTAGTATGCCGTTTTTTTTTAAGCTCACTTATGAAATCATCAATAAAACACGAATTCCACTTAATAAATTTGCTCTGCTTGCAACGCTTCTTACACCTTAAATCTATTATAACAACGATGTTCATATTACATTCCAACAAATATTTTGTCTACGAGCAGGTATATCGGCGATTTGTATACATAGTATATTGTAAACAAAAATACATATCCATTCAAACATACATCTACATATCGACAGCCACACTGCAAAACCCTGTATGTTCAAAACCAAAAAGTTTTCAGGAGAGGGAAAAAACTGTAATAATTATAACGTATGTATATGAGCGACGGTTATTTCATTTCACCACTGGAAAGAAACGGGAAGTTGTAACTCGATTTTGACTGAATTTTAATGTGCGAAATATCACGATCTATGGGAAAGGCTCAGAACCTTATTTTTGGAAAAATAGTGACTTACGGGGTTTTGCAGTGTGGCTGTCGATATGATAATATATAGAGAAATACAAAATTAACACACAAACTAACCCGAGTTCGTTCCGTGTTACATGAACTCTCCGCGCTTAAAATGTGAATCAATATATCGTTTATTTATTTAACTAAATTCTTGGTAAATACTTGGCTCAATGGCAATCGAAGAAACAAACTGTTTACCGTTGTCGCCGTTCGATTCCCAGCACTTGACCAAATCTCAACCACACAGTTATACGCACGCGCGTGCACGCATTCGATCCGATTCGAATTTAGGTTTTCCTATTTAAAACTTGCTCCAACCGGCGCGCATAGAAGTCAGCTGTGCACTTACTAACCTCGTTAAATGGGTATTTTTATGTGTTTTTTTATTGTTGTAAACTATATTTATTTATATGATTGCAATTTAAGGTTTTTTTGTTTTCAAATTTTATTCACTCAACAATATCTAAAAGCGCTTCGAAAGTCGTTAAGAAAAAATATGCGATTGATTTGCTCGCGCCATCCGCTGATCGCTAATTTGAACGACTTGCTCGAGTCAACGTACGATTTCGTTATGAACAATGTTCAGACGATAGCAACAGCAATATGTTGCTGACTTTTGTGTTTGGCCGGTGCGATCGTTGTGACTTTGAAGTTTCTCATCATTGTTGTTTGTGTTGAGTGGCTTGTGGATTTACCTTGAGCGCGAAATTGCACTGAGCTGAGTTGTAGATAAGTAGTTGAATGTGAGTGTATTTAAGAAGAAGCGTTGCCATATTAAAATGAAATTGTCAAAGTCCACTTTAGTGTCGCTGAGCGGAAAGTTATACAATTTTCTGTCGTCCAAAGACTTCCAGGATCAAAAAATCCTGGCCACAATTAATATTTTCTACCTTTTTTTTTTAAAAAAGCCAGATTTTCAGTTAAAAATACGCAGCTATATTTTTTTCTTTTTTCTCATCAGCAATAAAAGTTATTTTTGTTGCAATATTTTTTAAAAACATAATAAAATTCCTTTTCATCAGCTAACAAATCGCTCATCTAAATTAAATAAATGTTGTATCTTATGACAGAAGATTGAAAAATCTTTCGGTTAGGGTTGCCATCAATTTTTAACTATTTTCTTAAATAAGCGATTTTTTTGTGGCTGGAATAAAAGTCTTTTGCCGATAATCAACCAGACGCGTTTGTAAAATTAAATAATAGTATCGAATGACAAAAGATTGAAAACCTTGTCAACTTCTACCAGTCAATGCTTATAGTCTTGATTCTGCCAAACCCATTTTAATATGGCATGACCTCATCTTGCATTGACTGTCAAAATATTACCGATTTGATTTATGTAGTATGTTGTAGTTCGTTAATATCTTATGTGTCTTAAACATAAGTCAGAAAACTGTTTTGTGTTTAAATTAACTGATGGCAACACTGTGTATAACACAGCTGATTTTGAATTCGATGACACTCTCAAGTCTTTCAAGTTGAATATTCAATAATCATACCTACATATGTACATACATATGAACTTGTCTCTGAGTTGCCATGAGCACTCAAATGCTGAGCTCACATTCCATATTTTAAGCTTTGTTTACTTTCATCTATCACGGTATGTGTGTTGTTGTTATTGTTATTTCTATTTTACTATTATCACTTGATTTTATTTATTTTATTAACACACCTATGTATGTACATACATATATGTGTCTTCTTCACCTGGTTTTTTACATAATTTTTGTTTTGCCGGTTTATCTATGTCACAGTGTGGTAATGACACCTCATTTTTAGTTTCCGCTTTGTCGCCTTATGTTTCAGATGAAGATTTCAAATTCGTTCCACGATTCATGAGTATTTTGATAATGATGCTCTTTAAACTTAATCATGAAATTAGTATTAATTAGGCGTTTGAAGTCGTAATGACGGAAAATATCGCATCGCCAATTCGTCGAACCTTGAAAGTTTAGTACAAAAGAAATTAAAATGCCATTTTAATATGTACCTCAACTTGAAAGTTCTTAAACTGCTGCCTTTCGTATTAAAATTCGATTTTGAACCAATTTATATTTGAACTTAATCTCAATATGTCTAGAATCACTACTGCAAATTTAACTTTACTTTCATTTTCTGACCTCTACCGCACTCTCACAGCTGCAATCAATATTTCTCATACAATATTTGGTCAACAATTCATTCAAAATTTCTTTTCACTTCACTTCACATACATTCATACATACATACAAGTACAGAGTAATCCCAATACCTGCAAGTTATTTCTGTTGCTTATTTACAACTCACTCAAACTAGAATGGGTTGTACTACATAAATTTGCAACAAAACTGTTAACAACTTACAAGATCAGGTTAAAGTAAAAATTTTAAACTTTATCCATGCATCCATGCACAACGGGCCAAAAGCAAAAACAGAAAATGCTGAACTTGGACAACAAATTTTATAAGCGCGTAAATTTGCTTGTGTAAGGGTAGGAAGCACTCGAAAAGTTATTTGCTCGATTTGTGAATTTGTAAAAAAAAAATTGTTCTGCTAGTTGGCAGGTTGTTTGCCGCTTGATGGTACGCCTTCGAAAGAAACTATTAAATAACGATGTACTGTGCAACATTTTGGTATTGGCGAGGGGCGAAAAAATGTAATTTTTAGCAGAGTGCTCTAGTGAGTTGAGGTTCTTTTATAGGCCATAAAAGCTATGCTCACGGTTTTTTTGTTTTAAAATAACCACAATTTTTTTTTTATTTCAAAAATATTTGCAAAAAAATTTAAAACATTTTCAAAACATTTCTAAACAACTTTAAAACATTTTTAAAACAGTTTTGGAAAAATTTTGAAACATTTTTGAAAATTTTTTTGAAGAATTAATTGAGTGTTCTAGTGAGTTGAGGTCCTTTTATAGGCCATAAAACTATGTATGTACATATGTATGTTTTTTTTTGTTTTAAAATATTTACAACTTTTTTTTTTTAATTCAAAAATATTTGCAAAAAAATTTTAAAACATTTTTAAAAAAATTTCAAAACATTTCTGAAAAATTTTTAAAACATTTTTGAAAAATTTCAAAGCGTTTCTGGAAAAATTTAAAAAAAATTTGAAGAATTAAAAAAAAAATTTAACCTTTTTGAAAAATTTTCAAAACATGTTTAACAATTTTCAAAACTGTGTTTAACTTTTTTAAGATGCGCACAATGTTTATACGAGTATTGCACTGAATAAAACATGAATATGCCAAATGCGCTATAATTATGAACAGCACTATATATGAGATTATCAGATCCGATGTTTGTCACTGCTCCAGTCGATACTGAGACGTGTGATTTCGATAAAGTGATTTTCAAAACTCATTTCTCTGTAGTCGCTACCCTGCACATACATACATACATACATACATACAACAAATATTCACTCAGCGACTGCCCATAGCAAGTCATTTGTTACTTCGCTGCTGACTGACCGTTGGTCTAAGTGAGTGAGTGGTATAAAAACTTTGAAGTCATTAACTCAAATTTAACTGCACTCGCTTAGAAAATGCGCTGCCATGACTTCACATCTAAAATGGTTTTGTTTTTGTATGCGCATAGTTGTAGTGGCAGACGATTTGCAGCATCCACAAAAAAAACAGCTTTGGCTTATTTGTAGCGTAGAGCGCACGTCAAATGCTTGACATACTTTGAGGCGCTGTAACTTTCGTTTATATTGCTTTTGTTTTAGTTTAGTAGCCGACAACTACATTTCCAACCCACACACTCGCTGATTTTGCCCTTTGGCTAGAGCGACTGCTGTGTCTGACTTTGATGTCGTTTAAATTGCTGCACTTTAGTGTTGAGCATTTTACTGCGCTAATTTGATAATCGTTTAACTAGCAAATTTTATTATTTGTTATTTTTTTCCTTGAGCACTCAGCAGCAAAACTGCCACGGGTCAGTGTGTCCAAAGCAGTTAGAATGAAACACTTTTAGCTTCTCACTGACCCCCACCCGTTCCCTTGACACGTCCGTAGTGTACGGATTCGATTGGGCTTTATTAAAATTGAATTAATCGCATTTTTCTTTTCAGTGCTTGCAAAATGTTTCTGCATTGCTTTTGTGAGTTTTTGTCATTTGCAGGAAAATTATTTAAAATATTCAGTACTGTGTGTACACTGAATGCAGTTCGTAACTACTAGTTGGAATTAATTTTTAAAATAGTTGAAATATGATATCAACTCGGAACCCCCAAATTTTAAAAAACATATACTTTACTACCTTCCAGACTATTAGCAGGGTGCTTACCAAGTTTCAAAATTTAAATCCGGTATTACATCTTAATTTAATTTATTAATTTTTTTCGTAAAACATTTTATAAATAAATTTATTTATTGTAATTTAAGAAAAAATAATGCAAAATTCGAAACACCTTATTTGGTATTACAATGAAAAAGAATCTTTGTTTGTTTAATATGATTTTGGATCGAAAAAAAAAATTCTATCAATTAAAAATCCAGCGCGCAAACTGCAGACTAAATTTTTTTGTTGTTTGAATTTTTTATTATTCTATATGAAGAAAAATAATAAATTTTTCAACCCACCTTAATGCATGCGAAATTTTGTATAGCCAAGTGATGACATTTCAAATCTTATTTTAAAAATTATTTACTAATGGATTTTTAATGCTGCCTCAGTGCCATTTCGTCACTGCAGCAAGCACGCGCCTTCATCAAATCCTTACGTCACAAAAGTTTTTTTTTATTGTACCCAATGATAGTGCAACCTTACCGACGCTTATTCCTCTAAGTGCTGTTTAATGATATTTGTAAACAATTTAATTTTAAAATGTTTAGTTAATTTTACCCATTTGCTAACAATTACACAATTTTAACTTGAAAAAAGTTGAAAAAAAGTATGGCCGCAAATGTTATGCAGCTGTAATGTATGTATATGGCCTGATGTGTTTTCATGGGAATGTGTCATTGGGGCGTAACATTAGTTTACGAAAAAAGTTGTCTCAAGCTTTTGAGTTATGCTCCTATTTCTATACTTGTCTCTGAGTAATTTTTTATTTAGTCCTGGACGTTTTACTTTATGCTTGCTTGTTTTAAGAGTAAAATTCGTTTTTGTTCTATTTGTTCTTACAAAAGCTTTATGTCTGAGAAATATATTTATTTCTTTTAATTTGGAGTGTAAAGAGATTAAAAGAAAATGGGTAATGAATCGCCCTACTTTATAAACACCAAAACATTAGTACGACACGCACAAGCCTAAACGGTCACTGCCATGTTATCTGCCCTAATGATCTATCTCTCTCCCCAAAGGTACACCATTTGTTTACACCCACCGTAAGTTAAGTCATATTTTCATCACACCGCAATCATAATAAAACACTTAGTTTCAGTAGTAAATTTGCTTACCTAATTGCATTATTAGTAAACATTAATTTAATGATTTTTAATTTATAATGCCGAAAAAAATGCTGCATTATGTGTGCTTAATTGACTAGGGTTTTTTATTATTTTTCTTATTATACGCCTTAATCGGCCCTTATATGCTTGAAATGCTTGAGATTTTTCAAGAAATTTCAAACAGTTTTTGGCTTTGTTTAATAAATAATTATGGGAAGTTTTTTTGATTTATGAGCTACGGAATGTAAATATTTGATTCGCATTAGTACCATACCATTTCCGAGGATTTACTGAAATCTTTAGAAATATTGTGTCAATCTGAAACAATGCGAAAATGAGATACAAATTTTCAATGATTTCTATTAAGTAAAATGTTTTTAAAAAATCCCTCTTAGATGCGATATTTGTACGCCTAGTGAAAAAAAACAATATAAAATTCTTTTAAATCAAGTGCCCACATTTATTCTGAATTTACTATTTAGCAATTAAAAAAGTATAGCAGCATTCAAGTTTCAATACTATACATTTATACATTAATATACGTGAGTTAAATTAAACCTCTCTAGCAGCGGTGGGCAATTTTTTCAATTAGAGCCAAATCCGACAATTAGACTATATCCGAAGGGTTTGGGAAATGTTGATAAAATGACAGTCCTTTGTCAGGTGTCACGACAGTACTCTCGGGTATTATTACTGTAGCTAGCCTGTCTTTCGTGTGAACAATTTCATACGAACACGTCGAACAGTAGGGTCATCTCAATTAGATTTAGTGGATAGTTCAATAAGCTCTCGAGATAGTAGCTTTTAACAACCCCTAAAATTCCTTCGGTTTTATCAGCTTCTTAGTTTATTATTAATCTTTTTATAAATACATTTTTTGAGTTCAAGACGGGTTTTGCTATTTTTTTTTTAACTAGTTATGTTTACAGTATCCTGGTTCGGTACGAGCTTTAGACCTATTAATAATTTTGTCTGCCTTTATGTTTACAATTTAATTATTTTATAATATTAATTTTTTCGTATGAATAAAATAAAAGAGGGATTTAAAATATTTGAAATTCCTTTTGAAAATCAAACTTGCGAGATAGCAACAAAAATGTGAGCGCCCTTAGCCTTTTCTTTTTTTTTTCATTTTTTCATTTTTTAAACAAATTTGGAGGGTTTCCAAATATGTACTGAAAAAATTCGGACAAACATGAAAATCAACTAATATTTAGGTAGCAAATGTGAAGAACTATATTGTTACTAGGTCGATATAGAAGCGCTAGAATTTTTATCTTGCTTTTATGTTCTCACTTTTGCCCACCACTGCTCACCACATTTATTTGATTTGCGCCTTAGCTTTTTGTTTTGTAGACATATTAACACAACATTGTTTTTTAATAGTTTTTAAGTGCTTAGTTTGAGATTAATATATCTTTTCTTTTTTGTTTTTCTTTTAAAAAGTTGCATTCGAGCTGTTGTTGTTGCTGGCGCTGCAGAAAAAGCACTGACCCTGAAAATATCTGTCGCTTGCATGAGCAATTAACACGCAGCAAAGCAAAGTGTGTTTGCGTCGTATTACATGCTGGTGTTTTTATTTTTTTGTTGTTGCTTTTTTGTCTCATTCTTTTAAAGTACAAGTGTTTAAATTAAAGATTCAAAATTAAAACTGAATGCTATCAATATGATAGATTGTAGATATGGCTGCAGTGGCTGCTGTTTGCTTTAGCATTGATGGATTTCAGCCAATCACAGCGTCCAAGAGTTTAAAATGAATTTGAAATGAATGTGTGTCCCCTCACCACTCATCACGCACATAACTCTTTATGAACTTTACCTTGCATTTGCGCATGCGTGTGTCACATCTCGTACAAAAAGTATTGAACAAGGTCATATTTTATTAAGAATTTCGTTACGGGTGCAAGAACATGACAAAAAAAGTCATTAGCGTTAATTACCAATTTTGAGTTTGTTCATGAGGGTCATGCTTCCGCTTATAGACCATTTTTGTTTTGCTATTGGATGTTCGATTTGGTCATTAAGGGGTTAAATGTTATTCGATACAACATTGCAGTGTTAGTGTATAATAGAAACAAATTTATTTTCTAAAGTTTGACAAGTTTTTTGCCACTAAAACTCACTGGCATTCAAAATAGTTTAAAATTATAATTTTTTTTTCATTTCTCATAAATTAAGAAATATCTTCAGTTACCGTCATTTCTGTCTTGGCACCCAGCACTTTTTTGAGAACACCCTAAATAATGTTGGCTCAGTTGTTGAGAGCAGAATAACTCTTACCAACAAATAGGCAAATGAAAATTATAGTCCCCTGTTGAGCAACTAAAAGAAGATTTCATAAATAATATCTTATCACGAACGGCTTTATATATGAAATTGGAGATGGGATACTGAGAAATTCAGTTGAGTTGACACTTCGAATTATTGGAGCAACTTTTTATAAATCAATCTCTGATGAAAAGTTAGAAAGATTGCATCAAATTTGGTGGCCGAAGATTAGAAGTGACAAGAAAAAAAATTTAAAAAAATATTAAAACCAAACGTCACGCGACCAATACAAACAAGTTTGTTGCTTCAGTCTTTCGTTATGTAAATTTAATTCACACACTTCTCACACTCCCTATTCTTTTATTTGCCTGTGAATAAACAAAATAATTCTATTTATGCCTTCTACTCAAATATGTTTAACTCAAAATATTTATTCGTAGTTGCTCTCACGCTTTTCACTGGTGGGATATTCTCGTTACCTCACTCAATGATTACCCGACAGACATACTAAAATGCAGTTGAATAAAAATACATACATACATACATAATTTCAAAACCAGTTAACAATTTTGCATTCCACTGATTTGTTTTTGGTTTTGTTGTAGTCAATTCATAGTTGCGGTGGTGGTCAAACGACAACGTACTTGTTCAAGATCGGGTTCAAGATTTTTTACGCTGCAAACGCAAGCAGCATCAACAGCGTCGTCAGCAAAGCGGCCTACAAGTAGCTGCAATAAACTAGCTTTTTTCTGCAAGCAATTTTGTGGCTTGAGTAAGTTGCTCTTTCACTGACTGCATTGACTGGCGATGGCCTGATGGTTGACCGGCTGTTTGTCGTTACGGCGTTTGTTTAAACGGCTTGGCGTGTTTGTTTGTTTATTTTTTTCTTGTTTTTGTCTTTATTCAAGGTCAAATTTGTATTTTGTTGCTGACTGTTGGCTTGTTTGACAGACAGCGACAAGTTGTTTCTACGCACTGCTCAGTTTTTTTTTTCTATTTTGTAAGATCTTCCATTCAAGTCAAATGAAATATGAATGAAGCATCACGTCTTAACTTATTTATAATAACAATTTCTAGCGTTATACTTGCGAGGTATTAAAGGCCGCGGTTCTCTGCTAACTTGTGGTATGCTGCTTCTAATTTTTTCTTGCAAATTGCAAACTTTTTGATGAAGTTTTTCATGGCAGAAATACACTGGGAAAATTGCCGGTCACAGCAGAGGGGTGACCTCATTTTTATGTGACCTGCCCCGCTGCTTGAACCTGAGATTTTCGCTATGATAGTAGAGCACATTACCATCAGTTATTTACATATGTCTACAGAAGAATCCAAATAAGGCATGATAAAGGCGTCTTGTTCCCAAGGTCCAACCGTTTTGAATTAGGATGAGGCAGTTATGAATGCTCAAATAGTTAGAGATAACCCAATTATACCGCAAAAAGGTTATGGACTCCAAAATATATCCCCAGTAAGATATGAGTGTTGTAATAGGAGACTAAAATCAAAAACAAAATTTTTCTCATTGAATTGTCCTGATCCCTACTACCTTAGAGTCCGCTGACACTAACGTCTTTGTGAAGAAGAATTGGTGGTGAAAAAGAGAGAGCACGCGGATTTACTGCCCTTTTTCAATTCCACTAACACTAAGTTTCTCCTCCATCAGCACACTCTACGACCAAGGTATCCACGAATGCCTTCAACATACATATGTACATATTAGCGCTCCATGACATTCCAATCTGACATCGGGGTCAAAAATATTTTTTGGTGGGTAAAAAAAATGTTATCAAATAATATTTAAAAAAATGACGTAGGAATATAATAAAATAAATAAAATATAATAAATAAATTAACTTAAATAAAAGGAATTCAAATATAATAAATAAAATTAAAGAAACTGTTAAAAAAAAATAAAATAAATAAATTAAAGTATAATAAATTTAAACAAAATAAAAGAGAATATGATAATATAAACGATACACAAATTACTATGTTATCTGTCAAACGTTTGACAGGCACATCAAAATGAAGCTCATTATTTACATATGACGCACTTCAATATGGCGGCGCATCCGCTACTCCTATCTTCTAACGAATGATAGAAAGAGATGCAGGATGAAACCAATATAGAATATAAAAAAACAGGTGTTAAATTTTATCAGAATTTTGACGTCTATGCTTAAGATATCACACTTTGCAAATTACTCTTTCATGGTAAAAGGAGAAAAGGAAATAAAAAAAAAAACAGAATTAAAAGAAACGGAAGTAAAATAAAGTAAAGTAAAGGAAGGTTACAGCAAAGAAAGATAGAAATAAACCACAATGAAATGAAGAAAAAATAATAATTAAAATTTTAAATATGTATATGTATGTATGTATATGAAAAACATGTTTGGCTACCATGTTAAACAAATTTGAATAAGGGAGTTATAAGTCATTGCAACCACGGAATGATCTAGTTATGTATTATTATTAGCCTTTCAAAGAATTGTCTTTATTCAACATTTTCAATAATATCAACTCATCAATCTTCTCTTTTCATCTTCCAGATCCCTGTCTATACATTATGCGCTTCGCTAATAAATTGCAATTTGGCGCAAAAAGTCACGAAGTTTCCATGACAGCGTTGCGCATTGTTCAACGTATGAAAAAGGATTCGTTACACTCAGGTCGACGGCCGACTGGTTTATGTGGTGCTGGTAAGTCAATGACAGGCAATTGATTTGAATAAACTTACAATAGCGGCAATCTTTGATTAATTAGTGTCAAAAGCTCTGTAATACTGAAGGCATGTGAAATGACAATTCGAGTTATTAATTTTAATGGAGGGCCTTAGGTGGTGCAATAATGAAACTGATATGTTCCAAGGCATTAAATTAAAACAGAAAGTCCGATTTACTATCAGTCACTGCAATGAAATAACCCGCTAACTTACATATATTATACCATTTTTGATTGAGTTTGTAATGTGTTCCATCTTGAACCGATTGTGTGACAAAAACCACCTTAAGCTTACGTCGACAAGGAAATAACCCTTCATCGAATGCAGCATGATTTTTGGTAATTAGTAGATATGTTTGTGGCTCAATTCTGTTATAAGTATGCTGTTTTTTCAACTTGTTTATAAAAGATTAAAACTAATGCATGCAGATATACATACATATGGTGTGTGTCTCAAGATATTGTCACGCCAATCTGAAAAAAAAATGTGATATGTGCCATGAACGCTTGATTTCTTCAGCATAACATAATTAATTCAACAAGTTTATTCGGGCATTCGTTAATATATCTATACCTATTCAAATTTCTTTTCTTCTAACTTTTTCAGATCTCGAGGTTTATTCTGGCAAATTTTTGAGTTTAACTATCGTTTAAATTTAGTTTGGAAAAATTAATTAAAAAATGGTTCAATCCACGATATAGGAATATCGATGACAAAATATTTACTGAAAATCAGAACATTAAAGATCTTATTTAAAGTTTTCGTTTAAACAAACTAAAGATTGGTAAAGTCGTTCAGTTGGTTAAAAATCGATAGAACCTTAGAAATATGTCACTGTACATTAATCAACCCCATTAGAAATTAAAAGCTAATTTGTTTGTGAGTATGTACAGGAAAGTATCCATATATGTAGCTATGTTCTAATAAATATATAGCCCAGTAAACATAAAAAGATTCTGCATCAAAATATTTTTGTTCATTATTGAATAAAAGGAAAAAGTCTTAGCGCATTTTAAATTTAGCATTTTCATTTAAACCAGTATTTTCTTAATCATCGCTTGTTTCTTATTCTGGTATACCCCACTCAGTTTGATTAATTACCTACTACCCCATTAGCTAAATGTATTATGTATATTGACTTTCATGACTTACTTGAGCGGCAATCGATCAGAAGAGGTAAAAATACTAGCTTAATAACATATTCAAATCAATTTCAATTTATTGAAACCGCGAGAATATGCATTTTTTGTGCTTACTGGGATATACGTATAACATTTTTAATATGCACTTGTGCACGTATTAGAGTGCTTAAATTTTAGGTAATATTTTTTTTTATTGTTCTTTCTGTATTCTTTATGCAACTTAGCTTAGGTATTCTGAAATTCGATTTCTCATATCGCGAGCGAGCACTTGTCCTTCGGTTTAAATTGAATACCCATTTTGGAGTAAACTTTTTTGCGGACAGTTGTCGTACTGCTCATTAAAGGTCCACTGAGTAGTTCAAGTTCAAACTTAATGTTTTATACCATTTGCCCACTCAAAGTGATTTTTTTTTTCAAATTTTTTAGTTAAGATCTCAAACTTGTGTGAAATATAAAACGATTTATCATCAGCTTTGACTAACATTAAAAAAAATTTACTTGGCAGAAAAGAAAAAATTTAAATTTCATTGCATTGCTTAGCTAATATCTTCGTTTACCTGGTTGATGTAATATCCCCCGCTCTATCAAACTTCAACAAAAAGTAAATTTTTTTAAAAAGTTGATTTGACAACTTTAACATCTAATTTTTCAATCAAAGAAAAAAGGAGAAAAGCTCTATTAGTTGATCTATTTTGCGAAAGGCTTTGAAACCTTTTAAAATTTGTTTTAATTTTCAATAAGTAACTAAATAGAATAAAGAAAAATTAATTTTGTTTATACATATCTAAAGGGAACACTCTAATGAAAATACATCCAAAGCTAGTCAACTTGAAAAGCTTCAACTTTAAAGTTGTGGATACTACCTGGTAAGGATCTATATACTGGGCTCAATAATAACTCCACCATGTAACGAGAAAACATAATTCTTTCTCCTCATTTAGGAGTCTCAGCCAGTTTCTCTCCATTTTTGTTGGTGCAACGTGGTGTTTCAGTTGATCTTTGTACAGATCTAGGCATGCGATATGAACGCATGGAAAAAATGTTTCGCAAATAATTAAAACTAACTTACCTACTTGTACACATACATATATACATATGTACATGCGTTTCTAATGGAATAAACTATTGTTTGTTATTGTACAAATGTTCTAAAGGAAGCAAAATTTTATTTATTGATATATGCCCGGGTAGCTCAGTCGGTAGAGCATTGGACTTTTAATCCAAGGGTCCAGGGTTCAAGTCCCTGCTCGGGCGGGAATAATTTTTTTTATAATTAATTAGGAAAATGTGTTCCGGACTTTTTGAAAATAAATGTTGCTGAATGAAAAAAAAAGAAAATATAGTTCCATTACGCCATTTTCGAACACTATGAAAAATTTAACGATGATTCCTCAGTCCAGGCGAATTAATCATCATCTTGTGAATCTTAAAGAAGTGGCTTAAAAGCTTCTAAGCTCACCAGGCTTAAACTCGTTATCAACAAGTATTTCTGTTAATGTTTTTAAAACTAGCTTACATTAGACTAAGTATAATAAGTATTGTTATTGTATTTTAGCGAGTAGAGTCCTTTGCCGGAAGGAAAAAGTGTTTCCATCTTTTCCTGAGATGAAGTGATCATCCATAGAAAAGCGCAATGTTAGCTACTTCATTGATAATTATCTTCAATAGAACCCAAAATTATACATATCTCCGCTGGAAAAGTAGTGGGTCCACCCTGGTTATGAACCATTGTTTTAGCATGCACTCAGAAAAATTTATTTCTTTATAATATTTTATCGTTAAATAATTTTCTAACATTAGTCCTTACTATTAAAAATGGGATTTATGAATTTTAATACGAGATCTGTCGTAAATATTTTTTTTTTTTAATATAAAATTTTACAGTTACAGCTTTTAATGGACAAAAATTCGCTACGTGTTCATATGCCCGGGTAGCTCAGTCGGTAGAGCATTGGACTTTTAATCCAAGGGTCCAGGGTTCAAGTCCCTGCTCGGGCGATAGTAAGTTTTTTATTACCTAAAGAACTGTATTGCAGAACTTTAGAAATTAGAATTGGTCGATATAAACTAACAATTCAATGATTGGTTATTGGTAGATATCAAAACACTGTAGAACATAAAAAAATGTCACCACTACTAATAGTGCTTGGCAATTCACTACTGGAGAAATTTGCTTATAATTTGCGCGTTTTAATGCACTTAAGACTTTTCTTTTTTTTTGTATAGGTATTTTCACAATATGTAGAACATTTTATCAGAATTTTTTTTGCAAATATTCAACTACAACACAGTGAACTTAAGCATTTTTTTGGCAGGTACCGCAGTGAATTACCTGCCAGCAATTTGACAGCTGCCACTTAAATTTTTTGGTGAACCTTCTTACTGTTCTATGTTCTTTGCGTAAGCATTTCTTATTTTTCCGAAATCAAAAATACTTTTTTAAGGCTTTACAAAGAGAACTAAAATATAATTTAGCTAAAGCTGAACTCAAGCAAATAACAGAATTTGAAAAGGTGGTTACTGGCAAGTCACTGGTAGGTCATTCACCACAGTACTTGCGTGTAAAACTCTTAAAGTCACTGTGTTTCAATTGAATACGTACATGACGTTTCTTGTTTCAATAAATATTTTTTTTTATATTTCCAATTCTTAGAGCAGTCAAAATTCATCTACCGATAAAAAGAATTGTGTGACCAGAAAAATTGTTTATGTAGTAGAGTAGGTTTCATGCGACGAATGATATACAGCAATAGACCATTTTTTTGTGGGTGGGTAATTCACCAGGTTTGTAGATAATAATAGCTACTGTAATGTTTCTACAAGTTTCACGATTTCTAACTCCGAGTTTAACTTCTTTCCTCCTCTTGAACAGTGAATTGAAGTATTTTGCAAGGTGAATTACATACTAGCCAACGATAAGACAGATGCCCTCACTTTCATTCATCCTTTCCATTTGTCATGAAAAACTCCAGCACCTAGACTCACCAGAATTTTTAACTTTTCTTTCAATGAGAAATGTATAAATGTACAAATTTTTTTACTCACCCCAAACTTGCAGAAGCTTCTTCAGACAACTGATTCTCGCGTTTATTTAACAAACGAAAGTTAACCCCATTTTTTGCTTGCAACCATTCAAGACTGAACAAATTCAAGAAATGAAACTCAGTGTTTTTTTTTTGACCACACGCAACCATTTGTCACAATCAGCTGTTTTCCCTAATTGAGAATTCATGATGTCCAAAATAATACAGCCGGTATCATAACCTCAAAAAAAAAAAAAAAATCTGTTACACTTTGTTTCCATAAAACTGGCTATAAAAGGTCAAATATAGTATATGCCTGTTTGGTTTTTCTGAACAAATTTTTTTTAAGTTGATCGCTGTTTAGATTCGACACTGTGTTAGTGGGTTAGCGCTGCCCGTCTCAGTCTGAAATGAACCACTGTACAGAATGTTCTTAATGTACAAAAATGTGCCACGTGTTCATATGCCCGGGTAGCTCAGTCGGTAGAGCATTGGACTTTTAATCCAAGGGTCCAGGGTTCAAGTCCCTGCTCGGGCGGTAACAATTTTTTAATTATTTTTAAACAAAGAAATTTTTTTTATATGTATAAACCAAGCCTGAATGTGCTTTATCATCAATTCATTTCCTCTTCTCTTCCCATTTTAGCTTTATTGATTGCCGCACGCATGCATGAATTTAGTCGTACGATTATGGATATTGTTGGCATTGTAAAAATTCATGAGTCAACCGTACGTAAGCGTTTAATTGAATTTGCTGACACACCGTCCAGCGCGCTCACCTTAGATGAATTTATGTCTGTCGATTTGGAGGCCGAACAAGATCCGCCAGCATTTAAGGCAGCGCGCAAAAAGGATCGTGATCGTATCAAAGATGTGAGTTTGATTTAATAATTTTTAATTTAAATTACACTTTGATAAAATATATAAATCTAAAATGTGAAGATTTATACCACTAATAGTGTTCAACATTTACTCAAAATTGCTGATTTTTAGGAAAATTAAAAAAGATAAGAAACAAGCCTCCGCTAAGTCCATCAACCATTGCGATCTCTCCTTTCAAATTCTTTCTTCACGAAAAAACTCAAATTTCCACACTGTGAGCCAATACGTTTCAGATTATTTTATTGTATTTCTCTTTTCAAATAAATTTTATCTACCTATATATTTTTGTTCTGAGAGTGATCTTGCATGTCTCTCTTAGCTAATGAACTCTCTTGTACGTCGTTGCTAATGAAGAGTGTAGTATCGCACGTTATTTTCTTGTAGAGCATTTGACAATCTTTAGGCATGTGCCCGGCTAGCTCAGTCGGTAGAGCATGAGACTCTTAATCTCAGGGTCGTGGGTTCGAGCCCCACGTTGGGCGAGTTAATTTTTTTGTTTTTTTTTTTTGTTTTTTTATATACATACAATATGATATTTTATTTTATTTTATTACAAGCTTAAAAGTTACAAATTTATATTTAAAATCAATTTTCTTTCTTCTACATCCACAGATTGGAGAACATGAGTTATCCGAATTGCAAAAGAAAATCGATTCACAGCTCGAATTTGATCTCAAACGTATAAAAAATAAGGCAGTCAAACGATGGACTAGTGGTGTGGTCACAAAAAATTCAAACGAGGCCCGTGTTGAGGATGTTGAATCGGCAAATTTTATTGAAGAGTCCAATCTCGAGGCGATCAAAGAGTGCCTATCTGATGCACCCGAAGTTTTAGATGGGGCACAAAAAACAGAAAAATTGGTTTTAATTGGACTTAAGCCAGACATCGAGTCTATGTGCCGACCAGCACCAAGCGAACTGCTAGAAGCTGAAAAGAGCAAAGCAACTGATGTGGAGGAAGATTTGGATTTAGCTGGTTTAGACGATGAAGAAATCAATAATTATATACTATCGCACGAGGAAGCCGAATATAAAAATACTATGTGGAATGCATTGAACGCCGAATATTTAAAAGAGATGCGCGAGAAAGAAGAACGTCTAGCTAAGGAACGTGAAGAAGGCAAACCGGAAAAGAAGAAACGACGTCCACGCCGCAAGCCAATCGGTCCCTCGACAAGTGCTGGTGAAGCGATTGAGAAAATGTTGCAGGAAAAGAAAATTTCAAGCAAAATTAATTATGATATATTGCGCACGCTGACTGAGGGTGGAGCAACGGCTGCTAGTAGCACAGCGCTGCCAGAGATGGAGGATGATATGTCGGATACAAAAGATATGAAAAATGTGCCAATTATTGTGGAAACAGGACCGATTAAACAGCAAAGGAATAGGTTAGTGAAGGATTTGTGTTTGTTAAAAAAATTAATTTTAAACTAAGTTACACAAACAATTCTAGCCGCTCGAAACCAGCATATACCGTTGGTGGGCCAGCAACAAAAGTACCCAAGCTGGAAATGGGTTTGCCAGTGGGTGAAGAAGAGGCTACGCCAACTAAAAAAGAGCCAGTTGTGGTGGAAAATGGTAAGCAATTCGTTTTTTCTACTTTTGAATAGTAATTAAAATATTTTTATTCTTCAGACGATTTGGATGAATTTGTGGACGATGCAGACGCTGATGCTGAGCCTGAAGCTGAGAAGGAACGCGAATACTCTTCACTCAAGGATATGTTGAACGATGGCGAAGATGATGATTACTATGGCTATGATGACGATAATTATTAGTTTTGTTGTCGAATTTGCATAGACTTATTAATTGCAGCAAGTTATGGGTTTAGTTATTTTTTTACATAGTTATTTATTTGGAAAAGTTATTAGTTTATGTATAACGTGGGTAAATAAGTTTAAAATATCCATGCAACAATATATAAATACAAATATGTAAGTCCTTTGTACTCGCTACATATGAATGTATAGGCGCACATGAATGAAATATTATTTATTAGGGTCCATTATACCAAAGACCCGGTTTATAAACCCGTCTAACTCGCTTTTCTTTCCAACTTGTAGTGATATGCTCAGTTAGAAATAAGGGATTTTCAGTTCGAACTATTAAATGCCTGCATTTCCAAGGTAGAATCAGTCATTTTAACTCGATTGAGGGAGAGATGATTACCCCGACACTATGTCCTGGAGAAGTATTATGAAACTTTGCGTTGCTGCATTTCTTACAGGATTTCTGTGTGGCATCGAAGAGAGAGAGAAGTTTCGCAAGGGCATCTATTATGAAATAAGAAACCTCGACGTGGAAATCACGCGACTGGTCCAATGTAAACAGCTTATTAGGCCCCGAAAACGTTCTGCTACCATCGGCAACTTATGACCTTCTCTCTTCCAGCTTCCATATGTTGCTGTTGCTTAGAGCCTGCATACACGCCAGTGCACCACTAATTGCACCATTGGTTGTCAGTGGTCTATGATATAAATCCACAACTATCCAAAAAATTACATGGAACGCTATCGGTAAAGGCTTTAATTTGGAAAAGGACTTTTAATAGCAATCTCGCCTCCGCCCCATTTATCCAGATTGTAGAAACTAAAAGATGCATGATTATCAAAAAAATATAAAGTAGAATACTATTTTTATAAATGTAACATCTTTTTATCGACTTTATTTAAATAGATCTTTAAATTCATTCGAAGCTTCATTTGTAACCTCCGCTTCATTAACTCTATGTCCAAGCAGCTTGCAGTCTTCCAACTTTACCCCATTTTCCAATAGTACAGCTATTAAACGAGTCGTATACAAAACTGGTCCTCCAACTAAATATGGAAAAGCGTAATCTTTCTTTTCACGTATACAAAACATTATACGTTTGGACACGAAATCGCCATAATTACTAACACTCCCTACACATATATAACGCTTTTCAGCCGGGGAATACATTTCAATATTTGCACGCAAACATTCAGCTATCGTTAGTGCACTTGCATCCACATAGACTATACGAAAATGTATATTCAGCTCTTTATAAAAATCTACAGCTAAATTTAAAGTTTTCTCCAAATAATGATTTGCTTCCTCTGCGGTTTTCGTTGCCACAAATGTTTGTATAGCATTTGTTTGTGTTGCGGTGAAAAGGTTATCGGGTTGACCTTGTGCGGCAACTACCTTTTCATATCGACGCCCCGCTGCCACACATGGGAGAGGTAATGCAGACGGGTAGACTACCAAACGCGCGAAGGCGCCTAAGAAGCCTTCAAATGTTGCACCACCTGTTAGGTAAGCACGATTTATCTCGCTAGCTAAATCCTCTTCTTTCACTAAGTGATGTGTTTCTGTTGGCGTTCCACTTGCTTCTAGGAGCACAAGACGCACAAAATCGGGATTGGATGATTGCATGTAACCACCTTTTTCAACAAAATAATTTGTCAATGCTTGCATGCTAAAGAAGTCGAACTCCGCTAGAGCATCAAACATATAGTAACGATCGTTTGTTTGGAAACGTATCAAGTCTTTGTAAGAGAGATGGGTTGGTCTGTCATCTTCACAACGTGTTGTTGGACTGCGGTATATACATTTTTCAACGTTACCCACTGGACAGTCTGCGTGCAATGTGTTTGGTAAATTTAGAAAGGAGGTTATGAAATCTTCCTCAATTGGATAACTCTGCGTTTTCAGTGCTTTCAAGTCGTTTCGCAATTGTAAACCTTGCTTTTTCATATCCTCTTTTTCTTCAGTTGTTGCAGTACCGTCCTAATAAAAGAAAAAAATATAATGCATGTGGATATAATAAGCGTTTGTTTCAGATGCCTTACATACTTTATAAGCTTCCTTCAACTTCTTGGATAGCCGCTCACGTTCACTCTCTACTTTCATCATCTGTTCCTGCATGCTTTTGTACTTTATATATTTCGCTTTGAGTTCATCAAAATCCACCTTTAATCCTCTTGCCTTTATACTCGCTTCCAGTGGGGCTAAATTTTGAAAAGTTCCTTCAAAATCCATGTAAGGATGCAGTGGGGCATAATTTTTTGTTGCCTTGTCGCCGGTTACGTACAGCGCGGAAATGCACCTTCGCAAATGCTGTGGCTTTGTATGTTGTAATAAGAACTTAGCTGTTAACTTAAATAAATAAACCATTGTTAATTTTGTATTTGACTATGCCAAAATGGATTTATTTAACTCTAATCGCCGGTGAAAGCGAGTTGAACAGCTGATGCTTGTTTACAAAGTGTGCTGTGTGCTGCCGTACTGTGAAAATAAACGAATGAAGGGAGACAGAAAAGAAAATTTCTATCAGAGTTGCCATTGCAAGCATTAAGGAAATGGGTAGACAAATGTTGGCTGTATATGCATCCATACATATATACGGTTGCAGACATTGCAATACATAGAGAAAATTTATTTCTTTACATCTGAACATTATTACATGAACATTTGTTTTCTTCTATGATTTATGTAACTAAAATAAGAACGTTAATTAAAACATTACAAAAATTCAAAGTTATGTACAAACTGTTCGCTATACATATTTTTTGTACGTTGGGGTGGTTGATTTTGGAAATGGTTGCCGGCATATCCTCCTCGGAGTTCAGGGAACCTTGCTCCAACACTCCTAAAAAATAATTTTTTGTTAGAAATGATATGTATTACTAGCCTTTAACATTTAATTTACCTCGTAACACTGCATTTTTAAAAGTTTTCGCTTAGAATGCGTGCCGGTTGAAAATTTTCTAGGAATTTTGAAAATGCACCACTACTGATAATCATTTGATAGTCAAATGACAGTCACTAATGACCATATGATTCAATTGGACGAACTATTCTAGCATACATACAATTACATTTGCCATAACATATCCGTCTCACACTGATAACAGCGACCCCTAATTGTCACTATTTTGGTCAGTACATGGTCAGCACTGAAATTTTGAGTGTGAGTGTGTTAGTTAAAAAAAATCAGCGTTTCTGGTAGGGTGGTAATCATTTACGTGCACTACCGAGTGCTAATACGCATCCCAAAATGTCGGGAAGGGTATCAGGAGACGCGTTTCGGTCCCAGGAGCTTGACTCCCCTGAACCAATATTTTCAAGATTTTCGAAAATATTTAAAAGATTTAATGTGTGCATATATTTTTTCACACGTGTCATAATCTTAAAAAAATTTACCCTCGCTATGTAGTAATTTAACAACAATTTGGGCCACAATTTCCAACAACACCAGAGAGCTTGCAGATCCTTAGGTGTCTTTCCCACTTCGCGTGCTTGCCAGATTTCTGATTTCCGGATTCATTTCTTCATTGAAAGATTCGCTGGTGTTCCCTGCGGAATCTATAGACTTGAGCCTATGTTAACGATTTCACGGAAAGCTCGTTCCTCTTCTCGTGCGTTAGACGGGGTGGGAAGAACAGCGTCCCAATTAAAGTTGATGTCGTCTTCCAACTCAGTTATTAAGACCTGCGCTGAAGGTTTGACGAGTTGGTACAGTCCCCTACCATAGACCTGGAGGCTTGAATGCGAGAGGTCATGGTGTGCGTTGAAGCCTTCGAAAATTACGCCATTCTCGCCTTTGAGTGACGTATTAATGCCACTGCAAAAATCACTCAGACAGCAGGTTACATAAGGTATATGCAAGTATATTATGTTTATTATCTCGAGATCGACATCGCCTGACGGAACAAGACTATCCTGCCGAATTAAATGCTGTCGTCGATGTCAGATTCGAATAGATTATAATGTTCATTCCCAACTCCACTCGCACGGTCACATCGAATTGGTTGGTCGACCGTTTTCTCGGGAAGTGTACCAGGGATGACCCATTCAAGAAAATCATATTGATGGTGTGATTTGCCCGAAATTCGCTTCATTGGTAGTCCCATGCAGCCCACCAACAACATGCATGCAGAAGTGTAAAAAATTAATAAAGAAAAGTAGGCAAAAAAAAAAAAAGATATGTATATTAAATGCAAAGCCATGACCAAAGCCTTGTCAAACAGGATTACCCAACAAATTAACATTTTTTTCTGTCCATCGTCGGCGTGCGTGCGTATGCGTACTTGCGTGTAATGGGATTGGCGCCACAATTGACCGAGTAGTGACAGTTGCCATAAATTTTTTAATTAAAAATTACATAAAAAACTTTTACACACTTTCCCCTTTTTTAATTTATTTATTCGATGATGGGTTTATTTTTTTTTCTGGTTTAAATAATATTTGCTTTGCGGTTTTTTTTTTTAAATTAAAAAACAATTAAGTACATAGCATACAGTATTTTCATAAATACATATGTACACTTACTTGTATACAGACATGCACATACATACATAAGTTCGCTATACTTAATTAATTATGCTACTTAAGTACGCACATAAATAATAATTTTTTTTCACAAATGTCAGTGTGTTGGCCAATTATTGGAAGCAATTTTTTTTTTATGAAAAAAGTAAATACAAAATATGTGTATAGAAAGTTATTTAAAAGTGAAATTCATTAACATTGTATTCCACTCTATGAATAATTATCATAAGCAGTTTTAATGAATTATAATGCAATGTATTATGCAAATAATAAAAAAAGTATGTACGTCAATGTTGTTGCATAAAGTGATTAATAGATGTTGTTAAGAGTTTGCCAAAGGACATAACAATGCATTTGCTTGCCTAATGAACGGCTACGTCCGCATGGAATTCGACATATGTATATTCAAT
The DNA here is from genome assembly GCA_951509765.1 of Sphenella marginata. Lineage (NCBI taxonomy): Eukaryota > Metazoa > Arthropoda > Insecta > Diptera > Tephritidae > Sphenella > Sphenella marginata. The sequence continues at coordinate 100,458,317 of OX608079.1, forward strand.
TAAAACCAAATGTCACATACGTACATACTTACATATTAACTAGGAATGTTAGTTAGATCAGCTGTTTTACCTTCATCGAGGGTAAAGCGACCACATTCGCCTTGAGTGCTAACGAAGTTTGGAAGAGATAAAAGCATTTCGATTCTGAATCAGATAATAAGCATATGAAAGCTGTTATGGCCGAATTAGCCTTGACTTAGACTTATAGGCGAATTCTGTAAGCTGTCTCTAGTCACTAATAGAGACATTTTGAACTCAAATTCAATTTTTTGAGACAATTTGGTATTCAGTAAGCTGTCTCACATCTCAAGTCTCAAAAAAGAGTTACTAATTTGTTAGCTGATTGTAGGTAGGTCACAAACAAGAAAATATAGGGATAAAAATTATATGAATTAAAAAAAAAAATTTTAAGTATGAAATCATTTATAAATATTTAAAAAAATTATAATTAATAAAAAAAAGAAAAATACAAAAACAAAAATCGTACCCGATCCTGGGTTCGAACCTGCATCACTTAAGTTGTGCCCCGAGATACTTACTACCTGCGCTATTGTAACATTTATTTGAACGCTGTCAAATGCTGCACTTCAGATTTATGCATATCTGCTTGCACGACATATCAATGATGAGCTTTTTGTGATTTTCAGCGAAAGTCACAAAAATTGTCTCTAATGAAAAATCTCAAATTTAGTGACTTGAGATGAGACAGACTTATAAGTCTAACAGCTTCCGAAATGGATTCATGAATTGATTATTCTTGACCTTGAGTATACATATATCTAAAAAAAATATATTTTGTTTTCATCTATTGAATTGTAAATTTTTCGTATGTATAAAAAATCGATTTATGCACAAAAATCGTTTATTTTCTTCAAAAATCGATCGACTTTCCACTAATCAGTTATCAGTTTGGTTCTAAAAAATTCATTATCGAGCAATCGGTTTTTACACTGAAGGTTACATCGCTAGAGGAGATTGCTAGCACCGACAAAAATCATTTACATACATCATTGAACAGATAATCAGCACATACATACATATGCTCTTTTAGTCTTACGCTTAGACCATATACTATGTTGCAGAGGATAATAGAAGAAGAAGAATAAGAATGAAATAAGATTTAAACTCATTCGTAGGTGTATACAATTATTAGGACTTTTTCCATCTCCTAATGACAACGAATTTAAATAAATTACAATTCACAATTAAAATGCTCGAATGCGTCTTCTAAAAGACATTAGAAATGACACACGCAGCATATTCGGATTGCCTAATCGTCATTCATTTGCTTAATTAATCATCAATTATTTGAAATGTGTTGTTACAGATGACGAGCCAAAATCTCCGCATTATAATACAGTTGTAACTTACGACTTGCAACAATTTTATGGTACATGAAATTAGCATAATCTCTTTAAAGGCACACGTAAGACACAGCGACAAATGCTTGCATAACCCAGCACCAAAATCAACTAGGGTAATACTACCCTGCAGGAAAGCAACGAACAAGTACCAGGATACAGGTACAATTTTCTGACTGGTAACGAAATAGTTTAAAGAGGACCAAACTTGTACCAGCAAATATTGAGAGTTGTGCAAGCTGCTTAAATGTCCAGAGTTGGAAAAATCCGAATTTAGAATCTTAAAATTTTTTGTTTCATATTTTACTAGTTTGAGACTAGTATATATCTGTCCGAAATCTTACGACTGATATCTCCTAGGATATCACCATGCTGAAAATACGAATTTCTTATATGGAAAACACAGAGTTGGTGAACATATTTTTTTTTTCATAGTTTTGAAGAAAGTGGCGACTCAAGTCCACCAGAAGTAGAGGAACGGACAATATCCAAACATGCTTTGATTGCGCAAGCTAACTGCTCTAAGTTGCCCGGAATCACGGATGCTGAAACAGACTTACTTGGCACGAAGCGTAATAGCCAACCGAAACTGCATCGTTGAGTTGACAAACATTCTTAAAGATCCCGAAGCGCATGAGAGGGACTGTTCAAGCAGCCTACCTCATAGATGAATACCCAGTACCCGTTCCCTCAAGAAAAATGTAACTGGGTCGGCAGATTCGATGAAAATTTCTAAGGGTTTGCAGAGCTTAATCGCCTCTCCAGACGTTCGTCCAGAGTATTCACTGTCTACTCTCGGCTGGTCATTCATAACCACCTGGTCAGACCTACACACCAATAGCCATTTAGTGAGCTGACTTTATAAGTGTCGTGTGGCATTGGCATATTAAACACTCTTCCAAACGACTTTAACTCCTTAAAAGCATTTGTTGCATGCTCGTGTGTGTGTGTTGGTTGGTTGTATCGAACAGATGACGGCGACCTGGCGTTATTGTTCTTGCACTTGTAAATATGTGACATCTCAAACAATGAAGTGTGTGCAATTTGCTCTCAACTATTGCTAATTTGCATTTTGGCTTGGTCACAAATAGGCGACAAGTTAGCAGTGGTTTGTATGTAGGTATGTATGTATGTATTTGGTGGCAGAATTTAGTGAGAATAGTAAATGTAGTAGCAAATTAGTTGCAGATACGGTTGGCCGGATAAATGGTTGGAAAGCTGGTTGGCTTAATGCTTAGTTGGCTAAGAGTGTGTCTAACTAGCGAAATCATCAACCGATTTTAGACAGCCACAATCTGGCAGCCAGTTGGCTAGTCAAGTAGTTGCCGACTGTCATTTTATAGCACATCACATTTGGACATGCATTCATAACCTTTGCATGTGAGAAGTTAGTTTTGTGATTGCTGATATACTCGTACCAGCTGGACAAATGTCACGTATACTGCATTTCAATACATTTCAAATGCACTCAAGTTCAAAATTCAAGTGCGTGAAAGCGCAACAGAATAATCATTTGGATTTCGACATGGTCGTTTAGCTGATAAGGGGGTGGAGGCTGTCAACCCGAGGTTAAGTGTTAAAGCTACCTAAGATGACAAACCAAAAGGCCGTCAGGTGAAAGTACCGCAAATCACCGGACTTATAGCAGAAATGGAGTGCCCATATCCCGAATACTTTTGAGAAGTGTTTTCCGATTTCTCACAGAGCAGGTAATTCAACGGATGACTATCAAAAAGCTTTTTTTTTTACGTTAGACACCTGTTTAACAGCTGAACCAATTAGTTTTTAGTTACACAAACAAAACCACAGCAACTTACTTCAACAATCCCGCTGTTGAAGACTTCCCCTGTATAGCTATACAAATGAGCTGACACAGATGAATGTACGATCACGTCAACTAATAATGATTATGGTAATAATGATGAAGAGCGTTTAATGCTATGTTCACCTTGTGATACAGACGCTGTTCCATTTCTCTGGTCAAGTAAGTTGTTCCAAGCGGATGGTCAGTGCTGATTGGGCATTTTATTGGCCATGCAAGTTGCCTACTTACATAATTACATGCACGGCCAAGTTAGTATCGAATATGTACGTATGTAGGTAGGTAGGTAGAGGTTGTTAAGATTAATCACTATCAAATTTCAAAGATTAATTATAGAAGTATTATACCCATTTGTAAGCTGGATGAAAAATATTAAATATGTTAAGATTAATCACTATCAAATTTCAAAAATTTATTATACTATACCCAGTTGTAAGCTGGATGAAAAATATTAAATATGTTAAGATTAATCACTATCAAATTTCAAAAATTAATTATACTATACCCAGTTGTAAGCTGGATGAAAAATATTTAATATGTTAAGATTAATCACTATCAAATTTCAAAAATTAATTATACTATACCCAGTTGTAAGCTGGATGAAAAATATTAATACCGATAAAGCTCGTCATTAATCCTGCAAGAAGTTGTGCTTGTCTTGAAACCCTGCTAATTTTTTTGTAATTGACAAAGCGCGTGTTCAATACTGTCATCCCTAACTATCGCACAGGGATATTTCCTTCCGAGAGAGCACTATAGTCACTTCTCTCCCTCTCCGAGTTCGATGCGCTCATACTACTCCCTCATGTAGTTCCGTTATTCTATCGAAAACATTATCGGGTTGAGGTTACAAATAGGTATAGCAGGCTCCTTCCATTTGATTTTCTACTTCGTACTAAACTATTTTTACGCATGCATATTTTGAAATGAGCGAACATCAAAACATGCGTCCAAACAGAGTCACTTCAGCACAAAAGCACCAAAGTAGGTGAGTACCCCATTTCCTTGCGTGCAGCTTCTACTCGTTAATACAGACAACTCTTCATCTCACTACTCGTGGTTAGGGATTGTGATTAGAGATGCATCCTGCCAAGTCGTGCAATGACAATGAAATTCTAGCAATAATGTATATTTAAAATAAAGAATGGTCCTTTATATACATACATGAGCATGTATGCACATACACATGTGCATATATGTATAAATAAGTACATATCATAACAGAGTGTTTGACCTAGTAAAAGGTGCTATTTTCACTAAATTTGCATTAAATACCTATGACAACGGGGGTGTTGAAAAAGAGAATAAATGCGAAATGCAAAGTGAACACGTCACAATGAAGCACTTTATTTTATAAGAAACACGTACACCCAGATATATGAAGATGTATGTATGTACACTATAGATGCAAATCCAGTGTTGCTGCCGAAAGTGTAAAAAATTTCGTGACTAGGAAAATATATTTTAAAGGTTGCATTCGAAACGATCATCAAAAAAATCAAAAAATTTTGTTCAAAAAGTTCTAAAATTGCTACACAAACCTTTCTTCAAAATTTTTTAAATTTTATTAAAATGCATCGATTTGATCCTGGGTTATTTCAACTTTTTTAAGAAATTCAAATTCGCGTCACTTCTTTTTAGGTTCACTAGTTCCATTTTATGTGAATTCGAAAGTTGAGATACGAGTATTCAACTTTATTTTATTTTATGAACACTTTTGATGCTAGAACTTCAAGAAATGTTGTGGCAGAAATAAGAGTACTGAACTTACATTCGAGAGGAAATGACACCAAAATAAGGTTTTTATATTTTTTTGTTATTGTTATTTTGTTTATACAACTGTTTTTGTTTCCGAACTCTATTTTTTCTCGTTACTTCCTAAAAACAGTTACAATCTTAATTCATAAAAAAAAAATGTTAGAAAATTTTTTAGTATACTATTTTCACAAAAAATCTAAATTCAATGGGGTTTATAAACAATTTTTATTTTTAAGGAATTTGATGTTAGTTTTTGATTTCTGTAAAAAATTTCTCTTGAAACTTTCTAATTGCATTTCATTTGAAATTTTTCTGTACCAGATATTTTTATTTTTTTCTAAATTATTTGCCAAATTAAAAATATTCCGACTTTGAGAGTAGATCACAAGAATGAATGGATATATTAAAAAGAAAAAAAAAAATGCTATCATTTACGGAACACCTCAAAAGGAAACTATTTCAATGGTGGAGTATGGAGAAATGATGGCTACTTCTATTAAAAACCAATAATTCGTTATTTTTTTTCGATGGACAGCATCTCTAACTATTTATTCGCAGTTTTCAAGAAAAAATACTATACACTAACAAATACACAAAAAGCAGAATCCCGGAATTTTAAAAATCTAAAAAGAAGTCATCCCTAATCTACACCCATAAACGCATTTGCCTATGTCCATGATATACGAAGTGTTGGTGTAATATTTAGGTAGTATATACACTAGGCTGGGTTGATTTGTATGGACGAAAGTTAACCGATATCGCGCCATCGATTTTTCGATAGGTTTTGGGCTCAGGAAAAAAAAGTTCCACTACGCATACCCCAAAAAATAATTTTCGAGCCTGCGAAATTTCATTTTTTTGAATTTTCTTTGACTTTGATTTTTAAGGTTTTCTTCATGACCTACTAAACAAACTTTCATTTGGTTTGCAAATTTCCATGTAAACCCTTTCCGACCCAAAAATGTCCGATAAAAACGTTGGCGATAACAGTTTTTTGAAAAAAACAATATTTTTTGGGTTTTGGGGAGTGTTTTGGTCAAAAAATCTATTCTTTCGCTATTTTTTTTTTTAAGGGTTTCTTCAGCATACATGCAAACACTTTTTCGATGAAAACGAATTTGTCTCACATATCCTGTCCTACTCAAAATTATGCGCTAAAAACGTTGGTGATAACAGTTTTTTGGAAAAAAATTTGTTTTCGGTTTTGGAACATATTTTGGTTGAAACATCTACTTTTTCAATTTTTTTCATTTTCAAGGCTCCAAATCATTTTTTATGTATTTTTTTCGGTGTCAATTAGCGTAGTCCCATGTGAATTCATGTGCTAAAGACGATGGTAAATTCAGTTAAAAAAAATAAAATTATTTAATGGAGTTTTAGATGAATTTTGGTCGAAAAAACCAATTTTTTAGATTTTTCATTGACAAAACTCTATTTTAGTATTCATTTGGCGATATAATGAAAAAATCACTGAAATTTCTTTGTTTTCTCTTCCTGGTGCGATTTCATATGTATTAGTGATCGATATTAGTGACCGATATTCAGTCATCAATGTCGATCATTGACAAATGCAAAACCAAATAAGTAGTTGGGAAAATAACTGAGGCTAGGTTTTGCATTTATCACGCCTTAAGACGCCTTACTTGGTTTTGTGGTGTCACGGAGATTTAACAAACTTACGTATATAGTTATGTATTAATACTAGTGCTGTGCGATTAATTGATTAATCAAAATTTAGATTAATCATAATTTCGATTACTCAATTAATCGATTAATTATGATTTTCGTTTAATCAAAAAGGGTCTTTACTTGATTAATCAAGATTTTGATTAATTAAAAAGAAAATTAATTGAATTATCGCCTTTTTTGAATAAAATGATTAATCATAAATGATTAATCATATATTAAAACGGAAGTTCCTTGATACTTCAACCATTTATTGCATCTTCGACATTTTGCCCATTCACGATCGGCAAATACCTCAAAATTTTCTTAAATTTTTTTTATTTTTAATAATTTGAAGCATATTTGGTTTTTAATTTTTTTTATTTTCAACTATTTCATGGCAAATTCGAAATTATGATTACTCAAAATTTTGATTAATCAATTAATCGCACAGCACTAGTATTAATACATAACTATATACGTAAGTTTGTTAAATCTCCGTGACACCACAAAACCAAGTAAGGCGTCTTAATGTGCCATTCATGCTGAAGTTAAAAAGCAGCATTTTACATTTTCGGACATTGGTTTCGAAAAAGCGTTCATGCTGGCGCATTTATCAAATGCACATTTAGCAAGTTCGAACATTTTTTTGAGGTTATGCCACGTGTGAAAAAATGTACAGATTTTTATTAAATCTTTTATTTAAATCCCTTCACAAACATCAGATTAATTTGTAGATTGATTTATTTTAGCAATAGCACACAGCACGCGCTCTAAATTACAAATTTAAAATCCGAGCAAATTTGCAGAATGTTTACGAAAGACAGAGAATGAGAGAACGCCATGTAAAAACAACCAATATTGCCACTCTTTTGAATTCGAATCGCGTTTTTCTTCGAATATTACAGGGTTGATTTCCGCATTTATAATGCTAATGCAAAACAAAAGTTGCTTTTAGTTGCATTTAGGTGTCAAATTTTGTATGGAAAATGTGAAAATAAAAGCTGCTTTTCGGGCTAAATGCTAAAATGCGAGGTAAATGCAAAATGCAGCCTCAGCATGAACAGCCTATAAGGCGTGATAAATGCAAAACCTAGCCTCAGTTATTTTCCCAACTACTTATTTGGTTTTGCATTTGTCAATGATCGACATTGATGACTGAATATCGGTCACTAATATCGATCACTAATACATATGAAATCGCACCAGGAAGAGAAAACAAAGAAATTTCAGGGATTTTTTCATTATATCGCCAAATGAATACTAAAATAGAGTTTTGTCAATGAAAAATCTAAAAAATTGGTTTTTTCGACCAAAACTCATCTAAAACTCCATTAAATAATTTTATTTTTTTTAACTGAATTTACCATCGTCTTTAGCACATGAATTCACATGGGACTACGCTAATTGACACCGAAAAAAATACATAAAAAATGATTTGGAGCCTTGAAAATGAAAAAAATTTAAAAAGTAGATGTTTCAACCAAAATATGTTCCAAAACCGAAAACAAATTTTTTTCCAAAAAACTGTTATCACCAACGTTTTTAGCGCATAATTTTGAGTAGGACAGGATATGTGAGACAAATTCGTTTTCATCGAAAAAGTGTTTGCATGTATGCTGAAGAAACCCTTAAAAAAAAAAATAGCGAAAGAATAGATTTTTTGACCAAAACACTCCCCAAAACCCAAAAAATATTGTTTTTTTCAAAAAACTGTTATCGCCAACGTTTTTAGCGGACATTTTTGGGTCGGAAAGGGTTTACATGGAAATTTGCAAACCAAATGAAAGTTTGTTTAGTAGGTCATGAAGAAAACCTTAAAAATCAAAGTCGAAGAAAATTCAAAAAAATGAAATTTCGCAGGCTCGAAAATTATTTTTTGGGGTATGCGTAGTGGAACTTTTTTTTCCTGAGCCCAAAACCTATCGAAAAATCGATGGCGCGATATCGGTTAATGAATCGACCCGCCCTAATATACACACATATGTATATATGTATCATGACCTATGCGAGTACTTTGTTAAAAAAGTCTTGCTGACAGTTATGGATTCGCACGGACTTGAGCAATTTAAAATAAGCTGCAGTCAAAGGAATGCACAAAATTCACAGATTCACACAGTCGCACATTTAACACGTTCTGCTTAGAGCCATACGTTTGGCTCTTATTCAGCTTTTGAGGGGATATTTATTGCTTTGTTGAACAAATGAGTATGCTAAGGTGGTTTGCCGAAATAAATATGTAATTTGTATACCAAAGTGTGTTTAACTCATGGGAGGAGGAGTCTAATTATTTGAACATTTTTGGGCTCTCCAAAAGAAGTCAAGTCGTTATTTACTTAATTTGCGCTTAACCGCTTAAGCGGTTGAGGGGGTCATATAAAACGCAATCGAAATCACATAACGAACAAAAACCGTTCTCTGGTGTTTCGGCAGCATGATGTTTTTTGGAGCTCATACAGCTCATCATTAAATCGTCTTCAGTTTCGAAGAACTTTGCGTGCGTATACTCCCAGAGTAGTCCAGATAATAAAAATACTCCAATAAAAACCCTTCAAGCCTAAGCTATAAGGCTCCTTTAGCATTTGTTTAATTTTGGAACAAATTTCGGGAAGTACCCCGCCGTCTTTCATTTGTCCGTACAACTTTGATAACCAACTATTATATCCATTCCGATCTCTTTACCACTCTAGCAAGCATATAATCCGACCGCAAGCTGAACGGATTCCAAAATAAACGTACACATACATACATATAGTACATATACATATATATCTCACATAAATTTTCCATGTTTACAATTTAAACGCATTTAAAATATGTAGGTAAATAATTAAAAAAAAAAAAACATTTTACTAAAAACAACAACACAAAACGTACAAACTAACGTTAAGAGGCTGAGCGTAAACCACTTGACGCACAAACGCTTCTCGGCAAAACGAATGCACTTTTCATACTTTTCACACGTTTGCCCAAGGGCACTCAAAAGCAAAGCAGCTCTCGTCGCCACTGCAGTCTGGCCATGGACCTTAAATCCCAAACATTTTGTACGTGCGTTGCTGAAGGATTAATGCTAGCGGGGTAAATAGAGAGAATGCAAAAACTGCCGACAGCGCAATCTTAAACCGCAGCTAAATGTTGCAGAAGAAAATGCACGTGTTGTGTATGCAAGCCGTATGAGAGCCTTCAAGAGAGCACTTTAAAACATCACTCATACGTCAGAGTGGCCGAAAGCATTGAAGCCTTGACCGAAGCCAATTGAGTGTTGAATGAGTGGTCAAAGGGTTTACCCAACAAGAAATGCTTTTTTACTTAAATAAATTTATTTTATGTTTTCATTACATACGCACATGTGTTTACATGTAGGAAGGTTAGTGTTTAAGCACATTAGAGTGCGCTACTCGACATGCAAAATATAAATTGGGTTATGTGCGTCGTTTAAAAGTTTACGCGAGCTGAACAATTTTAAAAATACTTTCAAACAACTTTAATACAAGACAATTCCTGTATGCAGCAAAAATAAAAAAATAAAAAAAAATTTTGTAAGAACAGTCTTTAGTCATGCATGTTTGTTCGCGCATCATTGAAAAACTGCTTACTCGAATTGAATGCAATTTCCACTGACATATTGCTAGATGTCTAACTTAAAGCTTCAGCCTAGTTTTACCACACCGAATCATTTTTACAGTCATTTGCTTTGTTAAAGTCGCAAGTTGGTTTTATGTAAAAATTAATGAGGGCTAAATTGCAGTGGTTCCGACTGGAGATTTTACAAGCTCACATGATATATGTATATGGAATCAGGCTCATATCAGACGACAATCGCAAGAATGCAAATACCCTCATTTCGGACTCATAAACGAGCTCATAAAGAGCATGAACACTCCCATTTAGGACTCCTTTCTCATGTTTCACTCCTATGGTTTGCTGGGAATATATACTTTTTTTTTGGATGAATTTATAATTGTAAAATTTTTTAATTTTAATATTGAAATATTTAATCGCAATTAATCAAAAATTTTAATCAAATTGAAATTTGGATTAATTTGATTAATCCTAAGATAAAATTTGAAAACAAAATAAGTCCTCAATTAAATCCTTATCGATTAATAATTCTAAAAATGTTCGATTATCACAATTAATCAATTAAATGAATAGAGCAGTTTAATATAATTGATTTTTAATTTGCTAATGAATTATTAGATTCATTTTATTACTGCATAACTTTATGTTCCCAAATTATTAATTCAGAAAATCAGGCGTGGTCACAAAATAAAATTTAAATCATTTACATAATTCATTTTCAATCCCCAAAAGTTGTTCTCCACTCAATCTAAATATTTTTAAAAATATTTTGAAAACAATCTAAAAAAATTTTAAATATCTATAACAAAATTTCATTATTTTACTTTTGTTGAGTCACCCTAATGTCTTCTACATGTGTGCATATCCTTTGAATTATGTGTGTATGGCTGTTGGTCTTTAGCTGTTTCTACTTGCCGCTTTCGCTGTTGATGAGTAAGTGCAATTTAAAGCACATTTATGGTCAAATTTATTATAAAGCAAAAATGCGAAATATAAAATAAAATTATTGTTTATTATTATTTATGTTTTCACATTAAGTAATTAACGTTAAATTGCATTTAACAGAATGAAGGCAAGTGGTACACAGCTCAGTCTTGATGAGATAAAAGGTATTTATACTCTCATATATATATGTACATTTGTATATGTATATGGATATGTCTATCTAGTAAATATGTATGTGGGCTCCATTAAATCAATTTTGTGCAAAATGTATGATGTTGATAAGAGTACGCGTCGATGCGAATATGTAAATGAATAAACTAGTTAAATGCGTAAGTTGATGGATTCCTAATAGGGAAGAAACTGATATCAAATTTGTAATTTTTTTTCGTTTATGTAATGCTTTTATAAAAAAAGAAGAAAATTCTTTTTCAAGTAAAAAAAATTGCGACTGCCTATAATTTATCATATTCTGCCAGATAAGTAATTCATATTATGTTTTTTTCTTGTTTGTGTTTATAATAGATGTGACTATCAAATTAAATTATTATACCCAAAACACTGTAGTTCAATATGGTGACAGAACAAAGGTCCAAACAACTAGTTCAACAGATTAAAAGAGCTAAGAGTGCACTTATCACTTGATTGAACTCAAAAATCAAACTATACTACAATGGTAACTTTGAAATACGAACAGGACTGTTTTGAGGTTATACAATTTTTTTTTTAGTTCCTAGTCTCAATTATTCCTAGCGGCCATTTGCTAAGCTTTTATGTCTATTTGATATTTTATTAATGAGCATTGTATTTCGTACAAGTTGATCGTTGATCCATGGCAGTTTAAATTCACATACACTTTTGATTGTTTAATGATTAATTATTTTTTTAAATCACTTTCAACAACTTCACATTGAAAACAATTGATATTTATAGCAGCAATGCGTATACATACATATGTATCACAAATCGTATACATACATATGTATGCATGTATATACATATGTATTTAAATATTAGGGATGCCAACATTTTGGTTTTTAACAATATCAATAATTTCAGGTACTGATTTTAAAATATCGGGATTATCTAAATAATTGATGTATTCATTTTACTTCAGCAGCTTAAGTTGACACATGTAAAGAAGCTTTTTAGATAAATTATTTTACCTTAAAATATATGCAGGTGCATATAAAAAATAGTTAGTTATGTTTGCTTTATATTTAAAATAAAATTATTTCATTAAAAATAGAGAAAAATACAAACAGGTACCTAAGTTTATCGAATAGTTAATGGATGTTGATTATGAACTTTTTAATATAGATTATTTCACGATAAATGTATGTTTATGATTTTATGAAAAAAATTAAAAATATTCCAAAATATATGTACATAATTTTCATAAATAAACCACGGTAAATAGTTAGGCTAGCGAACTTTGCTCGGAGTTTTTCGGGTTTTTCATATAATTCAACTTGTTATAGCCACTCAGTTAGATTTTTATGAATATGGAATTTAGAATGTAATATGCTCTCTATATAAGGAGTTTCATACAAATGTCTTAAGACGTGCCCAAAATAGTATACAACTATGCAAGAAAAGCTCATTTAAATTTACATACATATATGATAGATTTCATTTTAGGGAAATTTTTACAATCCCGAAAGTAGTGTGACTGTAAGAAAAGCACGTAATCCCATCATATCGGGATTGACATCCCTATTAAATATTTTATTATGTGCGCGCCCCCGTGGTTTAAGTAACATAATCAAATTTAATGCTTATTTACAATGTACAATTGTATTTAAGCCAATGTAAATAAACAACCGATCTACTTACTATGTATTAAAAATATTAATAAAATAAATTAATAAAAAAAATATATATATACTACATATGTATATTGAAAATAAATGAATTCATCGGGTGAAAATCGTATATGAATTTTGTGGCTGCCTGTAGAAATACTTGCCCAACCGCTGCTCTTCCACACAGATAAAGTCAACTTTTTACGATTTTCTTCAATTTTATAATTTTGCTAGATAAAATTCTACAATACTTTTCCGATTGGAACTAACAGATTTTTAAATTCTTGACATTAGTGAACTAGGTACCTACTTTTCACTCAATACAATAAAGAGTTGAGGCTAGTACAGGCCTGCAGAGAGAATAGTTGTGATAATATGTCATGCCGCTCAGCTTGGGAACAAAAGAACAGAAGGACGTTGCATACCGGGTCAGCTTGTGTATGAGGGTAAATTATTGTCTAAAGAGCTTGAGGTGCTTGAAGACAGTTTTCGAAATACTATTTAGGCTTTATCATTTGTTTTGCTGACCTGTTAAGTATATGATCTTTAAATCTTCAGTCAACGACAAATAATAGTTGAAAGATACACGTTTCAAGTTGCAAAGGACTTCATCTATATGCAAAAGCAGAATTAGCAGCAAAACGATATTAGCCGATAAAATCAAAGCGGAATCATTCATATACCGAGTACGCAACTGAGAGTAACATCCCCTCGACGAATCGAGATTTCACTCTCTCTCAGCACACCACATCTGTGTGAATTTGTATTTTAGTTTGACAGTAAACTATTTTTATATTTTTTGGTAATGGCTTTTTACTACTTTTATAGCAAAAAAATATTTCTGAGTATTGAAAAGTTTTGTGCGTATAATGAGAATCTAAACTAATAAAAACTGAATATTAATGAAATGTTGAATGATTTCCATTTTTATTAGTTGTTCATAATATATGTATTTTTATTAATATATCTAGTAGATATTTTTCGTATGAAAAATTTATTTCTGGAAAACCCGTTATCTCCCAAATTGGTTAATTTCCCACCACGCCAGTTCACTTCCCCATTGCACCTACCGTTTTTTTGTGACCCAAACGACAAAAAGCGAAATAGTAATTAAACTTTTTCCATATGTTGGCATAAAAGGGATTTTTAGCACAGTAAAATTCTACATAATTTATCATTACAAAGTTTAAATATGTGTCGGTATGTAAATATTTCGAAAAATGAATTAAACCCAGCTTCGTCAGAATTTTCACATCAAACAAAAAATATCAATTAATCTTTCGTTATTTGCAAAACCAGCAACAAACAAAAAAAGATAATCTAAATTTTGTAAAATTTTTTTTTCTTTTTGACGAATGTTAAAGTAAAAACATGAAATTGCACACATTTTCAGTAAACGATGCAAACTTCGCTGCTCATTAACAAATGTGGTTATTACAAAGTTATGAATATATGTACATATCTACTAATAAAGGCATTATGAACCCGTATGTGTGCATGTGTGATTATTCTAAAAGCATCATTAATTTGCTGCAAGCATTCAAGCAACTCTGCAAATAGGACTCTAAACATTGTACATACATATTTATGTGTACCCTGTAGGAAATGATTCAACCATTTTGAATACGCTGAATAGGCAGAGAATATCTTTCGTTTTCAGCTGTACACTCTAAAAATTTCGACTCCAAAATATTTTAGCGTAACAGCCTAACTAAGTTTGTGTTTTGCTCTAAACACGACGTATCTCTCTGGAAATCTGCTGAGCTGCTGCTATATTGTGTTTGAAAAAAATATATTCCAGACTAGGTCGGGTCTCAATCGATTTCTGAAGAATTGTGCTTTCAGACCAAAAACCGAGCTAAGCTGATTTCCAGTACCCGATACAAGGAAGTCACGTGCAATCAATCTTCCCACTCCACAAAAGACGTTCATTTTAGCATAACCCTCGTCAGTGCTGCTTACTACTTAAAAAGCCTAACTCATTCTAACCTACAAAAGGCACGTCGGAATAGATTTAGAAGCTGGGTTTTCCCAGAAATGTGGTACGCTCATCTACCATACTCCGAAATAAGACTTTCCTCAGCCATTTGCTGTGATGAAGAATACTCTACCCAGCAAAGCTAAAAACCACAACTCCCACTCAGCTGTCGAATTAATGTTGTCAGCAATAATCGATTTTCCTGTTAGGTATGTATGTTTGTAAATTCTAACTCGAGTCAAGCTCAAGATATTTGGGACACCCAAGGAATTTCCGTCTAACAATCAGCTACAGAGTGATTAATTATATTTATGATGATTGCTGCTTTTACCGCATGGCTTAGTATATTGTTGTTGCTTACATCTGAGCGGGAGTGTGTCGTATTCGTGCAACATATGTGAATTATGCACATTCATAAATTTAATCATCACACGGCATGCCAGCTAGTAGCAATGAGAATATGCAGTTGTTGGTGTGGATGTAGCGTTATGATGGTAGTGGCAAGGAAATGATGAATTCCCGGCAATATGTATTGAGCTTTATGTTTCATGGGCTATGTGGGAGTACCTAACTGACTCCACTTGGAAGAAAAGGAGTACATAAGTTTTGGACTCTTAAGCAGATGCGATAATGAGCTCTACAAGGTCAAGTAAATGTTTAGGATTTATTATAGAGCTTAAGTCAGCCTGCTGAATATTACTAGATACTTGCGTAATGTCTTTGAAAACGGTAAGCAATGTCGTGAAGCCCAACTTTTCTACCATTCCATGGAAATCCCTATTAAACATTTTGGGAGTTCCAACTACATATTTACTTGACGTCAATAACGTTAACTTTGGCCATGAATGCGAAGATATTTTGTCAAGTTTAAATTTGAAGGAAAGGATTGCTTTAAAAAAAAGTCTTTGGGTTTTTTTGTGAGAGAATTCTTTTGAATTTTTTGTGAGATATTTAATAGCATTTAGTTGGCATTACTGTTGTATGATGTAGGTATTTTAATAGTAGATAATTGGTTAATTTGATTTTCAATTTGTCAAATGTTAAACATTGCACTGGGTTCCCCCCATAAATTCAGAAACATATTTTTCCAGAAATTTTGTTTCAGGAAGTCAAAATTCATAAGTAAAAATTTTGCACAAAATTTTTTTTTTTCTGCCGTCTCATTACTTTCCGAATTTTTGGATATGAATTTCACTTTTCGAATTTGTACTTCTGAATTTTTACTTTCTGAAAAAAGATTTCTGAATGTTTAGATAAGATATAATGGCTTTAAAATAAGTGAAAAACACGTTTCACGAAACATTCGTTAATTTTTTTTTTGCTACTTTGTCAAAGAACCTTACACATTTGCTCTTTACAAATATTTATAGCAACTCCTATTTAAAGAATTTGATTTTGAATTCTAAAGAAAAAAACTTGGTCACCAAGGGGTTAATGCACAATTACTTGTGTTATAACGCTAAACATACCGGAAACAAATTTATCATTTTATTTCGTTATTAATAAAAAAATTAAGGTCGTCAATGGGTTAATGCATGCGTTTAAAACTTCAAATATTTACTTTTGAAGTGTAGCAAATTATTTTTTCTTATAAAAAATTATTTAGAAATTATAAAAATTAAAATTTAGGTCACCAATGGGTTAAGGCATGGCGTTTAAAGGGTTAAAACGCTTAAAATCAACTACCTAAGCATGTGTCAAACAATTTTGATGTGAAAAATTTGATTTCAGAATTAAGAGAAAATTGTGGTCGTCAATGGGTTAATGTATGGCCGCTCATATATTATAATTTAAAATATTTACCAATTAAGTGTAGCACAACCCATTCAAACCTAACTAAAAAATCGTTCATAACATCGTTATAAAAATAAAAATGTAGATGCTTCGTCTTGAATTCATTTTCGTTGCTTATCTTTCGTAAAAAAAAAATAACACATGTTTTCCTTTTAGTAGTACATACTTACCTACTAATAAATAATACAATAAATCTAAATCAATATTTATAAGCCGAACAACTTGTTTCAACCACACAAATAATTCATAAAAAATTCCCAAATTTGTCAAACCTTTTGGGTTGTTTTGACTTATCTTTGGGCCTTTTCGTGTCATATTCATAGTTTGCTGCGCTTTTGCTTTATTTCTTTTTGCTTTTGCTTTGATGTATTTGTTTCACTGCTGTGGCCAATGGTTTTGACTAAATCGACCTCATGGGCTATTCATCATTGTATGGAGCATGCAGACGCAGCGTTTTTTCCTCATCACTACATTATGATAGCCATCTACTTTCTGCCTTCTACTGTTGCACACACTTTTTCTTCTAACAAATTTTCCAATTTCTTGTTGTACACACCAAAACCTTTTATAAAAAATGTATGTTGTAGTTTAGCCGATATGCTTTGGTCTGCTGATGACGGTACACCTCGATATCATTTCCAGATTTGTTTTTTGTTTTTTTGTTTTTTGTTTTTGGGTTTGCTGTGTATTTGAAATGTTCAGTTCGGTTAGTTTGGTTTCATTTGAGGCATCGATTTACGTAATTGCCTTCATTTGTCCTTAGTTGAGGTAGAGAAGATTTGTTTGGCGAAAAAATATTTGCTGTTTTGTTTTTGTTTCTTCCTCCTGCCAGGATTCATGTTTTGAAGTTTTTATGTATTTGTATTTTGTTGTTGTTGTTTACACTTTTTTTCATACCCTCGATTGGATCTGTTCGCTATTTTGCAGTTAATAGTTTGCTCGTTTGTCTAACGCATGTACACATTGATATTTTTTCAACTTGTAATCCTTAAAACTGTTTGGGTTGTGGAGCTTATACCCAGTTGCCCACCTTAATGAATTATGTGACGTTGATGATATCGCATACTTATCACTCACGCAGTCCAGAGAAAAGTGAAGTTTCACTTTCACTCCCAATAAATTCGAGGTGGTAAATGATGGGAGCAAATTTTACTCACACAATTCCTATATTTCATTTAAGCTACCAGAAATCTATACTTTGCTCCTGAGAAAATCAACTTTCACGAAATATTTTTTTTTGGAAATTGTCGAATGAGATGAACACCCGAATCAATCCCTTTTCATCTCAATAATGTTTAGTTTTTTTCGATATTTTTTATTATCGTAGTCATAGTGATGTGAAAATGACGATGATTTGTTAAGAAAACTCGTGTAACTGTGCATGAAATAGAATCTATGCGAGTAATCTAAAAATTTTAATATTATTTTTATTCTTAACTTTTCAAAAAACATGTTTTTGTTTTACAAAAATAGTAAAAATAAAAAAATTCCGAGCTACTTTTACTTCAGCTATGTGCCTGAAATTGAATCAATCTTAAAATTTTCCAGCGAATTTCAAACAATTTCTTCACTCACGAGTACTCAAAAACTCAGAATCCAAAAATTCTGAAATTTCAAAAATCGCTAAATTTGTCACTCCTCCATAAAGCGACTGGGTATATAAAATACCAAAAATCCTCTTTTTTTATATCTTCAATTTTTTGCTCAATCGATTTACTCTCATTTATTTATTTAAACGTATTATATATTAAGGTTTATTCACTCGAAAAAATGTGTTAAACTGATATTTATTATGCTCATAAAAAGCTTTCGTTTGCTTAAATAAAAGTTCAACAAAGCAAGCTCAAAAGCATATTCGTTTTCGGCATAAAATATGCGTATAATAGCTACAGATGATATATGTACATATGTATGTAGATATGTGAAGGTAACTATACCAACCCACTAATTTATGTCATTAAGATTGCTTGCCATTTAACTAAGCTCCACTCAGAGTGAGTCGCTTTATCATATGAATTAATTCCTAAGTATTACTAAGTATTTACAAAATGATTAACTGCCTATTAATTTACTGAAATGCCATCAATTAATGTGTAGACATCAAGCAAGCA
Source organism: Sphenella marginata (assembly GCA_951509765.1). Classification (NCBI taxonomy): domain Eukaryota; kingdom Metazoa; phylum Arthropoda; class Insecta; order Diptera; family Tephritidae; genus Sphenella; species Sphenella marginata. The sequence goes on from OX608079.1 coordinate 100,477,135, forward strand.
TTCGTATGCTCTAAGTACTCATAAACTTTTTGCTTAGCGCTCTCTTTAACCTTTGGGTCATTGCTGGTCGGGTATCAGATTTTGATTAATTGTTTCACTTGAATTTCATTTAGATTTGCTTTTGTTGTGAGATTAGCTCGTGCATGTAATCCGATATTTTGTTTATACTCCTACACTCTTAGCAACTATTTATCTATTGTTGTTATTAATTATCATGCGATGACAATGTTTTTGTTTTAGTTGTGCACATTGCATAAGGTAAATCAACTAATTTTGTTTATATTTAGACCATTTGTTATATTTCATTAATATTATAATGCTTTAAAGTAAGAGCTTAATATGATAAATACTAGGCAGATTAATAATGAATTATCATTAGTTAAATGTGAAAATTTAAATAAGCAAACTATGTAGGGATGTATGTATGTACATACTGTAGCGTAATTAAGAGGGTGAAATTGAATGTTTTTGGGTACTTTTCCAAACATTTCGGCCAATTCAAAGTTATGGAGCGACCCACTTTTTCAAAGAACCTTTTTATTCAAATTCGTTCAATACTAGTATTCATTGAGCATTGCAGGGAGTGATTTCAAAACTTGCATTCTTTCAAAAAATTTCTTAATAAATTACAATTCAAGGAAACCTGGTTAAGTTTGCCATCCAAAATTGAGTTTTGCAGCTTAAATTCAAAACCAAAGTGCTGCAATGAGTGTTTTCTATGTTTACTTTTGCAAACATACATATGTACATATATACGTATGTGCCTATAAGTGCAGCTAACTCTTAGCTATGTACAGTTGCGTTCAATATAATAGTAGCGAAATAAAAAGAAAATATATTTTTAATAATTTTTATTTAAAATATACCAAATTTTGTAACAGAAACCATATACAAAGAAATTTTAGAATTTAGGCAAAGTTCAGGACAAATAAATAAAATTTTAAAAATTTACACCAAAATTTCAATATTTTTGGGCAGAATTTTTAGAAAATTTTTGAGTACGCAGTTGTATCGCTCATTTAATTTGAGTATGCTATTAACAGTCCTTAAATACAGTTCGTCAAGAGTGTTGGCTATATTTTTCCATACAAAATTAACTTTCCTTCATGCATTGTATGGAAGGAATCAGTCAACACCCTTCACGAAAAAAATTCAGAAAATTCAGGAAAATTTTTGAGCGAGTTCTAACTTGCACAATGTTATACTAAAAGTGATGGGTCTACAAAACTGCTTATTCAAAAAACTTCTAAAAATTCGGGCAAAACGATTTTGATGAACAATTTTCAAAGTTTAATTAACTTTGTGTAAACTTTGAAATTTCTTTTAATGTTTTTTCTATTATGGAATTTTATTTCACTACTTTTATATTGAACGCAGCTGTACGTAGGTAGATATGTATTTGCAAATGTATTCAAGTTTATGAATTTATGTTCCACCCGATTGTGACTTGTGGCGCGCCATTGCGTTTATTTGATTATGTAAATGGTTGCAATTGCAATGCAGTGTAACTCTGATAGAGTGTAAATGTATGTGCATAGATTTTGAGTGCATGAGCTTGTGTATGTTTGTGCAATTGTGTGTGTTTATTTGTTTTGTGTAGTTAACATTGCAGCAATTTTACTTGAATCCCTGTAAAGCAGGTAACACAGCATTGTCGATAAGAAATTCGTAGAATTGTGATGCCAAATTGTAAATTGGCATACTCGGTTTATGTGCACTTAGCAATTCAAAACACAATATGTGCATATTCATATCAGAGTTACTCATTGCTTAGCCCAGGGGAGCAGCATTTTAAAGCGCATAAACAGATTAGAACAAAATATACAAACGTGCAAGGACCAAGCTCAAGCAAACTAAGAGTTATGAGAGTGTGTTTGCCAAGCAGATGGGGCACAAATTGGAACAAAAACTATTTTGAGAAACCGAAAGTTTTGCTCTTTGACTGTAGATTAGCTTGTTTTTGATATATAAACATACATATTTGCACACAATATGAGGGAGTCAAGTGGGTTGAGTTGAGACGACTACAATTGGATATTCAGGGAGTGAAGCAAACAATGGAAAATCTGGGAGAATGAAAGAAAGAGAGAGAAAAATATTAAAAATTAAAGCAAACAAAATTTGTTTATAAATAAGAAGGAAGAAAAGAGAACACGAAAACGATGTCCAGGATGACTGGAACATAACCGTACGCATTTGTTTAAGTCGAAGTCGTTCCCTAAATTTTATATGTCTCTGGTCTCAAAAGTAAGTAATAACCGCAGTCATAACTGTAACCATCATGAAAGCTGCAGAGATCTCCATTTCGTTACGGTAACGGTTATGCTAATGACTACGTTTATGGTTAGAGTTAAGGTTACGGTACTTAAATTTTAAAGTTACGGTTACGATTATGGTCAAGGTTCCGTACGGTTATGATTTTATATATTCCTGTGGATCATAAATATCAAAAAAAAATAAAATTTGGGACCTTTATTAGAGTTAACGAAGAAAAAGCAACAGATTTAAAAATGTTTGTCTGTTTGATTGATCGCACATAATTTAAAGACTGCTTACTGGAATCGAATGGCACTTTCACCACTGTATTTATAAAAGTTTAACTTGAAGTTTAAGGTGTCCCTAATTTTGATGACTCAGTCAGTTTAGGAGATAGCCACTAATATATAAACCACGATGAGCCAAAATGTGTTGGTACAATATGGGTATCAAACGAAAGGTGATAGTGCGAGCTTAAAAAAAGCGCTGTAATTTATTGACATATCTTATCTGGTATGAGCGATGAAGTTATTAAAAACTGAGTCAGGCTCTAAGACGCAGCGAAACTTGACATTTGACTTATTTCAGGCGTTGCGGCGAATTTTCTCATTTTGTAACCTATTCACAAAACGTTATTGTACGTGTGTGAGCATCACTGATTTGTATACCCGCACACTGTTTTGAAAGTAAACCCCTAGATAAACACACAGCCGTGTATTTTATATAATAGTATTAGTTACACCATAAATTGAGGTTAATATCGATAATTATTAACTCATATTATAAGGAGATATTTGATTTTAGTAGAGCAATAAAATCAATAGCAGCAAGTGCGCGAGTCATTGTATGAAACCCCACCCCTTTCAATTAAAAATGAGTTCACTCAGCGTAAAATATAGATTTAAAAGTAAATTTCAATAAATTAAAACTGACAAAGAAGTTTTTTTTTCGACAGAAATATTATTGAGCCAACAATTTACGTTGCATTTCTTTTTATTCATTTAGATAAATGCTTTGTACGCGCTTTTACGCCCCATTTTCCAGCAATTAACAAAATGGCAACACAAACTTTTAGCTAATTTGGAACGGCATCAAAAATACACAACTTGATATTCGTTTTTATTTTTATTTGAAATGCTCGGTCCTTTTTTCACAATATCAGCAATTGCATCTGCTAAGATTTCTTGTTTTTTCTTTTTTGGCGCTTTTGGCTTTGAATGACGACGAGCTGCCGGCTGCGTTTGTGTCCAAACGATGATACCGACATACAAGCGTTGACTTATTTCTTTGTTGGTATACGGTGAAGAGTGCAGCAGAGACTGGAATTACAAAAATAATAGAAATGTTAATGAATATATGTTTGTTTATATATATGTATGTATGTAATAACATTATGGTGAGTAATCAATAATAGGTGCAGATTTTTGTAGCGGAGGAGAAGATGTGAAACAATTTCAGTAGCGAGAAGCTGAGCTGATTTGGGTTAAAGATGGCGACAAATGAAAGAGAGGAGCAAGAAAAAATTGCATTACCCTCACTTAGTCACAAACTCCACTTGGTTTCGAAGAAGAGCGCTAACTTTCTAGGGACGCAAGATTTACGCTGACTCAACATCTAGAAAGGGAGAAGCAACCGCAACCCTACAACAACAGCGACTGTAAGAGGAATGAAGAGAAAAAGAGAGAATCCCATATTGATCGGTGATCACAGCCAAGAAGGAGATATATATAGATAGAGAGCGAGAGCGGAAAAAAAAATACGAGAAAAGAGAAAGAGTGAGAGTAGGTGGGATACGGCGAGTACGAGATAATATTAGCTAGATTGATATAAAGTAGGAGATAAGGTGATGAAGAAATGCTTGCAATGAACTGGAAATCGTGAGAGGAATTTCTCTATGAAATTGTGTAAACTTGATTTTTTTGCCGGCAGAGAGGACAGATGATGTATGTATATTGGAACGATTCTCCGTTATTCCTTGCTAAATTTGGTTTGAATACAAACCGGTTTCGGCGATGTGCCATCTTCAGTGTCAATTTACGTCCTGTGTTAAATCTAAAGCTCCGTAAGTATGTAGGCCAAAGGCGCTCATTACCCAGACTGTAAAAAATTAAAGTAGGGTTTCCCAGTCAGTTAATTCACGACCGATGGCATTGAAGCAGCTTGAGACTATGTTTGTAGAAGCTGCGGCCACCCTTGAGAATAATCTTTTCCCCTGCTCACCCTAATATAAATAACACAGAAACATGTCTAAAAATATTTTTTGGAACATTTGGTATTTTAAAATTGTTATTGCTGCATTGTCACGAATATTTTTGGCGCCAACAAAACATTCTCTTAATTTGTAGCATTTATCAAGACGCAAAAGCAACAAAAAGAATAATAACGGACAGTAACAATAATAAAGCGAAATAACATTTCTTTAGAAGCCAACAAAAAAAAAAAAAAAAGTGTATTGGCCGAAAATACTCTGACTGCTAAAACTTTGTGCTTGAAATGGTCATACAATAAAAGCTTTGCACTTTTTTTCAATTTGAATACATTTCTTTCTACTTTTATTTTTACGTTTTTCTTTTTTTGTTTGTTCTTGCTGTGGTTGTCGTCAACAAAGCAGCCAAAACGTGTACGTAAAGTTGATAAAATCAGCAATGAATAAAAGAAATTTACGAATATTTTCCTAATTGAAATACAATGAATGTGCTTGGTCAAAGCCTGAATGTGCTATAGAGGCGCATAGCAACAAAAAAAAGAAGAAGAAGAAGAACAAAAAAAAACAACAATCCATACCCCGTAAGCTGCAGCTTGCGTAATTTACCAAGTAAGAGAGCCCAAACTCATATACTCACTCTCTTTTTGTGCGCCATCCACAACTTTGCAGTGATTGTTTTTCTTTGTTTGGCGGCAAATGAAATAATTGTTTTTGCGCCTCAAAGTAGGCTAAACGCATACTTACTGATTTATATGGCAAAGTTTTTCACACATTAGCGTGTGGAAACTTGCAACTTTGAAGTTGCAACTGCTCTACGAAGCTATACTCATATTTCCCTAGCACACAAACCGACGTTAGTGTCCACTTGATGGTGCTTAGGTGTGCAACGGGACGTATGCATATAACTTGTGTATGTGTGTGTGTGTTTGTTTCATTCATTTCATACGTTCGTTCGCATGGCGCTTCAATGCCTCAACAACAGATGTGTGTTTGTGTGTGTGTGTATGCTTTACAAAAAACTTTGTTGCTCTTACTCTACTACTACTGCTACCGTGGCCACCGCTGTGTTTTAGAAATTTACGATTTGGCAAGCTGGATTGCAGTAAATTTTGTGTCATTTGGAAGTTATGGTGGATTTCTTGTACGTTGAGCTACTTTGCCACTTCAAAATTGCAGCCATACGAGAGGAAGACTGAAAATGTGGGGAATGAAACAAAATTAGCACACTCACACGCATTCATTCAAATGAAATGAAACAAAATAAAAATGATTAGTTAATTCGTCTGGTGACGCAAAGCTACAAAAGTTTCTTGCGGCATAAACGTCTTTGCAGTAGAAATATGAGAAAATTTGGCTAATTTCGGCACTTAAATTAATTTGTAATTCAAAACAAGCGGAAATAGACTTTTTGTAATGAAATGAATAAACTTTTAATTATATGCGCTTATATAAGAAAAAATGTGTGCGCCTAAAAGTATGTGAAGTTTGTTTAGTGGAGGGTTTTAAATTTTTACTGGGGGGTAATTTGTTCCCTAAACTTTTGTAATATTGCCAATTTATCCATATTATAAAGCATATTTTAGGCGTTTTATGCATATAATTCGAACTATAATTAAATGTAGAATGCAAAAGCTGCGCCTAAATGTAGGCTACAATATTGATGAGATGGAGAACGGAGCTTGCTTTAGAGTTCTATTTTTAATAATTTGCAAAATATGTTAAGAAAAGTCTCCGACTATAATCTTTCGGGAAATAATGCTTGCTTTCCTCTCCAAATAATTGATTGTTTATGTACTCTGTCTAGTTCGGAGATCCATACTCTGTAATTCTATTCTCAAGAACACTTGTTCGCTCTGTACAAAATTTTCGAATATAAAGCTTTCGTTGTTTGATTTCCATTCTGTTCTTATTGCTACATATGTAGGTACAAGAAGAAGAAGAAATTTCATAAAACTGCTGGTTAAGACTTTTTCTTTTTATTTGTTGAATTTTAATTTGATAGATAGCTTAACTAGTAAATTTTCTATCAGACTTTAATACACGTCCCAAAAAACCTAAATACATATGGAAATACAAATGCAAATGCATAAAGGAAGACGCAAAATGTAAAAGGCCAACTTCAAGCTTGATAATATTTTTTTACTTCATTTTAGAGGCGTTACGTATCTTTTCGAATATGGTCTACTACACTCACACCCCCTAAGCTCGCACTCTCATTAGCAGTAAAGTTGATTTTCAATCTTGAATTACTAAATCTGTCGTTGAAGCAATTCAGAATCGCCACTTAATGAGAAAAGTGTTGAAGGAAAAATATTTCTTTAAGTGAGTAAACACGCCGGCAATAGCCAAGCACAAAGACTGTATTAGAACGGACTAGTTCACAAGTGAGTCCCAACTGGTCTGCATTCAACAGACTTGTTACGATTTGCGCCGAAAATTTTCAGGCCTCTTTTTGAAGGTTTGAAATAAGCAGATAGAACTATTATTAAATATACATGTACATAACATTAGCTACAAAGACAAGAGCTATCTACTTCTTTTCGAACTAGTCCAATTGCATTCAAAATATTCTAGTTTAAAATCAAGTAGTTTGCTATTTCACTGCTGAGGTTTGTTTTCTCTATTTTTGTATGCGGAAGAAAAAGGCAGTAAAAGCGTTTATAAACATAGCTATACAGAAAGAGCTTAAAAGACAATTAAGCGCTTAGCTTGAAATACGATGCATTCCTACACACACATACACACACACGCACACATACACACTCATGCATTTAAATGCTGCAAAGTGAGTGTGGCGTTATGTAGCAGCGGAATGGTAACTGCGAAAATGCCATCACTGCATTTAGCTACGTTATAGGTTTTATCGCCAAGAAAAAAAAAATATATACGATTCTGCAGTAAAAGCAATTCGAACTGAAATTATACAATCGGCTTCGTAGAAATAGAAAAGTCAAATTTGAAGTGCTTCATTGCGCACGAGCGCGTAAATGAAGAACGTTTTACGAAGGGCGTAATAGCGAATATGCAATGATTTTTGGTATTGTGGTGTTTGTTTTTTTATATACCCTATACAAATTTGGGTGACTAATCTCAACAGAGAGCGATCCGGGATTGATACCTTTAGTCTACAGTTGGTTATAATTCAATTTGTGTAGCATGCTCATAAGGGTGCAAGTAAATTTTAGTTTTTGTTGCATACTTTTAGTAGTTAAAATACCCATTTAGGTGCAAAGTGGATTAGTCCCTTCGTACTCGTTCGGGTATAAATGGGTAGAATTAATCTCTCCATGGGACATGCTCAAACAAATGTGAACATAACAGGTATTAGCCGCATCTTAATTTGCGATTCGCCCCGGACTGATCCTGGATTAACGTATTTTTTGCAGGGTATGCATGCGTATATAAGTGTTTGCGTGTGTGCACATTAGACTGGATAGAAAAATTTATTTAAATTATTTTATTTGAAACCCAGAAGGACCCGGCAGACGTTGTTCTGCCCAAATTTAGGGAAAAAATCGCACGATAAATAAAAAAGTTTGGAATATTTCGGTCCCTGATCCACTTCCCGGAAAAAAAGAAACCCCGAATTTTAATAAAAGTAGAGTGGCACCTTCGTACCAAATTTGAAGAAATTCGCACCATTAATAAAAAAGTTTGGAATATTTCGGTCCCTGGTCCACTTCCCGGAATAATGAAAAATAGATAACGGCCAATTCTCACACCTACTAAATACGCTCACAAAATTGCATGAACATCGGTCAAGCCATTTCGGAGGAGTATGGTAACGAAAACTGTGACACGTAAGATTATATTATTTTTAAGATATTTTGAATACAAATAATGTACAACTTTTATACCGTAAGATGTCTAACATTGATAGGCTAAAATTTATAGGATTGATAAAATTTTGATTCACCTCTAACTATTGAGTTGAACATTTTTCGCTGCACATAGTTTTGTAAAAAATTAAATTCCCAGAACGTACCAAGATTCAAATTAATATTTAAGCCTATAACTCTAACAGTATTAATATTCTTCATTTTTTTGTACAGTCTAATGCATATATGTATGCAAAAGTTTGTTATGTTGTGCATTCATTTATAGTAAGCATAGAAGTCGCTTGAATGAAACGCTGTGACAAATGAATGAATGGATGAAATTGCAATCAAGATAATTCGAATGACTTTGAGTCATGCACATAGCAGCGTTTGTATGTGTGCATTAGTGTGCGTGTGTGTGTGTATGTATGTAGGCAGCTTTATAATTGAAGTGAAGCCAAATTTATTACAAAAGAAAATACAAAAAATAAAAACAGCTACAAGTCATTGAAAAAGGTTAATTAAAGAGGCGTAAATACTGCTCGAGATGGCTTCGAAGAAGTTGCACGCGCTTTTTTTTGTTATTGTACAAACCTATGAAGTTCAATAATGTGATTTTTCTATTCTGTGGTGGCTGGGAATGTGTTTGAATGAATTCCTGCAGTTCGAGGTAGATAACTACAAAATATATATTTTTTTTACTGAGCACTGTCCTTGCGTTGTAGTTCAATGTGTTATGTTATCTTAATAAGTTATCTCTACTTTTATACTTTTCATGAACGCCACATGGTATTAGGAGCTTAGTCTGCTGCGGTTAGTTTGGTAAGTTTAGGAGAAACCATAAGTAAGTGTAATGAAATTATAATTGGCTGAGCAGGGTATTTTAAGCCATGTTTGGTTGCAGCACTCTTGTCTGCAATGAAATTGGATGATTTTTTACTACTAAATACGTAGTGTATAAGAATTTTTGAAACTAGCCAACGACCGAGCTGACTTAAAAAAAATGTGGGAACAAAAATAAACTAAACGATATTTGGTGCAACCTCCTCAGCGTGTTAGAGCGCTTAAAATGTAACTGCATTAAATAATGTCCGGCGCGCTGAAATCTCTGTCCAAAGGTAGGATGTGGCCAATAAAGTTCCTAGTGGGGCAGTCGAGTAATTCCAAAAGGTGATGTCTTGGCCCTTATAGAACCATATATAACAAAGTACTTCGGTAGCATTCTTCTGCAAATTTGAGAATATTCTGTCTCTACGAAGAACAACAACAACATGTCAGCCATTGATCGATGCAGTATAAGGCCTAACCTATAGACTGTGATCTTTTTTCACAGCGAGAGCAATCTAAGTGATTTCCGTGGTAACGATGGTTCCAAAAGAATATTCGAAGCTACTCAGAAGACCTTTGGTACTCTTTATGATCGACAGAGAGATAGTGCGAATCGGTTTTCTTATCACGTGCTTTCTCCAGACCACACTCTTGAGCTATGCAACATGTTGTTTAACCGTATTTTTTCCACAATTTTTTCTTACTTCAAAAGTATTATACCAGCAATATTTGTTGCATACTTCAAGGTGCCAAATTTTTTTTCTGTTCTCTATGAGTTTTTGCGTTCCTGTATTAAACCTTTTCTCATTACCTAAACTCAAATTATGCTGTATCAGAAACTGCAAATGCTTAGTGTTATTTGAAACTTACAAAGGCATACGACTACTCATGGAAATCAAGCAACAACAACTTCACCTACGATTACCGCTTAGCAAATGGTTTATAATTTCGCTCTCCTTTTATATGACCCCTTCTTGTGCTTAGTAACGATGTCGGACATCGGCTAAGAAGCCGAACGCGCAATGTGCCATGAATGCTGCTTTAATGCAATGCAAAACGTTCTGCTTCTTGTTAAGTGCAATCATGAGTGAATTATTTGTGCTAATAAAAGAGCATTTATATTTAAGTAATAATTGAAAGGTTCGCCATTAGCTGTAGTAGTAAGTAAGGAAATGCAAAATAAAAATATGTGGAATTCATAGAAAAGCGAAAAAATTGAAAAATTAATTAACTTAATAAATAGAATGTGAAAAATTGCATTGATGTAAGAATGCGTGTTTCAGTATGAGTTTTGGAAATAAGAATTTCATATTAAAAATAGCTAAAAATGTAAGAAATTGCAGGTTTCTACATACATATGTACATATGTATGTACATTAGGGTGTCTGAACTTACACTTTTTAAAAAATCGCAGTCAAAATATTTCAACAAAATAAAACGATTTACTGAAAAACTTATATGGCCTTATGGTCAATTATTTTTCTAATCAAAACTAATATAAAATAAATTTATTAACCCTTTCTGGTTCATGCTTTAATGGTAATGATTATTATTCACTTATTGAAAGTATTATTCACGAAAAAGTAATGTGCTTAAGTGTATAAAATTTTTATTTGTACATTTTCAAAAAAGCAAAAACAATTTCAATTATTTTTTTTTCAAAAGAAAGGTTGGAGCAAAGTGGGCTAACGTCCAATAATACTATATGAATTATATTACAAAATGATAATAGCAACTTAAGAGTCTAAATGGGTAAGAGCTGCTATTGCTCATTTTATCTAAGAGAATGTGCGGTGATGGGTAAAATATTTTAGAATAGGTACCACTTAAAAAAATTTTCGCCGATTGTTTTGAATTTAATTTTTTTTTAGCTTAATATATGATTAAATGCCATAAATGTAAGATGAATGACCTTGTCTTGCTATTATTTAATAATATATGCCATTGCAAACTAATGGGTTATTTTCATGGGTTAAAAAAAAAATTGGCTCAAAAAGGTTAACTTTAAAAAACAACTGAAAAAAACAACTCAAGAATAACTTACGAGAGGTTTTAGAAAATAAATTACTTTGCAAAACGGTATATATTTTTTTGAAGTAGAGTAAGGCCATCTAATGCATATACTCGTTATATCTACGTTATAAATAATAAATGACGCTCTTTTTGACTCAAAGTAAAGAAGCAATCTCTTTGACAAAACAACAACATTTTCATGGATGCTTGCACGTTAAGTGCTCGTGAAAATGGTGGCAAACAAAGACAAAAACGAAAATGAAATACAAATGAAAAAATTGCAGTCTAAAGACAAACACTTAAAATATGCGAAAGGGGGAAAAGAAAGCAGCAAAAATAAAACCAAACATGAAATACAAAACAAAAACAGAAAAAGAAAAACAAGCAAAATGAGAAAACTGTAGAGCAAAGCAGTTTATGAAAAACAAACGCGTTACAACAGCATTGAATGGCATTCATGTTGTCGTGTCCATGATCGTGAGACAAACAAAAACATTATCAAAATGATTACTACTCCGCTATACTGCGCCCTATTGCCAGCAACAAGAAAAACTTGATATGACAGAAAGTGATGAAAGACAAAACTGACAACCGTGTCACCGCAAATAAAGCAGCAGAGCAAAACGTTTGCCATGGTTGGGAATGCAAATACGAAGACTTTTTTCTACATTTGTCTCATACAGAGTAGATGAAGAGAAAATGGCTAAAAGTAAGGAAGTAAGAAAACAAAAAAAAAAAACAAAACAACATGCTATAATTGGAAACAATGTTGTTATCAACTACATCTAGTGCATTTTAAACTCTATCGGCAGGAATTGGTATAAAAAGCTAGATTCTTCGGTTAGTTAAAGCAGTTGTGAGGATAGTTTGCATGAAAGGGATGCGGGGGAGTGTATGCTGCTTTGTCTGAAATGGCTAATGCATTAGAGAATAATTCGAACACGATGACTCATGTGCAATATGGGTCCTTTAGTGTTTAATCATCAGGTAGTTACAATTGCCGCCTCCGACTTGAATGAAATTTGATGGGAGTTTCTTTTTTTTTATCATAAATGTTTTATCAATAAAGTTCAAAAAAAATTATTATTGAAAAATTCACTTTCCTTTTATTTTACTTTTGTACCCGTTTTGTAAGGTTTATTACAATTAGTTTATTTTTTTTTATTAAAAATTAGTTTTTTTTTAACATTTCGTAAACTATTATATTAAACAAATTATTTCGGTACTCTCAAACTGGGCGCTAAGTGATATATAAAATATTTTGTCAAAAAAATTGTACGAATTTTAATTTTTCCAAATCGAACAAGTTAATTCCGCCATTCGATTTTGATTTTTTTTTCCCGTGGGGTAGATTTCTCATACATTTTTTTTTGTGATATGATTTTAAACATATAAATTTTGGGCTTAAACAATTTCTTTAAAAAGCTGCCGTCACCGATCACTCGCAATTTTGAATCTTAGATATTTTACTATGAACTAACTTTTATAAATCTATTATACACAAAGAATTCATAATCGAGACTGATTATCTAGATAATTTCAAAGTATAACTATTTTCACAAAACTCTCTACACCTCCACTTGGGTAGCATATTAGCCAAACCTCGTTATCCGGTTGATTGCCTGCTAGCATTCGGGTCATTTAAAGCATATCTACCCCTTACTCGGTTGATACTGACGATGCTGCAGAGTGATTTCTCAAGTCCAAAAAAATACCCTTCACGATTGAGCCCTGAATGAGTGCAAACCCATAAACAGAATCAAAGTGTGTCGAGTTAATGTAAATGTGGTGATTATTTTTTTATTTTCCAATACACCCTAATGAATGTGTGTACCTCTACGTCAACAACATTTGCTGTTTTTATTTACCTTAGGTGTTGATTAATATCCACTTTCCCCTTCACCGCATCGCATATTTGCTGACAAATGCAAAAACGCACAAACAACCAACAAAAACGTTGAATTCCTTGCTTGGTGTTATTATTTATTGCTTCGCTTTCGGTGTTGGCCAATTTCTGCCAAGTAACCATATTCAACATACATATGCACTCGTACAAATATATTGTATTTGTATGTATCTATGTGCAAAGGAATGCAAATAGGAATGAGTGAGTTTGCATACTTGAGTGCGGAAAGGGAGCAATACTGACTTTAAATACACAATAGCGGTGTTGAATCCAAAAAAGTGCGTTCGCTTGGCTGCAAATAAGGAGTACATAGAGGTGCCAGAATTTTGTATGTATTTGTACAGGCGATGTATGTATGTCAATAATAGAGGAATGTGTATTTCCAAGTTTATTATTTATTTTATTTCGATAACAGCTACGATTTCTTGTAAACAAATTTATACATTTTTTGATATATCATTCAAATTGAAAATATCAACAAATTTAAAATTTTTTTTGGAACTTATTAATTTTATTGGAATTTCAAAACCTCCCCAGACCCTCTTGTATTAAATTTATTTTGCCTAGAGGTACATTTGAGATACACATAACCTCATTTTTAGAAATTGTATTTTCCAAAAATTATGGGAGTGAGAATTAATCAAAATATCTAGTAACAGGTACTTTTAAGTTATGATTACTAGCGACTTTTAATATCTTTATACGATTAGGAAAAATTTTATACACCAAATTTTTTTTAAACACCGAAAATATTATTTTGATGAAAACAAAAAAAAAAAAAAATGTATACACTAAACATTTTTTTTACAAATTTCTATCTAATTTCAATTCTTCTTTCTTTTGTAAAAGCTGAAAATATTTTTTCATGAAAATAAAAAAATAAAATCGTGTATGTATTACACTGAGAATATTTTATGCACTAAAAGGTTTTTTTACAAATTTCTATTTAGTAATATAACATATTTTTTTTTGATGAAAATAAAAAATAAAAATCCAAACTACATTAAGAAAACTTTACACACTAAAAACTTTCTTTAATTTAAATATTTCTATTCAATATATGTACATATGTATGTATCTAAAAACTAAGTAGTGTTGTTTGTTTTAAAAAATTTCTTTAAGAAAATTAAAAACATAATTTTTTTTTATAAAAGCTGAACACCCACCTTTATTTTGATGAAAAATTTTATGCACTAAACATACATTTTTATGTTATATATATATATGTAAAATATCTTTTTTTTTATAAAATCTGAACATGGAAAAAATTTTTTTTATGAAAAAACAAAATTTATGTTGCATTGAGAAAATTTTACACACTAAACATTTTTTTATAAATTTTTATTTAATATACATATATAAAATATAAGTTCAAAAATAATAATAATTAACTAAGAATTATTATCAACTGGTCTTGAGCTCATTAAAATTTGCAGATATATAAAAAAAAAATTAAGCAGACCATTAAAACCAATAACAAAAAATGTCTAAAAACGAAAGCTGAACATTAAAAACTTTTTTTATAAAAAATTTTATATAAATTTCGATTTAATATATATGTATCTAAAAACTAAATGGCTCTTTTTTGTTTTAAAAAATTTAAAAAAAAATTGAAAATGTTTTTTGATGAAAATAAAATTTCAAACTGAGAAAACACTTTTTATTGAAAACCAAATTTTGTTAGAAGTGTCTATTGACTATATATAACATGTCTAAAAACTAAAATGGTGTTTTTCTTTTATTTTAAAAAAATTTCTTACAAAGTTTTGTTTTAATAGAAGCTTGGCCTTGAAAGTTTTTTCCCAGTTCGAAATTTTTTTTTATTTAGGAAAAAGTTTTTGATGTGAAGAAAATCTTACAGTGAATAAAATTTGATTTTTCGCCTAAAAAGCAATGAAACGTGTTACCAAAAAATGCGTACTAGCCTTGGCGAATGACTTGCTACACTTTCCTTTTGTTATTTGCCAAAGCAATCGTGCTGAGCGCGCATTGTTTGCTTTTGCTCGCGCGTACAAATTCATGGAGATGTTGCTCTACCAGATTGTTGAAGCTGATTAAATGTTGCTTAAAGCAACTGCCACATTTGCGCTTCTTACTCACACACACGCACAAATACACACACTCACACACCAAGGTAGTTGAGTCATATCTTTACGATGAAAAGCACAAATTTTTGGTAATAAATATTCCAGCTGCTTTTGATTAAATCTTATTTCATTTTGTTTATTTCAACTTCATTTTGGCCACCAACACTAGCCACACTGCTCCTGTTGTCATTTTCATTAAGCCCAAATATATGCGCTATTGATATGCCATATGTAAGCGAGACGAATAGAATCTCAATGAGTTGCATATTTATTTATTTATATACGCAATCAAATCGAATCATACATACATATATACATATAATTTGTAGCATTCACACACTTTTTCCAAGAAAGCAAAACGTATTCATTAATATGGTAGGTGGCTCATAGTTGTTGCTAGCCAAGTCATGGGGCGTATAATGCCAAAGGCTGGTAGAAGAATTTTGGCCCCACCCACCCCCCGCTAATACGAAAACAGACAAAATTTATGTGTGAAAATATTTAAGCAACTTTTTTGCGTTGTTGTTTACAAGTGTATGTTTGTGTTTGTGTGTGTGTGTGTTGGTATAAACTGCACATCATGATTTTATTAAATAGACCCTGATGTATTTATTGTCCGGCGACAACGTGACTTGGGAATTGATTTCATTTAGTAACAACAAAGCGTTAAGCGTTAAACGCGTAAAGCAATAAGCAACTTAGTTGAAGCTAAGTGAAGCAAAAAGCAAACGAGCGTATCTTGATTGTAACCACAAAAATAGCAACAATACAATAATCAGAAATATATATGTATGCATATATAATACAACTACTCATGCTATAGACAAGCTTTGCTGTTGTTGTTGTTATTGCTTACGTATAACCAAAATAACTCGTCACTTGTGCCAAATTTGGTAGTGAATTTATCTTCCCTTTTTCTTTGGTTTAGAAAGTTTCGCATGCGCTGTAGAAGCACTGAAACGAAAATGCAACATCAACCAGCTTTCATCCAAATACAAACATGCTCGTACACAGAAATTCATATTGTTGTAGTTGAACTGCTATGCCTTCCCAGCAAGTAAGCTAAATTGAGTTTAGTTGGTGGGTCAAATTTGTATACCCGGAAGATGCAATGCACCTCACTATACGAGGAAAAAATGCAACACAGCCCTTCAATATGCTCAAGTAGAATAAGGACTTTTGTTATGTATGAGGGGAATAAAAGAAAGAAGGAGAGAAAGAGGTAAGAAAAAAGAAATACAAAAATTATTGCTTATACGAATACGAATAAAAAGGGAAAGGGCAGGTGGAAAATAACAAGACAGAGAAAGAATAATTGATAGAAGAAAATAAAATTGATCAGGACTGCAAAACAAACAGTAATAGGAACAAGCTTAAGGTGAGCATAGAGCGGTAAATGAATGGAAACTAGAAGAAACGAAGGCAAGCACAGAAAAATTTAAAATTTTTGGAAAATATTTTTTCAAAACATTGTCAGCGGTAATTAGTAGGCGAAAACCTTACTGGGATATTGCTAACACCTTCTCAGCAATAGATACTCATACTCATCTGGTAAGTTAGTTTGTTGTCTGCTATAACACCTATACTGTGAGACAGAGATCTTCGTAATATAAGTGCGTAGGTAATTGGACTGATTTTCGGGAAGGTCATTCTAAGGAACGTTAACTTTTGAGTACTCATTAGTTTTCTTTGTCGAACAACTGAACACAGATCGATAAAACGTTAAAACTAGTTGCTGTGAATGTACAAGTTTCTTCCTAAAAGTCTTCATTTATGTAAGCACATCCTTTTTGATCTGGGAATTCAAAAATATTCTACTATCTATCGCTATTGGTTATAACAAATCAACAACAAATCTTGAAACAATTTAACTTTGTTAAAGACAATGCTACGCAATGTTGCTCAATGCCGCAACTACATAAATACAAATGTAAAGGCATGAAGGGTTGGACGCCGTCAGCTTTTGCGTACAACATTGGAATATAAATTTCTGCTAACCAAGCAACAAACTACAAGAGATATAAAATACTACAAAAAAAAAGAAAGTGTTGCAATTGTATAAATGAAAAAAAAAGAAAAAAAATAAACACAAATCAGTCTGTGAGAAAACCCACAAAAAGTGGATGAATACAATAATTTGTTATTGACCTCCTGTGGGGTAGTTGCAAATTATTGCAGACAAATTTGAGGCACGAACACTTTGTGGCACTCGAGTTATAGCGCTTTCATGATACTTTCGCTCATTTCACATATGCTCACGTACAAATGATGGAATGAAAGTTTAGTTGTGAAAATTATGCTCCATTTTGTGGCTACCAAACTTTCATTATTAGTTATTAGTTTGGGTGAGAAATTCATGGGCGGCTTTAAGGATTGCCAATACTGTTGGTTAAGTGATTTTTTGGGGCTAATAAGTGGGGTGTTAACTGTTTTTGTTACACATTTTACTGCATAAATACATATACATATATAACTATTGCGTGTGGGGCGTCGAAGCTTGCATAGAGCACTTAGTTGGGCGGGTACGACATTGCGTATACGTAACATTTTTTGTTCTATTTTGATTTGGTATAAGATGATCCAACTAAAGCTTTGACTTGCCCATATTACACAAATTATACTATATTCCCTCCCTATTTGGCGCTTCCTCTTTAGTTATCCCTAAATCTTAATTTTTCTGTCTACTTAGTGTCTCAGCCTTAGCATAATGCGTTACTGAGGTATTTAACGCTCGTAAAAACAAGCACTCTACCTTATCTTGTTATATACACACAATTAAATAAACTCGTATTACCTTAAGCTCAAATAAACACTTACTCTTGCATGAAACGAACTTTTTGGCATTTTCCGAAAAAATATTCTTAAAACAAATATTTATAAAATCCTAATCACAAACAAACACCAATTTGGCTTTAGTCCAAACCATAAGCGCAAGTAAATAAATACATCTAAATAGCAATGGAAAGTAGCTTAGAATGACCAAATGATCAGAAAAATCGCCTATCAATGAGTTTTGTACAATATGTTGGCATGAATAGTCTATGTTATGCCATATCATCATAGTTTGCAATCAGTATTTATTTATAATATTATTAGCCAATTGGATTATCATAATCATAATATCGAATTGCATGGCTTAAGGAAGGCACTTGAGCAAATCGCTACTTAGTGACCAGCATGGTAAAAAACACTGGAGAGATAAGGAAGCAAAGAAAAAATAAATAAAAATAGATGAAAGACGAAGAAAAAATATTTATTGGAATATAATTCTTGAGTGGTTGTGTGATTACAGCACGATGGCAAGCTTGTAGGGGTACTAATAGACATATCTAGCTGTAATAGCCATATCAAAGTGGTGTGTTTGTATATTTGTGGAATATATTAGGTCTGAGAATAGATATTAATAATATGAAGCTGAATAATCTGTGATTAAATAAAGTGAAAAATATTTTAAGTGCCAGCACTTAAAACTTCAAAACTTTATCTATATGGATTAATTAGTTTTCGAACTAATTGCGGATACACAAAGAAAGTAATAGGATTGAGTGGCAACACTAGATGATAAATATTAACAACTAATAAAAAAAAAAAAAAAATATTTTATATTAAAAAAAAAGAGATATCTGGCAAGCTTGTAAGAAAAAGCTTAGGTGGCAACACTTTAGTAGAAGTGCTTGGAACTCTATTTTTCTTTTTTCTTTGGTTCTAAAAGAATTCTTTAACCTTTTATAGAACCAAGGGTACCTCCAATTTGACACCTATACGAGCATATTTCACTAAATTGTTTTCAAATTTCCGATAGGTGGCAAGCCTATAAAGCAATCTCAATGAAAAACACTTAGTGAGCGGGATATCGAGATGATATATCGTAGATACGACTGTCTCTTTCGAAAGGAAGCATATCGAGCTTTTTACCTTAGGGAAAATAGTTATGTTCTATATGAATGCTAGTCAAATCCAACTAAGAGTAAAGCTTTTTAAATATCTCGGTGGGAATATTTCATATTTTCATCTGGCTCTAAACTCTTTAATGGATCTAACTAAAAGGAAGTTATTCTAAAATTTGATTATTTAATGTTTATTGAGCTGTGCAGTTTCTTCCTACAATTAAGGCGTCAAGTCACTTGGAGGTTACTTATAAACACAGCCCAGGTTTTGCAGAGATTGCGCCCAATTTTAAACTAATTTTTTGAATGTCGTGAACCGTGCGCCATCTATCGATTTTTTTTGTGGTATAAGCCTTTAACTAAGCCTCTTAAGTTTCTACCTCAACTGAGAGATTCAAAAATAGCAAATTCCCCCCCCGATTGTACAAACAATACAAGACAAAAGGCAGCAATTTAATTAAAATTGGAAAACATTCAGAAATCAGCTAATTGAGTGACTAAAAAATTCGCAGAACTTGTCTGATTCAATAGTAATTTCAAAGAAAATGAACTACGAGAATAATAACAGGTCAAGGCAATCAAATTCAAAAGCATTTTGACAAAGAGAAAATCAATAAATGATTAAAATCGTATCGCCAAGCAACAGCTAAGACGGCTCAATAAACATACACAAAGCAGGCAAACGAGGCATGCGAATGAAACAAGCAGATAGCTAAATAGGGCATAACCACAATCCAATCATCGAAAATGAGCATCAAAAACAACGCAATTAAGCTTTTATTATAAAGAATCACATTATCATGCAACAGAGCAAGCAAGGACACCGACAGACTAAAACAAATACAAAAGAAAAAAAAAAAAGAAAAAAATGAAAAAAAAAAACACCAAACTAACTCACAATATTGCCAGCAATAAAAAATAATACCAAGGAAGGAAACTAACCACCACAAAAAGAAAATGTAGCTACTAACAATAACCAGCATAATGAATAGGAAATGGAAATAAAGAAAACTTATCAATATCTAATGACCAGCATGGCGTATGCGTAACAAAACAGTCAATGATAGTCATCAAAAGACTGACTAAATAAGTATGTAGGTGGAGTGCTCGGTGTCTTAAGGAAGTTTATAAAACCAATACAGTTTGCATAAATGCCTATGTGACAAAATCATACACATTCTCATGAAATAGCTGTATTAGCAATACAACATTATCGACGACTCAAAGACATCATTGATATATGCTAGTTTTATGATATATTACTTTTCGATTTCTTCATAAACATAATCTCACTTGTCATCAACCAAGGCCAAGTAGTTGTCATAATCCGACTCTTATAGCTTTTTCATTAGCCTTAGATTGGTGTGTGATTTGTGCCACGGTGACATACAAATAATGCGTAAGGCGACTGACGTAAGCCACATTATAGCTGACCATGGCTATTTGGATTTTTTTGAAACTGAAAGTATGATTGAGCTGTCTACAATTTACAACAATGATTCGCAGACTTTCTTAATTGGCCAATGAATTTTGTTTACTCTATAAATTTGTCTTGTTTACGTAAAGAAAAAGCATTTTGTATTTTTTTTTGTTTAACGAAGAAAAGAAATCTTTTAAGCCGATTACGTCAAAGAAATTTGTTTTCAACGTTCCATTAGTATTGAAGATAATTTAAAAATAACACCTTTGATATCGAGTTTCTTTATTGGTAACTACGTTTACAGTGTTTGAAGGGTAATTACGTTATTTAGATTAATTTATATTTTGGGTTATATAGGGACGTGTTAGCTCATATAAAAGACACAATTTTTTAACAGGTAACGATTACTAGCTGTTTCATGTATGAAGTTTAAAAACACTCACTGGAGTGAGCAGTGTACTTTTCTTGATACTTTACGTCTACTTCTTTAACACCTTTACATATTTTTAAAAATTTTCTTCAATTTTTAGTATGCTATATTTTATTATAAGGAATAAACTAAGTTCACTAGTTAATTTAACTTTTTTTCTCAGCAATGTTTTAGTTTTGGTATACCTCTTTTATTTTATTTTTTATTTGTTTTATTTTATTTTATTCTATTTTATTTTATTTTATTTTATTTTATTTTATTTTATTTTATTTTATTTTATTTTATTTTATTTTATTTTATTTTATTTTATTTTATTTTATTTTATTTTATTTTATTTTATTTTATTTTATTTTATTTTATTTTATTTTATTTTGTTTTATTTTATTTTATTTTATTTTACTTTATTTTATTTTATTTTATTTTATTTTATTTTATTTTATTCTATTTTATTTTATTTTACTTTATTTTATTTTATTTTATTTTATTTTATTTTATTTTATTTTATTTTGTTTTATTTTATTTTATTTTATTTTATTTTATTTTATTTTATTTTATTCTATTTTATTTTATTTTACTTTATTTTATTTTATTTTATTTTATTTTATTTTACTTTATTTTATTTTATTTTATTTTATTTTATTTTATTTTATTTTATTTTATTTTATTTTATTTTATTTTATTTTATTCTATTTTATTTTACTTTATTTTATTTTATTTTATTTTATTTTATTTTACTTTATTTTATTTTATTTTATTTTATTTTATTTTATTTTATTTTATTTTATTTTATTTTATTTTATTCCATTTTATTTTTTTAAATTTTTCTTTATTTTATTTTATTTTATTTTATTCTGTTTTATTTTATTTTATTCTATTTTGTGTTGCGAAGATATGTAAAAAGCTTTTAACAGGTTTTTACTTTTCAAGTCAAATGGTTATAAAGAATTCATAACAAACGCTTGAAGGAAATCTTTTAGATCTTGAAATAAATGTAACTTTGCCATTTAATAAAGTAAGCTTTCTTTGAGTTCTTTTTAAAAAAACTTTCAGAAATGCTTGATGGATACCATGAGAATTGTTTCCCAAGTGACACTTACACTTCCCAGTATTTCGCTTTATACTTTTATCAACCCATTGATATGCTCATGCGCAGTGAGAGCAAACCGATTCTTATGTTTTTCAATTAAGGAGACACACAAATATGTTGAACAGCAAACAGCTGTTTGTCGTTTTTTGAAGTAGCTTCAATTTCTTACTCAGCAGATGGGCGCTAAAATTAAGTGCAGTTGTAGATGGTGAGCTTATTTATCATGAAGCTTGCAATGGAAGAGGCGCAATTGTCACAAAATGTCAACAACCTGGTTGAGCAATAGATTCTGCACAGTAAATATGTGGTGCATATTGCATGTAACCAACATTTTGTGTTCTTTGAAGCTTTGAGCTTATGGTGGAATTTGAGGGATGCGCTGTCGCACTTACCACCTGTATTATTTCCTGTGGTTCCAACACCACTGCCAACTGCTTGTAAATTATGCAAAGCATCTTACGTCTTGCACCGAATTGCTTGCTAAAACATGAGACAATGAGTAGAATACCTCAAGATTGGCGCGTCAACTTATTAAAATTATATAAAAACAAAAGGAATTGTAAAAGATAAGCAACAATTTGTAACAATCGCGTACACTTGTATTAAATAAGACAACAATAGCAATTGAGTTAAATATTAAAATAAGATGAAAGGAAGTGTATAAGTAGGATACTAGAAAGCCCAAACTACCGGAAACTAAAATAAAAAAGAAGTATCATTAACTCTGTTGATAAATGAAAGTTTTTATAGATTTTAAGTTAGGGTGCGATATAGTTTTTTTTACTTAATTGAGGAGGCAGCTTGGCATAACTTCTTAGACTGTCGACAAACTCGAGTCAAATCGGCAGGGGTTTGATGACAGAGAAACTCAACTCTTGCTGAAAAGCCGCGCAGGAGAATCCTTGGCTTGATAAATAATGGAAAAAGGCGGGCAGCCAGGACAGTAGCAGAAAGTTGGAGCAGTAGCAGAGAATCCCCTTATGCCAAGGCAGAGGACTTTTAGTTTTTTTAGTAAAGGATTGGAAATCATGTAAATTTTTATTAGGAGATACATATGGATTAGTTAATCTTGCCGAGACTTGCGCATACATTGAATTGCTTTGTAGATCTATTGTAGAGCTTTGAGTTATCTGATTTCACTTCTAACTTCTGTCAGCTGCGATCACATGGCGTCCTTGATGGCCCTTGGCTATCGCTTCCTTGATGATCTGAAGTCCAGTACTGGTGGATAGTATGAGATACGTAGTTGTTGTTGCAGTAACAATACTTCGGATTGCCTAACAAATTTAAAATTGGGTACTAGCTTAAGTGTGGATACCTTTAAATTAAATCTCTTTAAATTATTTAATTAATCTATGTAGTAGTCTGTAAGATTTTCTGTAGACGAATAATAATAATAATAATAATAAAATAGAAATAATAATAATATTTATAATAATAATAATAATAATAATAATAATAATAATAATAATAATAGTAATAATAATAATAATAATAATAGTAATAATAATAATAATAATAATAATAATAATAATAATAATAATAATAATAATAATAATAATAATAATAATAGAAATATTAATAATATTTATAATAATAATAATAATAATAATAATAATAATAATAATAACAGTCTATCTTAAGCAGAAAAATTATGACAGAAATCACAACTTCTCCCGTAGTTTAATAAAAACAGTATCTGTAAAGAACTCTATTTTTTCAGACAATACCAACCAAGCACTATATTTTTGGGATCCAACCAATAAACTAATTGGGTATAGTAACCTGATAAGAATACAGCTCATAAATTCAACTGTTATACCAAGTTTTACTCATTCACTCAATCAGGACCAACACCAACTCAACTCAAATTCTCTTGAGCTTGTGCAAAGATCGTTTCGAACTTGTTTGCATGAGAATAAAGCCTCTGCACGCGCCAGCGAAAAACTCACGAAGTCTACCACAACGAACCAGCCTCAATAAATCGTTTGTTTAGCAAGTAACCAAGATACCAGCAGCGGAGATACAATTCTTGACATTCTCCGTACATGCCAAAGAATTCGTGTACTCGTCGAGCAAATGCTTATACAACTCGGTAGGTCAGGTTGCTGTGTATCCTTTTCGATGGAGGTGTGTGAGAGCGCTCGTTACGTATAAGGCTGGTCGTTTGCTTGGCGTGTACACATATTTCGTATGGCATAGGGCATATTAGAGAAAATGTTGCCGAATTTGGCAGTAGATGCGTGATGGACGTTGAATTTAACGGTCGGCAAAAAATATTTTTTTTATAACCGTATAAAATTTCTACGATTTTGCAATTAAAAGTTGAAAGTGTGCAAATTGGAATGCAAAAGTGAGCTAAGCAATTTTAATAAATAAATTTTATTGAAGCCAATTTAAGAAATAACAAATTTATAAAAATACTTCAGCAGCAAAAAATGAGTTGTTGGTGCTAAGTTAAAGTGATAAACCATTTTCATAGAAATCACAACTGATTACATTTTAACAGCACTGAAAAGAAAAAAAGAAAATGGTAAAACTCACCGTAAATTTTTTTCATCTAAAGTGAAAGTGTAGCAATCAACAAAAGTTCATACATACATACATACAAACAACTTAGCAAATGTTAAATTGTCTATGTATGTGTTTGTGTCGCCTAATTTGTTTCCGTCGCATTAAGATTGCTGAATTGTTGGGATTACTTGGAAGCTGCTTAAGAAATGTAAATATTTTGTATATAAGCTTTGTTGACAGTTATATTTATGTAGTACATATCTATGTATGTAAGTCGCTGCATGTGCTAGCGCTGTCAGCAGTTGACATACATAAATTTAAAAAAAAAAAAAAAAAGAACTGAAAATATAAAAATTTCATAGAATTCATGTGGCTCAGTGCGTATATTTGGAATTCTATGCGCTCACTCTTAACACATTTATGGTTTTATTTTTATTTTACTTCTTCTTTATACCTCTCTGTTGGTTTTAGCTTCAGCCAAGTAACTTCGTTTCTTGTTGACCTCCTGCTATGCACTACTTTGCTTGGATGCTAAGAATGAAACAATGAATAGGCGACTTCCTTAAAGATATTTTACAAAGTTTTAAGTGAAGTTGTGTGTGTGTGTGCAGTTGCATACGCGTACGTACCTTCGTTAGTATTTTTCCATGTAATTACAGTGACTCAAAATACAAACGAGCTATGAATAGTGTTTTTCAATGGGTGGAGCATGCAACTAATTTTTCGGGTTATGATTTTATAATTTCAGGGTACCTTCATTAGTGCCGCGTACTAGTTTTCGAAAGTTTTAGTTGGAAAAAGTGAAGAAAATATTTCTAACCCATCCACCTTAAAATATATAAATATAATTTGAATTGAATTTTACTATTCGTTATATTTTTAAGGAAAGTTATTTCTAAAAAGCATAAAAATTGCTAAAAAACTAGCGAATTTTTAAGGGCCTTTAGACTTGCACTCTGTTAGACTAGATTTTGACAGGCTACAAAACTGCATACTCCGAAATTATTTTTGAAATTTTTCAATTAAAACAAAAAAAAAAAATCACCCCGTTTATTGAAATTTTCCAAAAATATTTTTTTCGAAATTTTCCATAAACTTGAAAGTATAAATGCAAGAAAAATTCACAATTTTGAAATTAAACAACAATTTCAGTTGAAGAATTTTTCAAAATATACATTCGAATAACTTATTGAGCCATTTGGGGGCACACAATGAATATTTTGGAAAAATTATTATTAAAACTTTTTTCTTAGGAACACTGCAACTATTCATTATTACCCTGGAAAATATTACAAAAAATCTGTTAAAATAAGGATTATTTAATTTAGAAAATAATCGCAATCAAAGTTTTTATTACTTTAAAACTTTTACTACTTTTAATTTTTTTTTTATTACTGGTTTCTTTTCAATAATCGTGAGTATGATTTTTTTTTAACAATTGAAAAGTTATCATTAAAAATTGAAAGCAATTTAACAAATTTTAACAAATTAAATGAGCTCTCTAGAAAATATTTACTAAATATTGTGATTATAATTTTAACTCTTGGTATCAATTATAGTCATTAATAAATCAAAATATTACGGGGCGTAAAAAACCAAAAATTCAAATTTTTTTTTTTAAACTAACAAAACAAGTGTAAAGTCAGCGTATGAAACATGGACACATACAAAATAAAAATCCATCATGAGCACCGTAAAATGCCGTCAGTTTTGCTGCAACTCCTAAATAATTGTTTCTCGTCATTTTAAAAACTTAAATTAATAAAATATTTGGTTACAGAAAAATGCTATTATATCTATACAAAAATTCAAAATAAAAATTGGAAATATCATGATCATGCTTTTGAGTCACTGTATTCAAGTTTGTTAATTTTACATTTTTACGACAACAAACTACGACAGTTGGCTATCCCTACGTACTAGCATCTTCCTTAGTTTTGCTAACGGGCACACGTTGTTATAACTTGTCTTAGTATTAGTGAGTGTTATTTTTGCTTAGAGACAAAAACTGTCGAGTTTGCGGTTTATGCCAGTTATACATACCTACAACTACTATCTACCTACGGGGCACTCATACACCCTGTCAACTGCCAGCCGTGCAGCTGTGTGCCACTTCCTGTAGTCTGACGCATACAAAAAATAAAGCAGTAACATGAATATATGTGTGTGTATGTGTGTGTTTGTGTATATTTTCTTTAGATATGGCAAGCTGCGAGTACTTTAATGTTACAAACAAACTATTTTTACTTATTTTTGCTTTTTTACAAAATTCTTGTTTTGTTTTTTTTGTATTTTGCACAGCTCCATTTTTGCTTTTACTACTTCAAGCACCCAAGCAGTCGAGCAGTCAACCATACAACCAGTCACTCAGCCAGAGCCAACATCTTCTACATACAGAGCTGCTCTTGAGCATGCTAAAGCTAATATTTTTCCATATAACCTACATTTCTGACAATGCCAGTGAGTCGCAGCAGCTACAGCAGCAGCAAACATCAAGATGTGTAGCAGCAGGACTGCACACACACACACACACACACACACACAAATTTAAGCACTTTTCCTCCCGCCCACCATGGCGTATGAGCAACCTCAAACCATTTACACTTTATCACTGCTTACTTGAGTACCTAAGACGCCGGCAGTGTTGTTGTTTGTGGTTTTTATGTAAAAAAAATTTCTTGCTCTACAATTTTGCCTTTAAGACATTTTGTTGCGTTAGTTAGCACCCTTGCTCTTTCACTTCTTGATAATCGTCTGTCGTCTGTCGTCTGTTCTCCATTGTTGTCTGCTGTGCGTTGCTGTGCTTGGTCATCCAATCTTAGCGAGTTAGCTCAACATTTTTTTTGTGTTTCTTTAATGTTTCACTATCAGATTTAATGGGATTTTCTTATTTTTACGTTTATTTAGTTAAGCTATAACGACACTCGACTCTTTTCGAGGACCGTGCTTTAAGTGTATGTGTTGTTAAGATTGGCTCATTGTGTATGTGTGTGTGCAAGTGCATGAGTTTAATGTCGGCTACTATGACAACAGTTTTATCTTTCGCTTTCATTTCGCTAGTCGGTTTTTGGCATATTCATAAGATTATTTAATTCGCAAAAGCCTAAGATAACACTTCAAGAGTTGAGTTTATCTGCTAAAGGCAGTGTGGGTTTTTATCTCAAATTCAGATTTTGTTTTTGTCTGGATTACTGACCACAAAGAAGAGTATATAGACAAAAAAAAAAAAAAAAAAAAAAAAACAGCAGAAAAAAAATTCCTCTTCAAAGGTGCTAAGGTCATTGAGTAAAAGTTGCTAGATGAAACTAATTTTTTTTGTATCCACATCGTACACAGATTTGTAGCGAAAAATGTTTTCCCAATAATCTCTAAACTTTGCAGACAATCTTCATTTAAAAGTGAGTCATACTCAAGACACCATACTTGCAATACTAATTTGTGTAGCCAGCTTCATCATGCTAATGGTAAATTTTTTATTCTGATGTGTCCCTTTTTCAAACTCCGACTGTGCTCTTTGGTTTTTCTTATTGTGTACGGCCTGTAAATTTTTAGCGTATTCATGTCTATCGGTGACCGCAATTCCAAGAATAATCAATTTTATGAAAAATATTTTTTTTTTATTTTTTTTTGTACAATTATTTCAATTAATTATAAAATATTTTTTTGAATAGAATGGATAAGACAACTAAAAAAGGTTTTGTTATAAATCCATTTCGAAAGCTGTTAGACTACTTCTTCAACCGCAAAATTTTGCACGCTCTGTGGGCCAATATGCAAAAACTTTAAGTGAAAAAAGGCCTTACCTAATCCTTTCATATTTTGATACTTTTAGTGGAAAAATTATTCAAGAAAAACGAATTTTATTTTAGCAAAATGCGTAATAAGAAATAAAAAAAAATTACAAAATTGTGTGCAGAGTTATACAATTAGAAAATGTTTAGAGTAGCAAAGAAAGAAATAATTTTAAAAGAAACTCCACAAAAAGTGCGCTGTTGTTTCATTTATTTCATCCCTATTTTCTATTTATAATATAGTGATTACATAACACAATAAAACTATTTTACCAAAGTAAAAGTATCGTTCTTGAACTCAAAAAATTATTATAATAATTTCAAGTTTAATACAATTGCATAAAAAAAGTATTACAAAATGTCCCCCAAAACATAAACTTACTTACTGCCATACTCCGCAGTGGCTTGTGGTTATTGCATTGACCGCTAGTGTACACACAAATTCATAAATTTATTTACTAAATTGAAAACCAATTTGAAAGCATATGCTCTTGTTTGGCATGTTGGCTCAATTTTGTCGTTGTGCTTGGCTTAGAATTTTACTTTTGCTGGCATACCAACAAACACACACACACACATACACATATACAAACCAACATATGTACTCAACTCAACTAACCAGAAGAACTTTTGCTTGTGTCTGCCAACTTGGGTAAAACTCTAATGCGCCAACAATATTGTGCACTCAAATGCTTAGCACAATTTATAAATTTTGTTATAATTCTTCAGCAAACTTCAGTAACAGTCAGAGCATATGATATTCTGCTTGCCGTTGATGCTGCTGCTGTATGTTGCAATAGGAATTCAAAAATTTTGGTGTCATTTTGTAAATAGTCAAGTGTTAGAAAAAAGAAAAATAAACAAATTTACAAAAAAAAAAAAAAAAAAAAATGGTTCCTGCTGCTGGCTTCTTCAAGTTTTCGCAGCATTACATCATAACCAAGTATTTAGTATGTTTAAGTTGAATTGCTGGCATAATATTGTT
The DNA here is from genome assembly GCA_951509765.1 of Sphenella marginata. NCBI lineage: Eukaryota > Metazoa > Arthropoda > Insecta > Diptera > Tephritidae > Sphenella > Sphenella marginata. The sequence continues at coordinate 100,506,363 of OX608079.1, forward strand.
GTAGTTGTTGCTACTAAGTGAAAAGTATAACTGTAGCTATATTTACGGTGTTTTTTTCTGTTTTTTTTTTCTTTTATATTTTAGTTGCTTGGCAGCAATGTCTTTTTTGATATTATTTATGTGGTGATTAGCTGCTTGAGTTATTGCTTATATTATCAAGACTGTAATAAAATTCTTAAGAGGATGATTTGAAACGTTAATTGGATATATACACACTTTAATAAATATGCATACAGTGACTCAGAAATGTTTATAAAGCAAGAATGACACTCTTAGACAAAGTAGAAGGCAAAGTTTAGTTTTTTAAGAAATCTAAAAATCAAGTAGAAATTAAAAAAAAATATTTTATTTCAAAGAAAGTTCTCAGAAGTTTCAATTTCTTCATTATTCACCGCTTAAAAATTAATATAGACAACAAATTTTTTAAATAGTTGTTGTATGAAATCTAAAGGCGAACACATTTATTTTTCACTCAAATTTCTACTGTGGAAGGGTTTGTCATATTTAAAAAAATCGAAGAAAATGTTAAGAAATAATTTTAAAGATATAAAAAAGTAAAAACTAAATATTTCAATATTTTTCTCAGTGTAAAAAAATTTAACAGAAGACAGAATGTTATATAAAATGAGAGCTTCAAATTAAGAGTGTAATGAAATCTTTTATAGACAAGTTTTTCCACAACCTGTTCGCTCTTCGCAAATAATCCGTAATATCTACTCCAAGACCATTATGTTATAAATCTTTTTGGTGCTAATCGCAGCGAAGGTATAGCGCTCAAAAATTTCATATTGCTACTTTATATGAAACCTTATACAGATTTAATACTCGTCTCTTTTCTAATTTTTCTTTATTTAAATTTAAAACTGCAGACCAGCGCAACTTGGTATGAAATAAATAATCACTACCATATAATAAATCAAATAAAATTTTATTATACCAAGAATTTAATTTTATAAAAATTCGTAGAAAGTAATTTTGTAATCACGATGAGGTAACTTCGAAACAATCTTAAATTCGTAGAAAATTGTATCAGCACTTAAATATGCTTGCTTCACTGTACATGTGCGCTTTAGATGCTTCACTACAACACTTTTCAACATACATACATGCATATATTTTTCTTATGAATTTTGTACTAACTGTCGTCAAGAGTCTTTTTTTGGTACAGAAAACCACAACCACCACAGACAAAACTTAGTTTTGTTCATTCTTGTCTCGGAATCGCTTGTGTCGGCTTCTCAATGCATTTTGGCAAAACTTTACTAACTAGATACGGATGTTTTTGTTTTGCATGTATGTATGTATGTATGTATGTACGAGTATGTATCAAACCAACAACAGAGTTTAAGTGCTTCTCTTTGTCGCACTTGCCTACCGAGTGCAATCTTCATTTCTGTTTGCCAATGAAGTGCGAAGTGACAAATTGCTTTATTTATGTACATTTCTTATTTATATGATTGTGTGTAAGCATGTGTGTATGTACATATGTATGTTTGTATGACTCTTAAGTGTAAAGACGGTCTGCTTCTCTAATAACTAAAATTCATTTGATCAACTATTCTAATGTTCTTTGGGCAGTTTCGAGCAAAAAAGCATGCTCATGTGTTTTTGCATGATTGTGGAAAGTATGTATGTATGTGTGGCTCATTCGGACACACACTTGCCGACAGCTGATAGACTGCTATGAATTTTGATGCGAAAATGTTCATCATACGCAGTGGTGTACGAGAGGTGCAATTGGAAGTGTTGAAATCCAAAGGAAAAATAAATGTTTTCACTGAGAGTGCATACCTGTGGTTTCTTGAAAATGGCCTATAAAGTAATGGAAGGTTATGTTTGTTGAATCGAAAGCACGTGTTCAAAACGAGATGAAATTTTGTCTCAATTGCTTCTAATTGTGCTGACCAGATCCTAAGTATTATGTAGAAAAATTGTTGAGAAATGAAAGCTTTTCTTTGTTAATGAAATTTAACTTGATTTTTTAATTGAAAGTAATGCGTGTGCGTGGGTTCGCAGTAAGTTTATGCTTTTATGAGGTGCAACAACAGCCTTACCCAGTTTTGCAAAAGTGGATCTGTAAATAAATTTTGTCCAACTATTCAATATTTGGTAAAGAGATCCTACATATAAAGGAGTACAGACAGTTATATGGAAGAAGGTGCAAAAAAGGTACCAAATAGCGAGTTTTAAAATAATTTACGGTCCCTGTAAAATATAAATTTACCTTTGTTAACAAGTACTTTTAAGGCAGTTATAAGATTCATTTTTACTTAAATAGAAACATATTTAGTTTCAAAGCATTTTAAAGAAATCAAAAAATATTTAACAAACTAAATGAATTGCTTAATTAAAGAACTCAATAAATAAAAAATAAAAATAAATTAATATTAGGAATGCAAGTCAACTGTAAAATTTGTCTTTGACATATTTGTAAAATAATGTATAAAGAAATGTAGGAAATGTGCCGGACTAACAACAATGGAGAGCAAAAAATGATGTTGAATTTAATTTCTTCAAAGATATCTTTGTGAATTTTTGTGAAAATGTAGTGCTTTTGGCATTAGAAGCGACTGCCTAGCAAGCAGAAAGTTTCTGCACAAAAAGTCATGTTATTAAAATTTTCGTAAAATAAATAATCATTGGAAGTAAAGAAAATATTGGGCAAATCTCTATGGAAATATATTTGTGCAAATATGTATATGTATGTAAATATATATGTATGTATAAATATATATGTGTACACATGTGAGTGCAAAAGCAAATCCTTAAAGCTGATGTTAAAAGCATTTGAAGTGAAATATAAACTCATATACAAACCTATAAACCATGGCATCAACAAAAAAAAAAAAAAATTTACAAATATTTACACACACACACGCACATACCGAAGAGTGCGTACTTCCTTTGCTTGCTTACTGTTAAAAGTAGGAAACAAGAAACGTAACTTTAATCCAAAATTTAATGCTCGGATTAGTAATGCCACAGCAACGAACGAACGACGAGCTAACGAAAGCCAGTAGCAGGAAGCTTAACGAGAGCGCACACTACAAGGACAAGGCTACGCATATGCGAGTGAGCGGGCATATGAATGAGTGAATGAATGGAAATATTATAAGCTGGCCAGTCTTTCAATCAAACAGCCAACCAATTCAGTTTAGCAGCCAGTCAAGTTTTCTGCAGTAAAGCAATGTCAAGTGGCCAGCAAACGGGCGAGTATCAGCTGTGTACGTCAAAGTCAGTGTGAAATTTGTTTGATTACTCTTAGAGCAGTCCGAGATGAGTCGCAAAGGAAAATGCTACTAATATCGGTTCCAGTCAATTTGTATGGGCTGAACTGTTCTCATTTGTTCGAGCTTTTCCTATGAAGAGACTAATTGTACACGTTTATACCCGGATAGGTACGAATGGGCGAATCCATTTTTCACCCAAATGGGTATTTTAACTCCTATAAGTATGCTACAAAAACTGAAATTTACTTACACCCCTATGACTATGCTACACAAATTGAATTATAGCCAAATGTAGATTAAAGGGATCGATGCCAGATTGCTCTCTTTAGAGATTAGTCAGACGGTTTTATGCAAGGTAGCGCGAAAAATTACTGGTGCTAAGCTGTGTCTAGTTTGAGAGTAATTATATTGTCACTCAAATAAAAATAAAAGCAAAAAAAGAAAAGAAAATAATCAAGGCCGATTCTGGTGGTACTCAAAATATAGGGTGGAGTGACTATCAGTCATTTAGTTTTTTTATTTCTAATTTTTTTTTTTATATAGAGAAGCTAAAGATTTAAGGGAAAAGGGGGCGTGGCGTATTTGATTCAAGTTGTACATATTTGTAAGTAGTTGTGTGAGGCTAACGTTAAGTACTTGCTGAATGACAATCACTAGCCGTGATAGGACTTGATCTTATCATTTCATGCTTCATCATTGCATACAAAATTCCTTAACGCTTCGTTTAAAACACTCAAAAATAATAAAAAAAAATATCCCAAAAATTGTTGTTTCCTAAATAAACTACTCTTTAAAACCATCTTACTTGCGCAATTTACTTATACTCAATATCAATCAAGACATGTGTTGCTTCACAAAAAATAAAATAAACATAACTTATCAATGAGAATAAATAAAATATTTCAGGCATAGTTAAAAATTTATGTAAGTTTAATGCAGCCAACGCAAAGCATATGACTTAGTCAAGATTCTTTCAACATGATAGCATTTATAGCTGAATATTTAATTGTATGCTATTTGCTTTACCTGCAAAACTCAAACGAAAATAAAATAAATCTTTAAGAATTAGGTGATGAATGTAAATATTTACACCGAGATGCACACACTTGTAAGCATAAATAAATAAAATGAATAAATAATAAGTTTGACTAAGCAAAGTACCATTAAACTGTGAAGCATAATATCAAACGTGCTTGGGAAAACATCAATAGATACTCGACTACCCAGTAGAACTTGAAGTGAGAGTAATTTATTTATTTGTTTTATAATTCAGTAATAGAAATTTGTCTAACTAGTTATTGATTCATTTTATGTAAATGTGCTATATTTTACAGGGACCGTAGATAATGTTTATTTTTATATTTTTACTCATTCCTGAGTATTATTGAATTAAGAAACTTCTTACTCTTAACTACTTGAATCTAAAGATGAATTATTGAAAATTCTAATTTGAATGAAGGAAAGAGATATTTTATAGTGGAAATGAGTATTTATGAGATGAAAATGAAGGCAAGTACTTTGTCAGACCTTGTTTAGGTTAGCCTAATTCTCAATAAATATCATTGGGATCAATCAATTAAGGGCAACGGGAGTGTGTTATTATAAAAAAAATAAAATAGTACTCAAGAACATTTGTATTTAAAACAGAAATATCAATTTACAAGAAACAATCATTATTTTCGTTCCCTGTTATTTTATTATACATCTAGTTTCATTCGAAAACCAATTTATTCTTTTTACAACATCAGGTTTTGCATTTAAAATTCATGTTCGATGCTCCACTTATTGATTTAGTTCTTGCATCAATGAGCACTTCTTCAGTCTCATTACAACTTCAGGTCTTTCTTAGAAAATTGAGTTGCATAAAGTCCAACAACATAGAAAAAAAATAAAACAAAAAAAAAGTAAAAATGATTACAGCAGTTAAAGTTATGAAAACTTGAATACTTAATTTAGCGTGAATTTATCATAATACGCTTATCAAAATGTTTGAGTTAAACATTAGTCACATTGTTTTTATGCAAACTTTAGTCAAGAAGAGAATTTCTCTTGATGGAGATATTCGGATTTTTCACACTGCCAAAAGTTGCCTGAAAATCGATGAATAAGTGATGTTTGTGGATTCTCGTGGAATGGGAAAACTGCGCAATTAATTAATGTCAAATTATTTAATGTGAGTGACATTAATGCCATTGACATTATGACACCCACTCATAAGAACCTAACCAGTTAGGAAGCTGTGCAAATAATTAATGTCAAACTATTATGAGAATTAAAGTCAGTGACATTATGCCATTGACATTATGACACATCACCTATAAGACCTACATATAAGAATCGAAGTTTAAAATAGAGTGTTATAGAAACAAATTATGAAGCAGGGCCTTTTTCAAAAAAAAATTCTTTACAAATAATTTCAAAAAGGAAATAGGCTGATCTCTCACTCAGTCGCTACAGTATAGTTTCTAGATTTAAAACTCTCTTTTCTATTGGTTTTTCGCAACTTAGCTCCTATTCAAGAGTCTGATTAAGTCACTTGAAACTTTTCGTCGCAGTCATTCACCTTCACGTTCACCCTCATGAACTATCGAAATAATTCGCCACTCCGCTGTAATGACAGTGACTGACGAAGCGTGTGAAGAAAGCCTTTATACGTATAAAAACAATTTTTCATTGAATTTGCATCACTTTAAGTTTTATATAATAACCCCCTCAACTTTATTTTTCGCCCGAAAGGGAAAACATTATTGTTTCCTGATTCTTGATTTGATTGTAAAAATGTATTCAAATTTTCTTTATTAACAAATTCCAACAGGATGTAGTTTCCAACTGAAAGTAAAAAATTATGCACAATAACCAGCTCAATAGCAATAATCAGGGGAGAACGATAACAATAACAAATACTTGATAACCGTGTAACAAGTGCGCACAGTCAATAGGGAGTAAAGCGAGTAAAAGTAAGGCGAAGGAAAGTTTCATGAAAATAAATCAATCAGAAAATGAAATCAAATTTATATTTAATTTTTTTTTACACTGAGTTGCAACATTAAAAGGGCGAACTAGCAAGAGAAGCATGAAAGGCCAGAAACAACGGTGAAACACGTCGTTTTTGCACGTTTTTTATACCCAATAGCGATTAGAAGAAATTATCGCATTATTGCACTTTTGACAATATCACGTGTGATATTTATGTATGGTGGGGTGCAATGAAGCCATACGCAATAACGCCATATGGCTTTATTTCTCAAACCAAATGGAAATAAGGCCATATGGCGATATTTCCAATTCGGTTAAATCGCAAAGCGAAATAAAGCCATACCGAAAATTCTCTCAAATAAGTAATAAAGCCATAATATGGAATTACGGAGGTAAAACTTAAAATAAATGGCAAGCAAGGCGGTACCGCGCCGGGCCGCAACGCGTGGTCGCAACGCGGACTAGGCCGCGAGCGCGTATATGTTATGGACGACAAACTTTGAAAGGAAGAACTTGATTCCTATACATTGTTGTGAGTAATATTTTATACTATCTCAAAAAACTGTGTTTTGGAAAAGGCGCCAATTTGGTGGCGCGAACTAACGTCAGTGGAATTATCGTCAGTGACGTTAATTCGCACCCAAAAACCGAATTAATGTCAGTGACATTAAGATTCTGACCAAAAACGAATTAAAGTCAGTGCCGTTAATTCGTATAATATTTTGGCTTTAGTTCGCTTTGGACATGCGAATTAATGTCATTGAGGCATTTGGGTTTGAGATTCGACGAAGTAGCGCGGCAGGCGAAAATTTGACTTAGGTCAGATCCTCAATTCGGGGCGTGATCCATGGTATTTATGTGCAGAACTCCTTTCCGCATTGGCGGCCTTCGGCCGCGCTTCAAAAAATAACCCTGGGCTACGCTATTCCAACTCTGGGTGTGTGTCATAGCCGTGGCTACCGCCACGGTGATGTCTCTCAGCGTGCCACGTTTCCCACTTTTTCACTTTTTTGGCTCAGCCTAATGTGCCATTACAACAACCACATGAAAATGACAGAAAATTGTGAACTTTAACTGCAAATAACTTTTGAACGGGTGAAAAAAATCTCATTTCAGATTCTAAATCTAGACGTGGTAATCGTTTACGTGGGGTGCCGAGCACTAATACACAGCCAAAAATGTTGAGATATGTATCAGGAGACGCGCTTTGGTCCCAGGAGCATGAATATAACTCCGCTGAACCAATTTTTTTAGTAGTTTGCGAGACATTTGCAGTTAAAGTTCAGAATTTTCTGTCAGAAAAGAGTGGCACGAGGAAGGACATCACCGTGGCGGAAGCCACGGCTATGGCAACCACCTGGAGTTGGAATGGCGTAGCCCAGGGTTATTTTTTGAAGCGCGGCCAAAGGCCGCCTACGCGTAAAGGTGTTCTGCACATAAAAAACATGGATCACGCCCCGAATTGGGGATCTGACCTAAGTCAATCCCAGATTCATTTTTTAAATCCCAGATTCATGATATCGCGCCGCCCATGTTTTGAAAATGGCAATAAGGCCATACTGGCTTTATTTCCATTAGCAATTGGAAATAGGGCCATATGGCTTTATTTCTCAAACTTATTGGAAATAAAGCCATATGGCTTTATTGCGTATGGCTTCATTGCACCCCACCTTTATGTATCACATGACATCTCAATGATAGCGCATAAGCCAACTAGCGTTTTCTTGAAATTTTGCAAAATAAATTTGATAAATCGGGCCATTATATGACTTTTCTCATATAAAGTCGTCCATGATTAAGCCTTTGGAAAAGTCGATCCTCCAAAAAAAAAAAAAAAATTTAGGGTGACCTTTATTAGCATGGCTGGCTAGATAGTGCTAACCTCTTGAATGAAAACGTTACATTTCAGAAAAGGGAAAACAAGTCTTAATGATATACCAAAGCAGACTACGGTCCCAAATCTGCTGCTGATACCTGCCTGGATAATTATGATATTGGCTGCTGTGATGAATGTAGAAAAAGAACTTAGAGAGTCGAAAAAGCTTAATTGAGGGTAGTCGTACACAGTATGGATGATAAACTAGACCGCCTGGATATCGGCTCTTAATTTATGGGCAACTAAGCAAATTCTTCACCCAAATATTCATATATCATAGATCATATCTCTCAGAATTTGTTTAACGAGTTTAATAAAAAGTCGAACACTGATCTATGGACTTCTTCAGTCTTCTGATGAGATATTTGACCAATGGAATCCGGATGGGATTATAATATAATAATTCAGGTCATGGCTGCAACTTTGCAAGTATGAAAAATATTGTGAACCACTGCGAACATTCGAAACAATTAGCCTAAAGTATAGTTTATCCAGTCTGAAATTGGGGTATATAATGCAAAGCTTCACCAAGCCCAACTCATTTAACTTGTTTCTAGTCTTCTGCGCTTTGCCTGCTGTTTATTTCCACCTCAATTGTTGTTTTAATACTGTAATGGTGGTTGTTGTTGTTTTCGTGTTTGCTATTCTCACTGCTACCCTTCTTCTTTGATTATTATTTTTTATTGTGCTCTCACAGTTTAGTTGTTGTGCAGTTATTGCTTTTATTGCACCGTTATTATTGTTGGTGTAGCAAATTGAATTTTTGATAGAAGTAAATGGCTGACTTAATGTTTCAACTTTTAAGTGGTTCTACCAAACGTTGCACAAATATGAAGCGTTAAGCATTTTTTCAAAGTAGTTCAAAAGTTGCCGCTCCTCCGCTCAATCGCCGCTTAGTTTTCGGATTTTTTTTTCTGTTTGAGTGCCCCTTTTTGTTTTTACTTTCACTTCGCTTCTTCTTCGTTGTTGTTCGCTATTGAATGAGCTTTTTGTTTAATTTGTTTGCATACTTTTTTCATTTACTATTTATTATTTATTGCTTTTATTGTAACTGATTTTAATTTGTTCTTATTGTTAATTTATTAGATTTTATCGTCCTTACGGTGATTACTAAAGTTGCGCTTTTGAGTTCCTCCTTTTGTTTTGGTCAGTCAAATTTTATTTTGTTAAATCTTTAATGATGTACTCAGTCGTGTTGTTATTGTTGTAACTCTTTTGATAATTTTTTTTGATGTTTTATTTATTTGAGTGCAAAACGTTCATGAAACAATAATGAGAACAACCTGAAATGAGTTAGAGAATTGTATTCCATGCAATATCCTCAATAGACCGAGGGCATATATCTGTGCTCATAAGCAACAAAAGCTTAAGTCGACTCATCACAATCGTATTAATAGGCCATCTTTTCATAGACGCGAATAGAGTGAAATCATCGTCTCTTCTCTGTAGCTACATATGTTTTGGAATGATTATCTTAAGATGAACTTAAACATTTTGTTGGATCCTAAATACTCTCGGAATAATAGGTCAAAATACCCACTTTTTCTGAAGTCTACTTAAGCTGTTTTTGCTTATAACCACAGATATCATTCAGCGAACTCACGACTATCAATGTCAATAATCTTTCTTTTTAAGTTTTTCAAACTAGTATGGTTCATACCCTCTTTATTGTGTTTATATCAGCTCTATATGTTCAGCGGATCGGTAATCTTGCATTAAAGTATTTTCGGAAAAAGTTTTTTGTTGTTATATGCCTCATGAAACTCGCCTCAAAGTTCAAAGTCCGAAGAAACTGTCAGTTTCAACAGAGTTGGGCTGAAGCGAAGCTGTTTGCGGAAGGCTCAATTGGATTGATGAAGATAGGTAAAAGTTAAGCTTGTTACAATATCCACACCGTAGTTGATCCAATTTGACTCGTATCTGTCTTTAAATTCTTAAGATAATTCAAGTGTTTGGATGTTTATAACGAGTTTCACTTACCGTAGCTGGTTTATAAAGTCATTCATTGTATAGTAAGATATGAAGTAGTGTCTACAATTATTTTCTAATTCACTTTATTATGGGTTCCAATTTTTTTTTTCCATTCTTCTTAAACTTTCTTCAAATTTTAATTTAATAAATTATTAAATTTGTTATCCAATTACGGTCAAGTGCGGCTACCAGGAGGGTACACAGTCCATAAAAAAGTAAAAAAATAATTTCGCTTCGCATAATATGATTTCACGGTAAAATATTAAACAAATAAGTAATAAAAACAAAAAGAAATACACAAATATGAAAAACAAAAGGGCATATCTAACAACAACACCAACACTTTGCTTCCACATTTGAGTAAAGAAAAAGAAGAAAATTCAAAACTTTAAATTACCAAAAGTTATGCAAAATAAATTATGTTTTGCCTTAGTGCTTACTGCGCGTCTTTGATTTTTTCACTAACAACAACAACAAACAAAACATTACGCGTGACGCCAGGTATAAACAAACAGACACACACTTCCTTGTACAGTCAAGTCTTCAAGGAAGTGAGATTATTCGCATACCAATTTCACCTAATCAAAAATATTCAAGACATGCAAAAGCGCTTAAATTTGATTACCTACGGAAATTCCTTCAAGATTTTCGCGATAATAATAACAGTAAATCAACAAAGACTTGTGCGCTCTCGACGGTGTAATTCTATAATACCGTTGTCAGGGCATACACAGGATCGTCTGCAAAGAACCTTAAAGTAATTATGCGCGGGGGCCTTTATTAAAACTTTTTTTAATTAATGTCCAATATTTTTTGAAGCACAGCACACAGTTGCTCTTATCCCTACAACTACAGATCGATGTCCGTAAATTGCAGATATTCTAGCAAAATGTATAGGAGAGCCAATAAATTGGACAATAGAACCAAACTGTATGTTTGGGCGCAAAACACTATGTAATCCTTTAAAAAGCTTCCTAACTTTAAGAACCATTTTCATTTATTAAAAAATATTTCTCAAAATAAACTGCGCCCCTGTAAAAGTCCAACTGATCTCCGTTTAGACGGTCCTGTGCGGCCATATGCGCTCTGAGTGTGATGACCAGCGAAGTGAATTTAAATGTTATGCGCGTTGAGGCCAAAGAAATGAAGAAAGGAAAACATCATTAAAAAAAATAAATAACAATTTTGGAGTGGGAAATTTGGCCAATGTCAAGTAGAGTTTTGTCAAAGCTTGTCAAGGAAAATATGCGAAAAATAATAAAGCGTGTCATTGTTTTTAGGTAAATCTGTTTTTTCCTGGAAAGTTCAAGTTCTTTGTGTAAACAGATTATTAAAATTATGTTACCGGAAAATGTGAGACACAATAAATTGATTTAAAAATTATGTACAACAAGAAATTAAATTACGAAATTGAAAAATCAAGAAAGTTAAGATAGGCTTAGTAAGTACAGAGGCATGAGGTTTGACTGAATAAATAGACTACTCAAACACACATGACGTAGTATATATAATGGTATCCAGTGCGAGATGGAAGGTTCTCTGCAGGCTCAGCATCGCATGAGCTGCTTGTTCTCCTTTCAATAGTTTCCCTTATGTGCGGTCTTAAAAACGGTGTTAAATGTTCATTTTCCAAAATTAAAACGATTCACAAGATTATCAGGCAGTGAATGAGATGTGGCATATTTTGCTTTCCTACCACTCTTTAAGAAAACTTTTGTATAAAAGTGGGCGTGGTTGTTCACCGTTTTTTGTTAGTTTCCGTGCGCTTACTCAACATGTCCATTTTATAAGTCGTATCAAGTTTCGTCATTCTATCGTGTACGGTTATGAAGTTATTAACAGTCGATTTTGAAAATATCTTGGCTCATAGGTGGGCGGTACCACGCCCACTTTTAAAAAATTTATGTAACTCGAAATACCATTGTACTCATTGTATCAGTCAATGAGATATGGACAGTGTAGTATTTCTACCATGGCATCCGCTAACCTTTATGAAAAAGTAGGCGTGGTCGAGAGGTGATTTCGGCACGCGCCAATAATTGAAAAATCGTTTATAAGACAATCAGCTAAGTGAAGCTAACACATTTTATTTTTTTATTTAATTATTTCATTTCATACCCTTTACGCAATTTTCGATATCGAAAAAAGGGGCGTGGTTTTTTTTTAAATGCTTCACCAATGCTTGAAGAAACAAAAATGCTAAGATTTAAAGAACACGTGTTCAAAACGAAATAACCTAACTAAAAACTATTTACATTTGTGTAGTCCGATTAATCAATATATTATCTGCCGTTTGTCAACAAAAATTGGAAATGTCATTTTTATTTTTCTCATCCGCTTACAGTTTAAGCACACCAGCATGACTATTTAGTACTCATTTTTTCTTTTATTCACATAACACTTGCCAGTACACCTTATTTAAACAGATTGTGAGGAAATTCTTTTAGTTATTCAAAATCAAAAATAATTGACATAAAATCTCAAACTTGAGTTTAAGCCGACACTGATAACCAGCTTTACTGGTGGCCCAAGTGGCTGCTTAGTCCAATTCGCAGTCAAACACACATTTTTCTCTCCATCGCTTTATACTACCCTAAACTAACATAAAATATCCACTGTTATTGTGGACAAGCCGTCTTTATGTGTCTTAGAAGTTAGCGAAAGTGAACTGCCTAAGTGAGCAGTCACAAATCTAAATGTCAAATTGAGTTGACAAACAAAAATAGAAAAAAAAAAGTTTGCTAACAAATTGCACAAATTGGAATAAGCGCTCTGACTTTTTGGGGGAATTAAGGTAGTCAATTGAAAAGAGAGTGACTTGCTGAAAAGCTCAGAGTTTTTTTTTTTTTTTGGATTTGGACAAAACTAAGAGCTAAGAGCAGTGCAGTGTGTTTTGTGAAATGGAAAATGAGTTGGAAAATAAGGTGTGAGGCTGAAATGAAAAAAAGTAAAAAAGAAAAGGTTTTTTTTTTCCAGATTGTTAAGTGGCAATGAAAATGTTTTGCGCAAGCAATGAATGGAAGAAAGGCATCTAAAGGAAAGCAGAAAAGAGATAAAATGGCGTGCAAAAGTAGTTGCACTAGAGAAATACCACTCATCGAGAGTAAGAGTCGACTAATCGAAAAGTGCAGATTGGGAAAAGACACGATTATAACACATACACAAAGTAAAAGCATCGCAAATCGCTTGAATCTACTCAGCCTTTCTAGTGGTAGGAAACAGTTCAAACGAATATTTAAAGTTGATAGTTCTATGCGCCACTTATTAAAGTTTTTTTTTGTATTTTTACCGGATTCTTAAATATGTGTCATGTTTCAAGTCTCTGAATTGCCGGGAAGTTACTCAAAAATCGATTTCATGATTGCCCATGGTTTTTCAATGGCTTTCCGTAATTTGGATCTCAGCGCCATCTAGCGGAAGTTTAATTGCAGGGTATTACATGGAATTTCTCGCATGACCTGTAACTGATCCTAAGCCTTCCGTTACATGCATAGTTGGGCTGTGTCGATGGCGAGTTTGAAGTCTACTTATAGGTGTTACAAGTAGACCCGTTCGATTGTACCCGCAGGGCACCTAAAATAATTAGACCGACACTACCCCTTCAGGCACTAAAAAATGCGACTCTGGCGGATTCATCTCTTCTGCCTATGTTGGTGATTCATTGCATCATCAGAAAGGGTTAAGAATGCTCGAGCAACTTTATATTTGGTTTTGTACTTGTACATACGAGTATTTTAAGTGGGCTATCAGGGAATCACTTTCAAATATCCAAATTATTTGTTGATCTACTAAACCAAAAATATATTTTAAATCGTATTACATTGTTACACATTTCTAAAGCTAATCAATTAGCTGCAAACCGATAGAACATTTACACAAGTGAATATTAGCACAATCAGTGCTGAAACTATAGGCATTTACTAATTGCATTATTAATATGATAGTAGGATTAAGCTTATAAATATTAATCTAAATATAATAATATTCATTAAAGTGTATTATGGCTTCAAAACACTTTTCAAATTTTAGTTCTAACATTTCATAAGCACTTATTAAATAAATCTCTTATGTATACATATAGCAACATAATAATAATATATTTATGATATAAACAAAAACATAATAATTTCGGATAAATATGTATGTATATGAAAGCTTTTATCTTAGTTTGAGAGAAATGTGAAATCAACAAATCGCCTTCAAAATATGTATAGTGATGGAATGCTAATTGGCATACAAAGATACCAACGCAACAACAAGTTAATTATAAACTAGTTTGTAGTGCAAGTGGCTGTGTGAAACCGGTCACGCAAATAAAGCAGACAAGGTTAGGCAGGGCAGGTTTATTATTATTTATTTCCTTTGGTTTCGGGATTCGGATCAACAATGGTGCAAATACTAATTTTTTAGTGTTCCTACTATCCACTCTTCGGACTCACGATGAGAGAGCCGCTCACATCACATTTCTACTCACACAACAACGGCTATAAAGGTGAATATGTGTTTGGCATCTGTGTTGGTGTATTTTTTAAACTTATTTTGTTGAATTAATGTTAAATTTTTTTCAAATTTTTTTGATTGGCTGGCATTAAGCTTGTCCACACTCATCCACTAATACATATATGTATGTTTATATCTTAGATGCATAGTTTGGCTGTAATGTGGGACAATTCTCCTCAACTTGCGCATTTATTTTATACTTAGATAGAGGAGACCCAAGCCAACCCCAGGAAAAAATGTTAAAATATCTTACTTACCTTAAATCAATGCATTTTTTAGCTTAGTAATAAACTTAATAGATTTGTTTGTTCATAAGCTTGTGATCGCTTTTTTTTATTTGAAGGAAAGAAAATAAAAGCGAAAACCCAAACCGGCACGTTTTTTAATCGGTATTTTACTTTGCTGATTAAAAGATTAAAGACGTTTTTAACTAAAAGTTTTGTAATTACTCAAAGCTGCTGATTAGTTAGATTCTCATAAATCCAATGCCGAGTAACTATTGTTTACTAAAACAAGAATTTGTTAATCTGACTAACTTTAATATCAGATCTTTTTCGATTACTTTACTTAAGAAATGAATCGTAAAGTAACTAATAAACCTCAAATAATAGTGAAGTTTCTTACTAATTATACTATTATACAAAGAAGTTATTAAAAAATTGTTCCTAAGATGAATGAAAATGTGATTAGTCGGAAAAATAGTCGCTTTAACAAATCGATAAGGGTTGTTCTCCGATTAATAAGTTAATCAAGTTAAGCTTAATTGTCACGATTAATAAATTGATTAAACCCACCTCCTTAACTTAGTCCATACCATCAAATAAAAATTTAGAATTAATAATTTTCTATGTTTACTACCATATATTAAGTTCCTTTTGTTGTTAGAATTTTAGCAAATTTCCGTTAAAGTAGAAACTTAAAACATCTGTGGGTTCGTATGAAAATATAAAAAAGTTAGATACTTTCTAGGTTGATATGCGAAACCTATCAACCGCTTCAGGCAACGGAACTTGGAATAAGAATTCCGAAATAATTCAACAGAAATTACAGTACCGACTACCCGGTTCACGCATGCTTAACAGCGACACCTACAACTGACAAGTGATCATTATTGTACCTAAGCAGGCATGTTTGTTTGCAACAGAAGTCATGACCTAACTATTGCTCCCTTCGCTCGAGTTGGCCGCATTCCAATTGCTAACATGAAACTGGATACAACAGCACATACATACACACATACACCAATACATGGTATGCACTTAAATAGGATTTTATGAGAAGACCATATGCGTTTCACATAATAAATACATCTTCACAAATGCCACATCATCATAGAATTTCTCATGAATTAAGTTGAGTATTTAACAAAAGCACAGCAGCATGCCATACACACAATTGATATGTTTGCAGTGCTTTTAACCAAGAATGCATTCGATTGCTTACATGACGTATGTATGTATGTACATATGCATGAGTGATAGGGAAACAAAGTTCTAATAATTGACATTTTGCTGTTCTAATGTAACAGTGCACAGATGGCGTTCCATTTAAATTATTTACACTATGTTATGCATTTAGTTACATATGCATGTATGTATGTGTGTGTGTGTATGTTTAAACAAAAGTCCGAATTTATGTGCGCATGGAAAACTCAAACAAACACAAAGCACTCGAAATGCAAGAATGTTCTAACTCTGTGTGTGTAGTTGTAGATGGGTGAAAGCTCTCTATGTCATATGAGATGCATTCATGCAAATATTTTTGTTTTGATGGTTTGTTTATTGGTTTGAATTACTTTTGTTTGTATCATTTGAACTGTTGCAATTGCGCTTGAACGGCTGCGCTTGACGTTGCATTGTCAATTGTTGACTAAACAATTGGAATGTGGTAATTATACAGTTTTGTAACAAAATTGTATATATTTTTAGTTGGATATTAATTTAAGGATAACTCAATATTGTACAGCTGTTGTTCGAAAAACGTGTTGGTGGCAATTAAAATTGAATTTCAGAAAACAAACTGCTTTCAAAAGCAATAATTTGTGGGTTTAACACAAGGTTTAAATTTTTTTGAAACTTATTATTCGATTTTCTTTCTTATTTTCGCATAGCTACACAGTGTCTTATCTAAACAAACGAATATGTATATTTTTCCAATGTGACTAGTGATCTTGTCATTGCTTTGTATCATTCTACCCATTTTATTTATTCCTAAAATTACTCTAAAGCAAGCTGCACGATCGAAGAGGAGCGAATCGTTAATTTTATATATATTTTTTTAAGGATTTTGTTTCGGTTTCGTTTTCGAAAATAGAGAAACAAAAACTTTTGGAATTTTTTCGTTTTCATTCTTTTTCAGATTGAAATAAAGATCACGTTTTCGCTTTTATTCCTTGATTATTTGAATATTTTTTTCAAAATGCCATCATATCTAATCTTTTATTATTTTCATTTTACATTTTCAGCAGCTCCGATCTAGTGGTAAGTATACAAATAGTAATTATGGATAGTTTCAGTAAAGAATTGTCAAATAGTTATTAACCATCAGAGAAAGAGCAGGAAAAAGTAAAATAGGAGGGTGAAATTTGAAAGAGGTGCACGAGAAAAAGCGAGATGGAGGAGGGAAGATGGTGAAGCCGTGAAAAGGAAAATGGAAAGTGGAAAGGCGAGGGTCTGCCAGTAGATTATTAAAGAACGTTAAGGGTGGAAAACCTGATAGACGAAAAAGTTGAGGGACACTTGCCGGCTAGGTGTTGGTAAAATGCTATTCCCACAAGCCGCTAGAATAAGGTACTAGTGGAATTTTTGATAGCAATCTACCAACAGGCTTCAAGGCTGCCACAAAGATTGCTGATAGACCCTTATTTCCGAATTAAAAAACTTGGGTTTGCGTAAAATCTAAAAACTAAGCTAAGATTGACAGATGTTCTGTGGGGTTAAGTTTAAGAGATCGGAAGTAAGGTGAGAAAATACTGCTTTCGAACTATAACTGGTCCGTAAGTGTTTTCGTTATTCCAACAGGTGAGATAATGCTGTTCGAAGATGAAGCGATAATCTTACAGCATTCTCATTCCGTGTTAAACCTATCGTTATCGTGAAAGACAATTCCTTTGATTGTTGCGGTTTCTCATGGTTTAGTTCTTTTGTGTTGCTCAAGGAAACGTCTGATTCTCCTGCTAAAGGACATTATTGGATTTAAATATCGAACTTGATTGCTTTCGTTCTGAAAGCTATTCAAAATGCAATGCTAGTAAAAACTTTGTATTAAGTTGATTATAAAGTTTCCTGGCTTACTTTATATGCACATTTCGTGACATTAATTCAAGATATTTCATATTTGAGTGAACGCTTTTATTATGGACGTCATCATTATCTCATAATCGATATAAGTTGGCTGCACAATATGTTTCTTTAGTAGGTAAACTTTCTGTCATCAATCCATACATTCAAAGTGTCATCATTTTTTGATGTCATCAAAAGCATACAAAAATATGAAAATATGTGTCATGTCTTAGGATAGCACAAGGATTATAGCAGGTATGTATGTCGGTCATGAAAATATGAACAACCATAATAATAATCAAAGATGTACGCACCTACATCTCAAACAATTTTTTTTCTCTTGTGCTGCTTTTTCAACATTAACACTAAATTTATCTTTTATGCATCACTTTTATGCCTCACAATTGTTGTGTGAAATATTTCCGTCATTAAGCGCTCAACTTGTTTTATTCACAACAAAAAGCAAAAGCAGCCACGTAGTACACTTCAGCAATCACTAACCTTATCTCCACGAAAAGCAAAAGAACAAATTGAAAAGAATATGCAAAATGAAAAGAAAAAAATACAAAAAAAAAAAACTGCATACATAAACAACAAACGAGAGACCAAAGCAAAAACTCTTAAAAAAAACTGATAAAAGAAAGTAGAGTAATAAAAAAGATGAAAAAGAAGTAGGAGAAAGCGGAAAGAGAAGAGTAGACAAAGTGTTGGAAAAAATCGCCAACGTACATTCAACATAAATTATTATGCACATTTTATCACTTGTAGTGTAGTGGGATTTATACATAAATTTTTTTTTTTTTTTTTTTTTTGCTTTACTCCCTGAGCGTTGTTGAAATGATAAAGACCGTGTACGTTATACAAACGCAACCAGCCATTGAGTGCGTGGGGGTTTGAGCGCGTTTGACGTCGAGCAATCAACAAAATAAAAAATAAAAAATAAAAAAAAATTTAAGTTGTTTGCATTTCGTGTTGATAGGAGGAGAAAAATGAGGCAATCACTGTTGCTTGCTAAAGTAAAAAGCAACAACTCAAAATATATTAGCTAGCAGTTAGGAGACAGCGAAAGCCGGAAAAAGTTGTTGCAACTTCAAAGTGCCCCAAAATTGAAATGAGTTGTGGTGATGCAGCGTAAGCGTGAAGTTATTGACAACACACGCAAGCATATGACTGTGTAGACCAGAGAACGGCGTGAGTGATCTTAACTAGCATTGGTCCTCGTAACTAGTATGAATCGCAAGTGAACTAGTCAGTCAACGGAATGATTGGGGATCTAATGCACTTCGAATATTTAGCTGCTTCAACTCACTTGTTGAGAAGTAGGGCAATATGGTGCGAATATTGAAAGAAATATATTCATAAAAGTTTGTTGTTGTAGTAAGAGTTCTTTTACGGATATAAGCCCGGTACTCTCCCTTACTCTCTTGTTGAGATTTTGAGGATTCGAAGATGAATCATCAAGTTGCACGTTATTACACTTTGTGAGCCTTAGCCTCCCCTAGTCTACCTCGATAAAAGCTATCAAATTTGCAACACGAAATTGCATTGAGCTGATCTCTGTTAAGCAAATCGCCTCAAAGTGATATGTTTTCCCATCACTGGCGATTCAGTACTTCCCGTTTTCTGTTCACTACTTCATTTCTCTGGTGCATTTGTTTTGTACGGCTATCTCAGACATTCACTTTGTGATTGAGTGGACAAGTAAGTCAACTTCTTTTTTGTTTGATAAAAAAAAAGGAAATAAATAAAAATGTATGTAAATATGTATGTATGTAGTCCTTTCTAGGAAGCTTTCGGAGCTTTGTAAAAATTGTTCGCATCCTCATAAAATATTAACATTTTTATAGAAAAAGTTTTTGTCAAGCAATAAATTGCGGCAATTTTATTAGCATATATTTGAACGCGATGAGCTAATGTAAATATAAATACATACAAATATACATGCATACATACATATGCATGTTTAATGTGAAAACCCAAAGATCATGAAAGTTTTTATCATAATAAAATACAAATAAAATATGTTAGTCCTGTAAGATGTATGAATAAACGCCATTTTATGACTTGAGGCATGTTTGGCTTATGTTTTTATTATTATTAGTTTTTAACTTTAGTTGTAGCGCATGGCTGATATATTTAAATGATGTTCATTATGATAAGGGAAATCACTCATAGCTTAAGGCGTACTTTAAGGTTTGAGTTCCTAACATTTGGTCAGCATTTGAAGAAGCTGTGCAACTCACAGTCATAACTTACGGCAGTTTTTAAAGATGATTTCGGAACTTTTTGGTTATCATTACGGAATTGTTTTTGGAACAAATTATGGACTTTTTCATAATTATTACGAAATTGTATCTGAGATCATTTCGAGAATTTTTCAATATCATTTCGGAAGTGGCCCCGTTATGAATTGGTTTTGGTTGTTTTGTTTTCTTTGGCTAATTTCGAAATGGTTTCGGTGTTATTTAATGATGACTTCAAGATAATTTCGTTATTATTTTTAGGAGGTTTACGAAACACGATTTACTGCAATTTTGCGGGTTTATTACGGTTTAATTTCATGTTGTTTTTTATGGTTTTTTTAGGTATCTATTATCAGGATCAGTTCGGGACTGTTGTGGTAACATTTTCCATATCATTTGGAGCGTTTTTTGGACCAGTTTTGGATATTTTCTGGTATAGTTCGGGAATAATACGGTGACATTTTCGGTATCATTTGGAAAATATTGAATATAGTAATCGATTAAAGTAACAATCGACTATAGATTATAACTTCACATCCCTCGCTTTGTTTATCTTGAAATTCAACTGAGGTCTCAAATAAATTTCGTTAGATGAAAGATATTGTATATAGCTTTGTTAGGTCTAAACAGACCTGTTAAATCTGGATTGAAATTAAAAATCAATTATATTTAATTGTTCTATTAATTTAAATGATTAATTATGATAATCGAACATTTTTAAAATAAATAATCGATTAGGATTAAATTTTGTGTTCGATTAATGAGAATTTATTTCGTTTTCAAATTAATCCTAGGATTGGTCAAATGAATCAAAAGTTTAATTTGATTAACATTTTTGAATAATTTAGATTAACGAAGATTAATTTTTTTTATAAATAATAATCATAATTACTCAATTACTAAAAAATAACACAAAATGTGTTAATGATTAAGATTAATTATCATTATTTAACAGCTCTGGTTCTAGCACAAGTACAGAGAAAATGTGACAGGGCACCCTTTAGAATTTCGCATTAAAGAGCAAGCTCTTAATGAGTTTATTTCGAATATAAAAAATCTTAAAGTATAGCAATCAAGTATAAGAAAATATGTTGAAAATTTAGCAATTAATCTTCTGTTTAATTTATACGTATTGAGTTGTTATATAAAAGTGCTAATTCTGAACATAGTTTATGCTCTTCATTAAAGCCCCTCGAGAGCGAACACAGATTTCTTGTCAGCTATATTTTTTGTTTAATTTTTTTATAAAAATTTGCCAGTTTATATACATACATACATAGTTTTTCTTAAATTGTATCAAGTCTTACTCTCCTTATATACATGTATGTAGTTATGTATATATTTATGTATGTCTTTCCAAACGCCGTAAAGTATGCTACATTTTATGTTTTAAATTTAATATTGAGTGCAAACATAAATTTACGGATTATTTGTGACAGATTTATTTGCCGCTAGGCAAGTACACAAAATATGTACGATTATAATGGAAATAGGTTGCCCAAGTAACTGGTTGTATGCCACCACTGAGCCAGTGAGCTACTGAGTGTACAATTCAATTCCGTTGTCCATTTGTCTGCAACAGAATCATGATTACAAAGACTTTATATAAGAAACAAGTCAAATGAAAGTTAAAATTGTTTGGGTATAACTGGGTGTCAAATACATAAGTAAAGATATTTATACCCAGTTGTGTGGCTAGTTTGAAGAAAATGCATTCGCGCGCTTAAATTTATGTTCGAAGGTTGAAGACCTTTGAAGTGCGATTAATGGGGCCTTTTCTTACTTTGTACTCCTTGTATTTATTAATTTGAGCTCTGGAGTATGAGCACTGGATTGACCTCCTCATTCTTGGAGGCTTGGAAATACCCTCATTTGGGTTCATAAACTTGTTTGTTGTAAAAAATGTAACTTTTTTGTCATTCAACTGGGTATACAACATACTGTAACTGACTCATAAGTTTTGTTGCCTCAAAAGTCGCAGACTTTATTTCGTTTGCTCAACTTGTGTTACCCTTTTTTCCGCAGAAGTGTCCAATAGCCAGTGTCCTCCTTTTTTCAGTGTTGCTTCTGCTTACAACAGACTTTTGCATTGGCTTTTGTGCCAATTTTAATTTCGTTTCATTTTCTCATTTCATTTACATTCGCTTGCTTTTCCTTTCGTTTAATGGGCATTTCATTGCGGGCGTTTTTCGTTTAAAAAATTGTCATTGGGAGGGGGACGATATTTGTGTGTGTGTGCGTGTGCTTGCGTAAGCGCGCTTATTGTCGTGGTATTTTCAGCTATGATTTATAGAGGTCATTAAATTTTTGCTTCGAACTAACTGAGCCAAAAGTAAAATTGTAAGTAAGTAAAAAAAAAAAACAAAAAAAAAAAATGGTGAAAGTGTTTCGTAGGCAAGGAAAAAGATATAAATGTCTTTATGTTAATATACATATATGTATGTGTATGTTTGTATAAAAGGGTTACATTGCAAGAAACTGGATGTGTAAGTGGGATCCTATGAGGAGCTTTTTCTTGTTGTTTTAGGGATACCTGCACTAAAGGCAGAGAGGCACGCCATAAATAAAGTTTTAATTTGTTGGTTTTATCAAGTGTAGGAAATTTATATATAAATGTGTCTATGGTATATACATATGTGGGCATAAACGCTTTGGCATAAAGAAAGGTCCTGAGCTTTTTCCTGAGCTTTTTTTTTTGAAAAGTTTCTGGTGGATAAATTAAATGTATACTCGGAAATTCATAAAAATGTTTTCAAGTTGTTTTCGATATAGTAGCAGCTTTACAAAAGAATAGATTTAAATATGAATAGGTGGAAACCCTATATGTTAAACCTTTGAAAGAAAAATTCTTTGTTGAAAAAATTAATAAAAAAACTTAGTTTAATACAGTTTTTAGCAGATCTCATTTTATTTTGAAAAAATTTAAGTTACATATAGCCCCTCAAAAATGCAAAAGGTGGCAACACTAGCTACAATGCAGCAAACTATTTATGATATAAGCGTTCATTCAAACATGCTTAACTTTTGCAATACCTTTCGTATAATACCGATTAAGTAATCTTAATCTTTTTGAGTTGCAATTAAGTGAAAACATGGTAAAATCATACTGAGTGGCAACACTCAGTCCAGCTTGGCGTAGGTACTACATAATTACCTTCCTTTAGTAAGAGAAAAGCATTAAATACGTTTCTTTCGGCGTGGCAAGCCAGATCGCTTAAATTTGTAAGAATACACGCTTAATTTTTGCTTAAACACCACTCTTGTTAATTATCATTTTCATAAATGTTTCGAAACAATTTTTGAGCGAATAACTTTCCTTTTTTTCAAATTTGTATTCTTCTGGACTTGCCCCTATGTATTTGATACAAAACAAAAAAATATCAAAACAAACAAATTACACTATAAATAAATACTTAAAATGCTTGGTTGACTCTCGCACATTTTGGGCTTTAAAATGACTTACGTGATGGCAACAATAACAAATTTAATGACCCTTGCCAAAGAGCACAAATTATTTATAACCAAATATGCACACACATACACAAACAAATTGTCACACACAAAATATCAAAGCATTTGTTGTTGTGTTTATTTGTTAAGTGGCTATGTCTTTTCAACTAAATGAGCTTACTTTACAAAGCATAATTAGGTATATAGACAAGTGTGTGTGTATATGTGTGTGTGAATACATTTCCGCCTATTTCGATTTCTATTATCTTAGTATTGCAAAGCAACAACAATTTCTATTCCCTTAATGATGAAAGCGGATGGCTATTATCTCAGCTCATACACAAAGGGTGTAGAGAGAGTGTGAGTGAATGATGTTTGCTTGTTCCTATTATCATTATACTATTTTGAGCTATGTACGAAGACAAACAAACAAATGGCAAACAATCGAACAATCAAGCCTTCCATACCAGTTAGCAAAGCAGGCTATGTACAACGGGGCGTATGAGCAACCGAAAAATGCCTACGAGGTGAATGGGTCTGTAACAAAACCGTTTGAAATGGGAGGGTAACGAGGGCGGTGACCAGCTACAGACATTCTATTGTGCGACTAGTAAGAGCAAATTACGTTCTGATTGTGCTTTCAGTTTGAATTTCGCTTGCGTAATAGCTAAAGGCGAAATGACCAAAAATCGAATTATTGAGATGAATGTCTGTTAGACAAATAAGAAATGTTTTTTTTTTTTTTAAACAAGATATGGCTGTACGGGGTAGCCTGCGTCAGGGGGAGAGTATTTGGTTGTTTGGATTAAAATTTCGTTTCACTTTAACTCGAAATTACAGAGACGTGTGTATATCTTATTTAATTAGCCGGTAGAGGTATATATGTATACTTATATTGATTCTATTTTCTTTATGCACTGATTTTGTACAGAATTTAACAAGAAATTTAAAGCTTTTAATTAGAATAAATTGTTATGGCCAGATTTTATTAAAATAAATAAAACTGAAAATTTATTTTATTAAAACTTTCTCAGCTATTTATTTCCACTACAAGGAAATCTCTACCTACTCACATACATATTTACATATTCTTATTGTGACATTTGTTGCATATTGTGAAAAAATGGCAGTAAATGAATAAAATCAGTCAACTGAATCATCTTACCTACGCTCGTATGAAACGTAAACGCATTAAAGTCAAAAGTTTTCTGATAAATTCCAGCTGTGTCTGTTTGTCTATGGCTTTGCCTGTTACTATTCGTTATGTCAACTAATGCGGGTCAACGCACAACAACAAAGGCGTGCAAGCAAAAATAATAACCCGTACATAAACTTAAACTGGACTTTAAAAAAATTTATTCATATGTATGTGTGTGCATTAGGTTGGGACAGAAAAACAAAATATTTTTTTTTTAATACTATTTGCAAAGATTAAAAAAAAAAAACAAAAATTTGTGGAAAAAAACTGTGACGAAAAACGTAAAATTTAATACAAAATACAAATTATTTAAGGTAGAAGACTATAGAAAGGTTTTCAATCTTTGAATTTAAGATGAAATACTGAAACTATTTTTCTGTGGCATTAAATTTTTTGGTCAATTTGGCAATTTTATGGAAAAAATCAGATCAGTCA
Organism: Sphenella marginata; assembly: GCA_951509765.1. Lineage (NCBI taxonomy): Eukaryota > Metazoa > Arthropoda > Insecta > Diptera > Tephritidae > Sphenella > Sphenella marginata. The sequence goes on from OX608079.1 coordinate 100,531,523, forward strand.
TAGAAATATTCAAACGTGCAATAATTGACCTATAAATCTCTTTAAATTCTAAAATTTTTATAATATTTTACTTGTGTTGCGATTTTCAAAAATAAAGTTAATATTTTTCCTTGTACAGTCTAATGTTGATGTGTATGAAACTGTGATTAGGTACATGAAAGATGTATCTTTGTTCTCACACTAGGTATTTATATACATATGTAAGTCCATTTAAAAGCGCACAACTGTGCTATGTTGTTGAGTTATTTGCTGTTGCACTCAAGCAAATCTAATGCAAACTGAGTTGTAACTACAAGCAAAACTTAAACAACAACAAAAGTGGGAGAAAAAGTCGAAGAAGTGGATATTAAGTTTGTTTAAAGGATTGTTAGTTTGAGTAGCCAAGTTTTGTCATTATTGGGAGAAAGCGAATAAATACATCAGCTGTATACTTTCAGTTGTATAAATACATTTTGCATGAGTGCGTGTATGAATACAAAAAGGCAGGCTTCAGCCATATTGAGAAAGTATTAAATGGCCTTGAGACAACTTTTATTTCATACAAGCTGCGTTATGTGGAAGAGATTGCTTCAAAGTTGTTCAGAATAGATAACTCATGGGCTCAGGGGTTAAGCAGTATTCCAATAATCAATAAAGTAAAATAAAATAAAATAAAATAAAATAAAATAAAATAAAATAAAATAAAATAAAATAAAATAAAATAAAATAAAATAAAATAAAAGAAAATAAAATAAAATAAAATAAAATAAAATAAAATAAAATAAAATAAAATAAAATAAAATAAAATAAAATAAAATAAAATAAAATAAAATAAAATAAAATAAAATAAAATAAAATAAAATAAAATAAAATAAAATAAAATAAAATAAAATAAAATAAAATAAAATAAAATAAAATAAAATAAAATAAAATAAAATAAAATAAAATAAAATAAAGTAAAATAAAATAAAATAAAATAAAATAAAATAAAAGAAAATAAAATAAAATAAAATAAAATAAGATAAAATAAAATAAAATAAAAGAAAATAAAATAAAATAAAATAAAATAAAATAAAATAAGATAAAATAAAATAAAATAAAATAAAATAAAATAAAATAAAATAAAATAAAATAAAATAAAATGAAATGAAATAAAATAAAATATAATAAAATAAAATAAAACAAAATAAGCAAATTCAAATATTAGTTAGATAATACAAAAAAACTGGCAACCTTAAGAAAAAATATTTCTGTTGAAATATGAATTGAAATATCTTTCGTTTGATACCCATATAAGGTGTATCTTTTCACGCAATTTAAAAGACCTTGAAATAGGTGGCAACCATTTAAAACATCACCAGTGCCAATATCTAGTTACAAGGCCTGATAATTTAGTACGAGTTCTGATATAAAGCTAAACCATAATTCTTTGTCTGTATTTTCCTAAGCACCCCCCTGATCTCTGACTTGATTTCTGTTTACTCCCAGCATATTTTCACTTTTGCTACAAGCTATTTATTTAGTTTCTTAAATCGCTTATAAATAAAAACTTCTTTCCATTTCATTGTTTACTTTCGTTGTATATGTTTGCATGTATGTATGTATGTGCGCGTATTTGTTCTAGTGCTCCACATTTTTTATGCACTCCTTTGAAACTTAAAAAGTATTTTCTATGGCATAACTCCCACTATTTTATTTCAGCATTTAAAAACTTGTTGTGCAGTAACAACAAAAAACGACAACAAGTGGTAACGGTTCATTTGGTGCCAAAGTTTTATGGTCAAGTTATGCATGTATGCACTTTTGTATATGACTCTCCTACGGGTGTATGTGTGCCTGCTATGTAACAAGTTTTATGTGCTTTGAGTCTCAACTTCCGTCGTTGGGTTTATACAATAATTTCAACAGATGTCGCCAGTCCGCACGCGAGTTCATTCGTTTTATTTGTATTTAGTTATCTTGTTGTTTAACTTCAGAAGTTTTATTACATTTACTCTTTTGAACTAAATGCGGTGGTTGTTTGTTGTTTTATGGCCAAGAACTTGGACACCGCGAGCTCAAGAAAATGTTGTGGTAAAGAGAATTTATAGTTAAAACTTGAGTTTGTGCAATTTGTGCTCTGAAACACAGCTGTCATTTATAGTAGGCGTGAAGCAATATTTCTGTGCCGAAACGGAATTAGAAACAGAGTAAGTCTGTCAATTTTCTCAGCGCAGTGTCGCATTTTATCTGATACCTTCCAATCTCAAGGGAGCATCTCCTGTGCTTTCAACAGTTACAATGAAAGAGAAGGTTCTAACGAGGCTCAAGTGGGCCGATTATTCTCTGGTGGTAGAAAATATTCATGGCAAAGAAGCTAAAACTTTACGTTTGGGTCTGTTAAAAGATGTTCTAGTTCCGAACACGCAGTTATTAACTCAAATTGGCTTGTTGCTTGGCGGCACCTTTTTTTTTGTTAGGAATTGAGGCATCGTGAAAGTTAGGCTTGTTTGCCTAAAAGCTCCTACAAATACTTTTACTTTGCGTGTGTTAGTTTCGTAACCGGATTTCCTTCTGATATTTGTTAGCCATGAGCTTAACAACGAATAATTACCTTGTTAAACTTTTAATTACTTGCGCCAAGGCAACGCGTTCACGCACTGAAAACATCAAAAGCAAAAACACACACACACTCACACTCAATTCTATATATCACTTCTTCCTTCCACTTCAAACTCATTAATTTTCATTAATCTCAGTCACATTTACGCTTAATCTCTGTTGAATTGTAGCATTTTTTTTTGCTTCTCGTTCGACTTCATTTTCCACTTTTCCTAGGTTTTTTTGTATATTATTTTTTTCATATTTAGAGCTAATTATAATCACTCGTTTCTTTATGATGTTGTTGTGTCATTTAAAAAAAAAAATAACTAGAAGAAATGGTGTGTTTTTACATATTTACTGTTATACAATAGAGTTAAGTTTTTTTTTTTTGGTTTGAGGGAATGTTGCTTATACGCCCCGTAGCACCAAACATCCAGATTTATTTTATTTTAATATATTTTATTTTATTTTATTTTATTTAATTTTTTTTTATTTTATTTTATTTTATTTTATTTTATTTTATTTTATTTTATTTTATTTTATTTTATTTTATTTTATTTTATTTTATTTTATTTTATTTTATTTTATTTTATTTTATTTTATTTTATTTTATTTTATTTTATTTTATTTTATTTTATTTTATTTTATTTTATTTTATTTTATTTTATTTTATTTTATTTTATTTTATTTTATTTTATTTTATTTTATTTTATTTTATTTTATTTTATTTTATTGTATTTTATTTTATTTTATTTTATTTTATTTTATTTTATTTTATTTTATTTTATTTTATTTTATTTTATTTTATTTTATTTTATTTTATTTTATTTTATTTTATTTTATTTTATTTTATTTTATTTTATTTTATTTTATTTTATTTTATTTTATTTTATTTTATTTTATTTTATTTTATTTTATTTTATTTTATTTTATTTTATTTTATTTTATTTTATTTTATTTTATTTTATTTTATTTTATTTTATTTTATTTTATTTTATTTTATTTTATTTTATTTTATTGTATTTTATTTTATTTTATTTTATTTTATTTTATTTTATTTTATTTTATTTTATTTTATTTTATTTTATTTTATTTTATTTTATTTTATTTTATTTTATTTTATTTTATTTTATTTTATTTTATTTTATTTTATTTTATTTTATTTTATTTTATTTTATTTTAGTTTATTTTATTTTATTTTATTTTATTTTATTTTATTTTATTTTATTTTATTTTATTTTATTTCATTTTATTTTATTTTATTTTATTTTATTTTATTTTATTTCATTTTATTTCATTTTAATAAAAAATTTTGTTTCACATTTGTTCAATCAGCTCTTTCGACTACACCCAAAGTGTACTATTTCCATTTGTCCAGCGAACACTTTTATTCTCGATCAAAGGCACAAGCCGAATCTTTGTATGCTTGTTGCACCACTACATTTTTTCCTCTTCTTCTTTTCGCCAAAGTGGTTCATCTATATGTAAAAACTATATATTTAAAGAATTTTTATACACATGCAGGTCCATGTATTTGTGCACTTGATACAAATTATAGACTTCCTTTTCATATCCAATGTACTACTTTTTACCTTTTGCTTGCGTCCTACATATTTTGCTTGTAGACACTCCCCACCCTCTGCACTTACTTGCACCACCAAACCTTTAACTTTTTGCCATATACAGTTTTCTCAGTTTTCCATCACCTGGTTTTATTCAAACAAATTTTGTGTGGCCTATTTTCTTGCAAACATGTCAGTATTTAATTGTTTTATTCGTTTCACTCCTCCCCCCCGCTTAGCAGAAACACTTTGTATTTGCCAGTATTTAATTGTGTTTATTTGTATGTAAAAGATGAAAAGTGCTTACGTGTTTTTGAAAGTCTATACTAGCGCACAGATGTATGTATGTGTGTGTGTGTGGGTGTGTCACACAGACATATGTATATGTGGTAGTAAATTGCACTCGCAGGTGTTAAATTAAATTAAATGGAACGTCGAGTGCGTTGTCGTGCGCTTTTTGCTTAACCAAAGTTGTGAATGCTCGTAGTTGCATTGTTGCTTCATTTCAGTTGCCTTTTGTTGCTATTTTTGCTGTCGCTTTAGTTGACGTGCATACGTACTTGGTATTAAATTGCAACTCGTAACTGTGTCATATGTTGTACTTGAGAATTGATATGTGTGCATTTGTGTATTTAAAGCTTTATAAGTGCATATAACGAAACAAAAAAGTATCAGTGTAACCATGATTGAGAAAATGCTGGAGCAGCAAATTTTTGTTTGAATATATATATATGAAATTGAGCCAGAAAAGAAAGGTTATGATAAAATAATTTAAAGACTTCCATTTATATTGATATCATCAAAAAGCAAGAACAAAGTTGTTCCCAAACAAAGATGTGGTGTCTGTGAGTTTGGAATTTGAAATTTTAAAAATCAATTTATCAGATTTGAAAACATGAGATCGGAGTGCAAACAATTAACAAAGCATTTATAATCAAAAAATTGCGCTTTCCTTTTACATTTTACAAATTCAAAAAGTTAAAATTGAAGTTTCAAAATTCATTTTTACTAGGAAAAAATTTGCTACTATTTTTGAACTCATTAATGTAAAAATAGTCTTCAAAATGTTTTTAAAATTTTTTATTTTATAGTTTTTAATTCTCAGCTACTGATCTTCAGCCTTAGGCCACGGGAAGTAAGCTAAAATTCGATCACACGTTTCCCAATTGTAAGAGTATTTTCTAAATAGCTCGATCCGTGCGCCACCTTGTGGAATGTTATAACTGCGGTGCCACGGCAGAATAATTTATTTGTGCAATTTCGAGTCTCTAGCTCTCCGGAAAGTTATTCAAAAAATCTACTTGAAGAGTTCAACCGTTTACATAAATATGTTTTTATCTCAACGGCGCGCCACCTGGTGGATTTTTTGCTACCAATTGAATTATGGGTAGTTTACTCTAAAGCAACTTTTAGATACTTCGATGAGCGTGCCATCTAGGGGAATTTCTTTGTCTGACATGTAACTCTAGCTAAGTCGTAGGCAACTTAAAAATCTATGGCAAAACCAACTCGGCTTTTTAATGAAATTATCTCGTGGATTTTGTGTTAATCGTATCGTATTGGCTATAGAGAAGTAAAGTCCTCTCTCTACGAACACACATAAGCGAAGGCGAGAACGGAAAATCTTAACGGACTAAAATCCAGCAGCTTCGTTGGGTAGGGCAAGTGCGAATAAATGAAGATACTGAGTATAATCTTATCGGCTCCCGCTCGTGAAAGAAGAGGAAGACCAGAACTCAAATTTGTGGTACCGGAAAAAAGTAGAAAATACTGGTGTGCTATGCTGGATGCGAAGTAGGCGAAGGACGAAAAAGTATTCAATTGTATGGGTTTTAGATTTTGACCTTTGTTTTTGCCAGCTACAGAAAATTCATAAATTTTTAAGGGGGAAATAACTTTATGCCCAATTTAGATCAGCAATGCCAGATAGAGAAACGACTAAACGGGTTTTTTCATTTAATTTTTCCAGTGCATATATGTATGCGTATGTTTGTACATATATATATAAATTTGCATATGGAAAGCTAAACCGCGTCAAGTAATTAGTGTTATGTTGGTAATCAAGCCTTTCCTTCATGTATTTGCCTACTTTAACTAAGTGAAGAGATCTTTTGAGCATATTTGATATTCATAAACTTGAGTTGTACATAGGAAATGCATGTTTATTTAGACTTCTAGGTGTGCTTGTTTATGAAAGTCACATAATTTCATATGTTACTATTTATGTACAATCTTTGAGTGTGTGAATTTGCGTTAATTAGTAGTGTGTTTATTAGGAAGAAATGTGCTTGTTTGACTTAAGCTGGATGGGTATTATCTACGTCATACAAAAATGGCTTCCATTTAAATATATGTATATAACTTGCTATAAATTATATTACTCAAAGAACTCTGTACATATTCGTAGACTACTTCACTTTTTCTATCTTAACTGTTACAAGTTTGAGTGCTTTCTAACTAATTCGTTCGTAGTCAGAAAATCCTAATTGTATACTAGTATATTTTCTGACTAGTTTGGTTGTCTTATTCCCGTGTAAAATCCATACAAGCATGCAATAAACTAAATGTAATTTCGTAAATCTTGACCGCATGTCATTATTGTCTTATTAAATTTTACAGATTTTAACCAAAAAGGTATTAACTTTGAACTGAGAAATCAATATTTAGGCATTACATATTTACAACAACCACACATATGCAAATATCATTTTCGAAAGCATAAGTGCGCTTAGTAACCACATATGTACATATATAGATACATAGATTCATGTTTGATTATGTAAACACAGCTGCAGAGGATTTAATTAAATTTTATTGCAATGTTCTCCCTTTAGCACAAAATAAACAAAAAATTAAATAAATATTAATATGAAATTTTGAATCTATTGAGTAGTTATACCCAACAAGGATTTTTGTAAATATTTTTTAAAATACTTATTTTAGCTTTAACTTTCTATAGTAAGCAATAAATAAGCGTTTTATAATACAAATCAGTGGCGGATGCGGGATTTTAGGAGGGGGTACAACTTTTTTTTAATGAAATTTCGAGGACAATTAGCCACAGCTCCGGAAAAGTGCATCTTTTAGATTCCGAAAGAGGGGGAGGGGGGGGGGGGGTATCATATATGCATGAGAAATATGAGGAATACTCCAAAGTTATGGCTTCATCTTAACCGCTATCACTACGAATAATTTATTGTATTGTAAGAGCTAAAATAATAAAAAATATATTTTTAAGGAAACAAATTTGTTTAAAATAAAAACAATAATATTTATAAACAAATTTCAATAAAGGTTTAAGTTATTTTAAAATCTCTTATAAGCATAAACTATGCGTTTTTTAAACTTCATGTTTATTTTCCAGGCTGTACCAAAATTTACTCTCTATATTCTTCGCATGAACCTACTCTTATCTTTAGTCAAACACAACCATAGTTCAGAAAATATGATCATAATAGTCCTAGAAAGAAGCCCGGATGAGAAGGTGTTCCTATAAACACCAGATTCTTGCAACAGATGAAGGAGAGACCCGTGTGTCTAAGCTTTGAGGGGGCGAGTAGGTTTTTTTATTGTTTTTATTTATTTAGAGTAGATCGGGGGTGTGCAGGAGCACATGTTACTGGAGACGATTTTTGGGAAAATTATTATTATTATTTAATTTAGTTTATTTTTTTTATATAAAACTGAGAGGGTGCAGGGCACCTGTTACACCTTGTATTTATTCATTGGGGGTAAGCACAGGTTGCTCTGGGGTAAAAGCGCGAGATAACGAGCCTCCTCATTTTTGCTTAGAAAAGCCCATTTGGATTATGCAACCATAACCCATGTCTTCAAAATATTTCATAAGCTGGTTGGGAATTATGAACGGGTGCGCAAATGAAATCAACAAAAGAAATTGCTTAAGTCGCTTAAACACCGTGGATAACGACTTCACCTATCTTTGTGTTTCCATTGGTTGTCATTGGTCGCTAAAAATAAATTACTGCCATACTTTGCTATGCAATGGCCAAAAATAAATATCTTGCTAAACGCCAATAAAAAACGAATAGTGTGTCCATGTTTCGTACAATCAGCAGTTCTCGTTATCAGTTGTCAGCCAAATCTCACTTAAAACACCTCAACGCCAGATAATTGCATTGGGATTGTAACGACAGCAAACAATTGTCGCGCCTGTCAATATAACGAGAATGACATGTCCCTGGCGCTGCTAAAGCGTTAACTACCTAAGCTGTCTCACTGGAGTCTTACGTACCAATGTTCTGCGAAAAATTAAGCAACACCAAGGAAAAACAATTTACAAGAAAAGTGAGAGTAGTGAGCGAAGTAAAAGCAAGCTGCGAGGGAATAGCGAAAGAAAAAGTGAATGAATTGTTGTAGAAGAACATTAAAAATGGAATAGAAAAATTGAACACAAAAAATGTTTTAGCATTTTTTTTTCTTCTACATAATTAAGCAGAATTGTTTGGGCAAAAACGTGGTTTTGTCATTTTGATTTTTTATCGGAATTTAGGGTTTTTTTTTGCTATAAAAGATTCTGTCTTACATTCACAACCACTTTAGTGCTTAAATAAATAAACACAAAAACAAATCAGCAAACTTACATGTCCCCTTTCATGTAAATTGGTGATACCAACTCCATCTTATGTACATACATATATATATCAGTATGTACTCCTTTTTAGTAAATATAAAAAGGACTTGAAGACGCATCCGTAAGCCAATATCTAATGGACAGCATAAGCCTTTGTGCATCTCCTTTCAATGGGAATGCCAACCCTTAAAGCTGAATGACCCTACTTGATGTTCGTTCTACTGGAATTTCAACTAAGCGTCATTGAAAAACTGAACATTCGTTTATGTGTGATTTCTTTTCCTATAAAGCTGCCATTAAAAGGGAAAAACTACTACTTGGAACATGAAAGAAATTGAAATTCCAATACATCTTGTGTAACAAGTTCATAATGTGTAAATAGGTATGTATGTGTGTATACTAGACTGAGCCAAAAAAGAAAAGTTAAAAACAACGAGACCGCTTGTTTCGGCTATGCGGAAAGCTTTGCACCTATTTAAGAGTTCCTCCTACTTCTATTTATGCTTGTTAAAACCAAAGTTATTATACCATCTCAAATTCATTAAAGATTTTTGTGCAAAACGGTCCTTATTTGTAGGTTCTATATTTATGGCCTTTTGATCTTTTCCTCAAATTTGAATAGAGCTAAACTATTCTGTGTCTTAAAAAAATTTCCATTGAGATTTAGGTTGTGGGTTTCCTAATAAAACTCTGTACAGTTTCATTTTTCTTAGCTTAAAATTTTTACCGTTTTTAGGTAAACACCAGATAAATTTTACAAACTAAATCATGGCTTGTAATTAAAGAGCTCTAAATTGATATCGAGGTTTTAAGCCACCACATTTTTTATTTGAAGTTCGTTATATTAATAGCGAAATTTATTTAAAAACAAATATTTTTTTTTGACACACCCTAATATATGTATGTACATGTGTCTGAAAGTCTGGCGAATGCAGTCTGCACCTTACACGCATGGACATATCAAAAGCTGCAATAAGGCGCAAGTAAAGAAGATAATAAAGCAGCCGTCAAACCAACTTGGTCGAAACTAATCCCCAACTAGCAAGCATCCCAATCGTAACTCGTTAGGCAATCAAATATTTGTTAAATATATCTACCTATATATGGTTCATGTTGTTATTGTTTTTGAAATTTTCATTGTTGTTGTTGTATTGAGGGAACATTTTTTAAATATTTTGCATTTTTTGATAATTTGGCGCCTTTTACATGGTCTCTTCCGCCCTTCTTTTCTTAGGCATTGTTTAGGCCAGCCGGTGTAATTTTCAAAAACAAAAATTAACTAATTTTTTGAGTATTTTTCTCTCCATTAAATTCAGCATGAGCAAATGTTTGCTATTGTAAACTTAAGAACAAAGCAACGCTACGTGCGTGCACACGATCTATTACCCCATTGAGGAATAATGTTGTAATATCAACTCAAGCAAGCATTGGTACACACATTTTTTGTGAGAGAATTATTTCAACAAAAATTTTTTTTGATCAGGTAAATTTCTGGTCGGTACAACGCCTACTGGGCCTTTAAGTAAATATATACTTATATATATTTTATTTGTGGTTATTCAAGTGTAGTTCTTTTCGGACTATCTTGACTCTGGTCAGAAGGTTCCAGCCATTTGGGATGATGTGGTCTTCAAGAGCATGAAATTAAAGTAGAACATAAGTATGTGTGCTTGTGTGTGTGTTTGTGCAAAAGTATGCATCTCTTTATCTCCACATTCAACCGTTTTACACAACTCTTAGTTGGTCGTGGAACTAACTGCTCATACATCTGGCTGACTCCTTAGTTATATATGTATAGGCATATGTATGTATGTAAGAATGTTTGTCATGTTGCATTTTAGCAATTCTTACACGCATACAACATATGTACATACATTTCGATACTTCACTGCCTCTCTCATCGTACGTATTCTTCAATTTCACAAAGCTATCCGTTGACATCCTTATTTGAATTGAGCGACCGAGGAGCATCGTTATCGCCTGCAAATGATGTTCGAAATGTATTCTCTGTAGACATTGTTGGTCAACAACAAATTGCCAATTGCTGGATTTTCTTGCTTAAGCATCTTTTTATTTGGATTTTTGCTTTTAGTGCCTGCCTGTTGCTATGTCATTGTTATCGTTGACACTACTTGGATTGATTGTGTTAAGTAAGTGCACATTCACACTTAAGTGTACGTGTTCGTTGATATGGACATTTATATATATATATTGAAATTTGTTTCCATACCAATAGGGAAGAAAATGCATTGATGTTTTGACCTTAAAGTTACTTAGAAACTTATGTCTGCTCTTATTTCAAGCTCTTGGTTAGCTTGTGACCTAGTCTAAGATTTATAGTGAATATTTGTATCAAAGATTCTAATGAGGTATTTCAGTTGGGATAGCGCAGGCAAAAGTTGAGTTTACAACAAATTATTTCGAATCGATGATATATTTTATTTGTTTGTAAATGTCTGATATAGATTCTTGACTAAATGGGTGTAGTAAATTTTTTTTTTTAATCTTAAGTAATCAATACGGTTTAGAACCATCGCCTTAGTTTTGAATTATATTTAAGAAATATTTAATTGCAAAACTTGTGTAAAATGTGCCCCACTTCACCCTATACATGCATTTACAATTTATCTTGAAAAGTACGTCCGTTGTCTCTGTGATAAATGTTTTCCAATCCTGAACCAAAGAAGCTCATTGGATATTCCACGCTAGTCGCTGCCATAAATTCACAGTAAGGTACTCCGATGAGATCCATAGTAAATTTTACATGAATTGATTTTAGGGGATATACTGAAACTAATCGAAAGACTTGAGACCGTTAAGCTCACAAAGAAACGGACTTATACTGCATAACTTGAAAGGAAAATTTATCCTGGAATTGAAAAATGAGTTACGCGTGGAATTTTAAGCCCGACGATGATGATGCTCCTCAACGCACAGCATGGCATTACGAAATGAAGACTGGAAAAGATGGAGGAATGAACTAACTGGATCTTAGAATAAGGACCTAGGGAACTAGGAAATAATTATAGTCACCAGCATAAAGCTAAAAGTTTGGGTACTTAATTGACATACTCCAAAGAAGACCTATACCGCAGAAAGCATACTGAATAGAGCTTAACATGATATAACACAGCCACGAACAATGTGTACAAAAAAGTCGTGGTAGATAAGCTTCTAAGGAATAAAGGATCATAAGAAAAACGAAATTTGAGAAAACCTCAAAAAATTGGAAAATTAAAAAAAAAAAAAAAACAACATTAGCAATGCATTCACAATATAGAACAACGTAGGACCGCAACTAACAAGCAAAAGTAATTCTGAGGACCAGCTTTATCAAAACAGTTTCAAAGGAAAAACAGGTAGAAAAATCAAAACCCGATTCAGATAATACATCAGGCAGTGCAACAGATAAAAAAAAAACGCCAACAACCATACCAGAGTCTAACTTCGCTAAACACATGGTCTCCAACAACCAGGAAGGCTGGAAAAACGGGCTACCATATGAAAAAAGTTGGCGAAACTCAACAAACCTCGAAATTTCCCACCACATTTTTAGAAATTTCCATGAAGTTTTGCATAGGCTCTAACGATTCCATGAAATTAATAAGCGAATTTTAAATGAAAAAGTTTTAATTTTCAACCCAAAACAGTGCATACTCGTATACGTACAGGTGAATATGTATGTATGTATGTAAATGCATACAAAAATATTTGCTTGTCCACGTAGCACCCATTACCGATGCCATCATTGCAATCGTTCATTTTGCCAGTCGGAAATTATGCTTCCGTCGTTGACTGTCGGAAATGGCATTGCGAAATGACAACTATCATTGGCACAACATCAGCAATAGATAAAGCAATAGTTCGGCTGTGAATACACTAATACACACGTACATATATATGCAAAGTATATAGTTATTGCACAATACGTTTGTATGCATATCTCCGAAGTTTAATTACTAAACGGACAACCGATAACTAAAGAGCAAATGTAGTGATGGCATAAAGGATGTATAACTAGAAGTATTCAGAGAACTTGTAATTGTTTTTTGAAAATAATTTTAAATCTTGATTATTTCTTTTATATTTTTTTAATTCTAGCTAACTTTTAGTATAGCCCACGCCCTTCCGCTGTATTCAAATTGCTTCGTCTTAAATGTACATGACCCTGTAGTTGCTCTGAAAAAGTATTATCAGCTGACCGAAATTGGATGCAAATTTTATTTTAAGTTTCAATTGGAGAGCATGTATTCCGTAAGAGTAGGTGCAAGTTTGATCTGGGATATCAACTTCATTATATTCGTATGAAAATATATAATTTTCTACGTCTAGCTGTTATATAGAACGATTTGCTTGGTGAACCATAGCTACTACAACGGTTAGTTAGGATTTATTACAAAGTTGCCTAGAGTGTACGGGTGTCAGGACTCAGAATGACCGCTCAACTTGAACCACTTCATTTTGGTATGTAAGTAAAGAATCGTCCTTAAGCGTATGTATATGTATATGTTGCTCCAAAACAATACTGAAAGAAAACTTTCTGATATAACTTTAAAAATTGAATCAAACAATAATAAACACTTTAGAACTGTCTTCCTTTTATGTTTGCAAACAATATTTTATTGCTGCACTTGCAATTAATATGTATTTCATTACAACGGCATTTGTCTGTTTTGTCAAGTTGGAGTGACAGTTGGCCAGTAGAATGAATGAGAATCCCAAGTTACATTTGAAAACTTAATACAATGGGTTTACCACAAATAAACTAAAATAAATAGACACAAAACGAATTCAACTAACAAAACAAATGGAACAATCCGTGACACAAACCACAAGTAATAACAAGCAAAACAGTTACGACAACAACACTTGAATTGTTTTAAAATACTCGTACCCTGCCTCTACCGCTTTGACCTCCTTACTCAGACGATGCGTAATCCACAAAATACTACAAAAAGTATATCCAAAGTGAAGCTATCTACTCGGTTTTAAGGTGGAAGTGCCTGTGGTATGCCATTCCTCTCCAGCCAGCACTATAGCTGCAGTGGACCACAAAAGTTTAAGGATTAAAGTCAGGATGGCATTAATAATGGTAAATGCATTTCATGTTTCTGTCACTTGCACAATTTGTAACAAAAATTACAAAAGTATTGCATTTGTAAATAAAAACAAGCGATGAGAGAGAAGGCTGTCTTCGGCTGCGTCATAGCATTTATACCTTTCATGAGTAAGTATGACTTTTTTAAGTGTCCGATCCGGTTCCCCCCATAAATTTAGAAACACATTTTTTCAGAAAGTAATGAGACAGCATAAAAAAATAAAATTTTTCCCTTAGATCTGAATTTCATTTTCTGAATTTTTACTTTCTGAATGTTTAGATAGGAGATAATGACTTTAAAATAAGTGAAAAAACACGTTTCACGAAGCATTTTCTCATATTTCTTTTGCTACTTTGCCAAAGAATTTTCTCTTTACAAATATTTATAGCAACTCCTATTTCAAAAATTTGATTTTGAATTCTAAAGAAAAAAACATTGGTCACCTAAGGGTTAATGCATAGTTACTTGTGTTATAACTATTATAATGCTAAACATACCGGCAAAAAAATTTATTTCAGAATTTAAAATATAAAATTTTAATTAAATAATTAAAGGCTTTTAATGGGTTAATAAATGACCCAAATATGGGTTAACAATGTAAACATTCAATTCTTAAGTGTGCAGTAATAGATCAAACATAAAAAAATTAAGATTTATAAATTAATTTAAAAAAATTGCATTATTAATAAAATAGTTAAGGTCGTCAATGGGTTAATGCATGCATTTAAAACTTCAAATATTTACTATTGAAGTGTATAACAATTTATTTTTTCACATAAAAAATTATTTAGAAATTATAAATATAAAAATTTAGGTAACCAATGGGTTAAGGCATGACGTTGAAAGGGTTAAAACGCCTAAAATCAACTACTTAAGCCTATGTCAAACTATTTTGATTTTAAAAATTTGTTTTCAGAGATAAAAGAAAATTGAGGTCGTCAATGGGTTAACGAATGGCCTCTCATAGGTTATAATTTTAAATGTTTACCAATTAAGTGTATCACAACACATTCAGACCTAACCAAAAAATCGTTCATGATATTGTTATAAAAATAAAAATTTGGTTAACGAGTGGGTTAATGCATGACCGTAAATGGGTTTCTGAATTTTTGATTCTGAAAATTTTACCTTCCTAGCTTATTAATTGCAAGATTTATAGACCAAAACCAGTTTATCGGAACAATCGATTGTATATGTTGTGTAGGTCTGATCTGGTTGGTTCCGACAAATGACTAATATAGATAATACAAAACAGCGGCCCATACCAAATTTCATCCAGATATTTGTAAAACTGAGGGACTGGTTTGCGTTCAAACATACAAAAGAAGGACAGACGGACCGAAAATTTTATATATACTTATTGGTAGGTCCAACACTTCTTCTTCTTATACTTACAAACATCAGTTTTAATGGCATTTCATGTCCATAAAAGGCATAAAAATTGAAAACCATTGCAACTTAAGCTCAAAGCTGAGATTATAATAATACACGCTAACTTATACAGTCTTGCTTGTTTTGTTTAACGTTGTACTTAATTTCAAGACAAAAATTCGCTAGCTCATTGTTTACATCGTAAACTGCTTAAGTTGTACTTAATAAGAAATAACAACAATGAAACTACACAAAAGAGTGAAACGAATAGTCGTAAACCCCTCGTGCTGTCATTACTCTGCCTATGAAAGAATTAGCGTTTCAACTTCTTCATGGCGCCTTGTGTGCGGTGTTGAAGGGCTTTTCGGGTATGCTTGGAATGAGATTTGTACCAAATAAAAAGGAAATGTCTCTCCCTTTATTGTTTATTCGTTTGTTTGCTTTCATTGTCTAAGTCAATTTCAAATTTTGCATATAAAACAGAAATTTACAACGCAATTTTTCTACGAATTCAAAATGTGGGATTAAATACTTAAGTAAGATGTTATTGAAATATGATTGGAAACATCGCGAACTTTAACTCAAATTTCGATTTTCTTATATAGAATTTCTTAAAAATTAAAAAAAAAGTTTCAAACAATTTTCGAATAGAATATAAATTAACTTAAACATCTAATATAGTTATAAAAGGCACCAAACATCAACATATTTTCAATGCAGGAACATTTTGCTTTGAGGAATTAACTACCACAAGAACAAAACAAAAATCAATCAAATATTTAAAAGCTTACCTGCTTCTGCCAGAGGACGAAATGTATATCAAGAGTCCGAGAGCACATTAAGGACCACAACAAAAAATTATAGAAACCAGGACACATGTTAAGGTATAAATTTGCAAATTAAATGTTCCAACATCGTTATTCTCGCGTTATGACCCTGGACAAAATTAAGATAACATTCTCACTTCACTTCAAAACATGAACTAAAAAAACCAACTTTAATCTTATCGGCCGAAGAAGCTCCAACCCAGCAAACTAAAAGCATTTCGTTGTCGAACAATAAATGAACAAACAAACAGTAAATCTGGTGAAACATTAAACATGCAAATTTGGTTTACAAGAAGCAAATCAAACAGAAAACACAACAAACTAGCATAAAAAATAGCAACAACAAATAAAATGATCTAACGAAAAAAAATGATTGATTTCTACGTACCCTAGAGGTACATATCAAACAATGTTCTAATTCCCCCAAAAACAATAATTATTAAAGTTACAAGCGAATAGATATATTTAGCCGATAGTAAGAGCGAATTTATCTAAGGTTATGTTTGTTGGTTATATATATACATATTTATGTTTTCTGAAAGTTTTACACTATATAGGAAGTTTAAAGAAAAACATTCGTTAGCGGAAAAGTGGTTGCGAAATATAAACATAAAACAATCTTTTATTTTTTTGTTGTAGTATTACTGGCCAATTGTGTTGTTTCCGCTTTGGCTTTATTGTTTGGATATTTTTTATTTGTTGTAGTTGTTTTTATTGTAATTTATGTTTCGTACATTTTCGTTGGTCAGCGACGACATTTGTTTTCATTGTTATATTTGTGTCTTTGCATGTTAGCTTACCGCTTGGCCGCTTGTTTGGTTGTTGCTTGTTTAATTTGGTGTACCGGACATCCTGATTTCCATTGTCGTTTGTCGGAAATGGCTTACGCGAGCGCGTTCAGCTGAAACCGAAGCGAAGTCAAGCAATTGAATCACTGTGAAAATGAATTAACTGTAAGCAGTGATGTTCGTAAGCAAGTAGTATTTGGTGCAAGCATGAATCGGTACAACAAGAATAATAACAACTAAGGAAATTGGTGTTCGGGTACAATAGAAAATTATATAGGTAGCGGTGAAATTTTGTAATCTTGGCATGATATACATACATAAAAAAAAAAAACAATTTTCTTCTCACAAAAACGTCTTAGCCTTGGACCATACAAATTAAAAACAAACACTAAAAAACTTATGGGCATCCCTGGCGTAAAACCGGCAATGAAACCCACGCTTGAAATATATTATGAAGTGGAGTCCAATATCAATGTGTAAGAGCAAAGAAAGTAGTACCACATATTGATATTTCTCTTCAAACGAACAATTGGAAGAAGCCCACTTGTACAACAGGGTATAAAGTCAGCAGAAAAAACAACAACAACTTTCCAATTACTACTTCACTTACAAAAAATGTTTATCGTCTAAGAACAATGAAAATACAAATGTAATCCATTTCGTATTCTTCTTCTTCCACTTTACGACCTTTCCGGTTTTAGCCAGACCGCACTTAATTTCCTGTGAAATACAATTCAAAACGGAAACAGCGCCTACAAAATTCTTTTTTATTTAAAAGTAAGCAGTCATTCAATGGAAATTGAAATTTAATAAGTTCATCAGCATCAGGATTTGTGCGTTTGTATTAAAATTTTGTTTAAGAAATTTGAATTTGAAAAGCCTACGAGTCATTGTTCGTATTTTTATTACAATGAAATCGTTGATTGCCTTTGAACGACCGTTTTGTGCTCTGTTGCTTCGGGTTTATTGTTGTTATTGTTTTTATGTGTGCCATTTCAATACACACAAAGTACTCGTGTATTTGTGTTTGTTTTTGTGTTTTTGTGTCTGCACATTCGTTTTGTATTAAAATGCTTTTAGGCGCCTCAAAAGGAAATGCCTAATGGCATTGTGGACAATTTAAAGTTGCGTGCAACAAATTTTTATTTCCTTTTCCTTTTTTTCATTTTTTAAACTGCATGCGTTCATTCATCGATTGATTAATGATGATGTTGTTTAATGTTGTGTAGCGCCATAATTGGTATTATGTTTTATTAAATTGTCGGAATACAGTTTTAAATATTCGTACGGACTAATAGTGAGACCAGTGGTCGGCTCAAAGAGCGAGCTCAATATGTTTCAACATGACTGTGGAGAGGACACTTGAACTCATTTCTACCGGAGCGGGTACGTTATGATTTTTAACCACTGTGAATATGCTTAAAAATTTGTATACGAACGAAAGGAAAATTTATTTCTATTGAATTATATCCAACTGTAGGCTAGTAAGACTAATCACAGACCACTCTCTTTAGAGATTATTTATACGATTTTTCTAAGGGATAGTTTGAGTATGTGTTTGCAGTACAGAACTTGCCAATAAAATAAGCAGTATGCGATCTGCTCATCTCCAGCAAGAAATACTCTTAGTTCACATTTAATCGAGCATGTCTTGTGGTGAATTAAGTAATTCTAACAAAGCTAATTTTTTTGGCTTTAACTAGCACAATATTTTTTTTTCCAAATGTATAATCAATCACTCTAGTTTCGTTTTATTTGATTTATTCAGAATTTTATTTCACATAAACTTTTCCCCCTCTTTCTCTTAATTAAAGTAATACTGAAGGGGTGGTGAGGTTCTATATGCACTATGGTGTGTTTGAATACATATATTGTTTACCTCACACTTTGTAGTGGCTTGCTGGATTTTATCATAAAAAAAATTGTATTGGGTTCGAAGTAGTAAAAAAATCAGAAAATTGTGGATAGTGTGTCTTTTTGATATTTCATTCTGAAAAAATTATTGGAAACATTGTGTTTCTTCTTCTCAAGTGGCTTACTTGAGAGCCTTACTACAGAGCCTTCTAATATTTTATTTTAACTGTTGAAACCATCTCAGCTGCATAAATTTTTTTTCCAGACTACCCTTATATGTACGATGTTATTACCAATAAATATTATTATTTGAGCATCATAAATTTGTGTTGACTGTATTCATTAGTGGCTTCAATTGATTTCCATTACTTTAATAATCGTGGCTATTTCAATATTTTTTTATTTTTTGTTTATGTCAACAAAGTTTTAGGGGATTCCATGTAAACTTATAAGAGTCCCGTCAAGCTTATAAACTATATAAAGCTCGTAAACTTGTAATAAATATTTATGAAGCTTAGGCTTGAAGCTTCTTTCGTAAGTTTAAATGAATACAATTTTCGTTTCTGTGAAAATTTATTAAGTACATACATACATACATATGTATAAAGATTTATAAAAGTGCAAGAAAATGTATCAATTCTTCCGTACTTATTATTAACTTAGCCTTCTAACAGAACCTTAATTGGATTAGCTTTAAAATTCGTCTACGATCAATCTAAATACCTTAAATTGGAGCTTTTCTGCCAATTTGTTGTGCGTTGTCGGGTGAAGTGTATGCTTAGTAAGTCTTGCTATTGAAAGTTTTTTGGCTGAAACGAGTATTCCATAAAGTACGGGCACAAGTATCTACAAGCCCACTCGCTAATCGAACTTTATGAACAAAATGAGAGAAAATAATGATACAGGAAATTTCAGCAAAAAAATATAGACATAACAATTTATCACGCAGCCAAGACAGAAAGAAAAACTTTTGACTTAATCGAAAATTTATTTTCAAGTGAAATGACACATCCAAAGGCTGTCATTCACACATGGAAGTTGCATGATTGAGTTTGGTATTTCTGATAA
This sequence comes from Sphenella marginata, assembly GCA_951509765.1. NCBI lineage: Eukaryota > Metazoa > Arthropoda > Insecta > Diptera > Tephritidae > Sphenella > Sphenella marginata. Next base: position 100,551,245 of record OX608079.1, read on the forward strand.
TTGAATTGTTTAAAAGTTTCGCTAGACATTTTGTCGAGGAGGAAGAAGAGAAAAATTACTTAATTCAATTGGGACGGAAGCTAAGTATATTTTCTAATGGAGTTTAGCTCACACCTAATAATTCTTATATAATTTCATATATATATTTTTTTTGCTATAGTAGTTAACCTTTTCATAGCCAAGCACAAAGCACCAAGCATTTAGAAGTTTCAGTTGGGTAGAACAATATTCATAAAAAGTAGTGTCAGAGTGATGTTTTGCATTGATAATAAGTTCATCGAACGGGAGTTGATAAAGGAACTTGCTGAGGAATTATATGATAAAAAGCTCCACTCAACTAACAAGTCTATACATTTTGTAAATATAATTTCAAGTACTTAAGAGAATAATTGGTTTTTCCAGGTAGCGTTTAAAAAATTCTTAGCATTTTCGAAAAAAAAAAAAAAAAAAAATTGAGATACCCTATGTTCCACTCACCCGCAGATTTAAAAAATCATTTATAAAGTTATTGATTTGAAAGAATTATAAATGCGAATTGAAAAGTCATGAATACAAATTTTCTTGAATTTGCGTTCTAATAAAAAAAACTCTTTCGGTTCAACTGCAGTACTTATGTACTCATCAGGTCATGCAACTGCTGTTTTGAGGGTTCTCTAAATAGATATTTCTTCAATAAACTTTTTTTGATTTTACCCATATTTCTAATTTGCAAAATGTTGAAAAAAATATTTGGAAAAACCTGTAGATACAATAAGCAAGTTTACTGCATTGCTCATTGAGAAAATACTAGACTGCATCACAAAAAAAAGGTCCAAAAGTTCGCCCCTAAATTTGAAGGCTATAGGCCCGTCCACAATGAACACGACGGCGGCGAACGACAACGAGGAAAAACTGAAGCTTGGCGATATTTGCCGTCAAGCATTGGCGACATGATTATAATGAGAGCAGGGGCGACAGGTGCGAATCATCTTGAAAAGTAGCAAAAAATGTTGTAAAAAGTGTGAAACAGACATATTCTGTAATAATTGGAATTTATTTTACAAGTTATTTACTCTTCCTTTCGTTTTTATTGTCAAAAAAACCAAACGCCACCATCTGCCGCTTGTCAAAATAGAATTAGATTTAGTCTGGCGACAGCGGCATCTGTGATTGATTGCCGCTTTGTCGCGTCGTGTTCAAAAAATTCCTCCCCATAAGAACACGTGTAAAAATAATTTGACAGATGCCGCTTGTCGTTTGCCGTTTTCATTCTGGTTACCACTTATGTTGAGAGGGTTCTGGAATTTTTATTTTATGTTTTATTTATTTAAACTTTCATGTTTGCATTCCGATTTTAAAGGTTTATATGCCAAAAAAATATTATATAATAATAAAACAAGGTTTTGGGGGTGCGCGCAACTTTTGTTTTGTACTGGGACCGACCCACTCTAGTACATACGCATAGTAGTATGATTTCTTTTAACAACACATATTTTATGACACATGCCACATGCGAAATTTTGCATTACTTGCAACATTTCGATATAAATACAAATGTATTACAGACGTGTGCATGCTTACAGTGACTGACATAAATATTCTTAAAATAATTTTCTGCGATTTTTACACATTAACAAAATTATTTCATCAAAAAGAACAACACTTGTCAAAGTGAACTGGAATTCAAAGATATTTTATCAAAATATGAAATATTTTGAACTCAATTTTTTGAATTTTTTGGGTTGTGCAGTTTTGTAGGAAATTTTAGTATACTAAGGTTCGAGACACATTTTGGTAATTTTGGAAATTTTTTTTTTTGAACTTTGGTAGTTCCAAGTTTATAAAAGCAAATTCTGTTATATGAAGAAAATACTTTACCTTAGTAAAATTTCTTTGAGTTTTCGAGAAATTTTCGTACACTTTTGAAACAAATTTTTTAGTTCTTATATTAGATCTTAACACTTGTTTTATATCCGAGTATGTAGGCTTTGTTAAAATGTTAGTATTGTGTCCAAAATATGTGAATTTTCAAAAACGACTGCACGTACATTTATGTCCGCCACTGTTTTATGGGCCTTCTACATATACAAAAACATATGTTACTACACTTATACGAAGTTTCTGTAGAATTTTTATGAAAGTGTTTATGGGCCATCAATGCAGATGACAACAAGAGATACCGAAATGTGTACAACAGCGTGAACAACAAAATAAAATCGTGCATCGGTAGCAATGTCGTGCTCCGTGTCCGAATTCTAAAGCTGCAAACAGCCACCGACGGAAAAACGGACGACGTGTCAGCTGACACGATCTACCTTATGGGAATTGCGTGTAAGCGATTTTTCACCGACGTTCGTGACGTACGTTTTACGCACGTCGCTACGTAAAAACCAAAAAATTTCTGATTTTTACGTAGGAAACGTGTCAGCTGATCGCTCTTCGCCACACAGTGTTGCCTATTCAACTATTTGCATGTTGAGTTTGGGCCGTTTGCAATTATTTTACAAAAATACCCAAAAAAGTTTTAAATATTGTCGAAATATCTCAAAAATTTTGACTTATGTTAAAGTTTATAAATAAATATACTATATCTAGTTATTTAATATTATTTTCGACATTTTACAAAATGAAAAATGAAAAATACAAAAGTAGAGGTTTGGGTAAGCATACATGCAAACTGAGGAACGGTAACACTATATTGAATGTTTCTACCATAGTTATATAGTAATAAAACTGTGGTGAATTGTACGTCATATTGGTGAATTTTTCAGGGTTGATATTCCGTGTAGTACGTGATCTCAAGGGCGCATAGTTGAATTTTCATACCAAAAAAAAACTTTAAAAATGTAATCACATAAGTGCATGTAGCGCATGTATTTTATGGCATATATGAAATAATTTATTTGATTGTGCGGCCTTCAAATTTTTAAAAACAAACAATAATATGGCTCTATATCACTCATCTTGTCGAACAAAGCTTTAGAAAATGGTTTAATGGCTAATAACATCACCGTTTCTTCCTTGTATTGGTAGCACTGCAAGTAGTTAGACTACCAGTATATGTATTTTCAATTTATAAACCTCTTAAAAGTTAAAATTACATAGAAATCGCCATATTTCGAGGTAAAATGTTCTAACACCATTGGAAATGTGATTTTGAAAACGTGAAATGTTTGCAAAAATCATGGCATTAATTGTTTTTTGAACTACCTTAGCCATATTTTGATTGTTTCGAAAAATTTGAAAAGTTTATTTCAGGTAAATATGTGTGAAAATTGGACACCGAATTTAACGAAACTACCGACATAGTGATATGTGTGCAGCATTTTGACATAAAAGTATAGCGTTATAGTTTTTAACCAACTAATATACGCATAAATTTTGTTTAAATGAAAAATATCTTATATATATGTATTTTTAACAATTTCTCCTTTCTTAAAATAATGTATACACCTCATTCAATTTGCAACACAACACCCTAAAATGCTGAAAAATAGTTGACTGAAACCCCGAGTACACGAAAAAGGTGAATATAGCCGCGGATTTTACCACAGTTTTCCTACTGTATTATACTGTGGTTTCTACGTAAGACCAACGTTCATAAAAAATCGCAAATTTGCTCACGTACGTCCACCGTCACCGTCGGTCAGACACGTCGGTGGCTGTTTGCAACTTAATACTCAGATTTATATGATTTTCAAATATTAATTTTTGTTGCTACACACATACATAGATACTTAACTGTAAGTGCGTACAATTTAATTTGACCATAGCGAAGTTTTTACACACTTAGTATTTTTTTTTGTGGATAATAACAATAACAAAAACACTACACGAAGTTTAAGAGTACAGTCCTATGTCGTATGTGTATTCGTTAAACTTCGTATGGACTAGTACGAGTGAAGCGGCAGCAATTTTTTAAACTCGTTTAACCTAAGCGCCGATTCACTTTTTTTCTCCCGAAGAAGTTCGCAGTTAAAGTAGACGACTGAGGTAAGGAAATTTATTTTAACGTTTGAGAAAACTCACAATGGGATTTACTAGAATTTTTGCGATGTGCTGTATTCCAAAAAATTATGACGTTTCATAAAAACTGCTGGAATAATTATTATGAGTTAATCGCACTTGTTACTTGGAGCAAATCATCGGTAGAGTATGCTTGACAAGCATGTTAGGTGGGGTCTAACAAATTGTTCCCACGACATTTAACCTAAACGACATTTGATCAAACCAGAAGTACTCTCAACCGGCTTTTATTTCTCAAAAGCTTCTCTTATATAACAAAATTGAGCAATAGCATATCCATATTGACAAGCCAATTAATCAAATCGCTCAGTGCAGCAATCCACCAACAAAAGGAAAAGTACTAGACTCTCAAACAGTCAATGATGGCAACAAAACCTCACTTTCAGCAACGAGTAGTACACAAACAAATCAAAATGCAAAACATATAAATAAACAATCAAAAGACATTCATCTTGAAGTAAAGCAAGTCTCTTCTTGCAGCGCAATAATGCATGACAGCCCTGTGGCAGTTGCAATAGCCGTCGACTTGCTGTCAACAACGCACGTTGCAATGCTTGAAATTCAATTTTGAATGGAATAATCTGCGGTTAGCTGCGGTTATTAACGACGGTGGCGATGGTGGCGACGATGGTGGTTAACGTCAAATTATATATGTTTATTCATTTTGAAGTGAAGCGCAATGGATCAGTTATGCGCAATGGGTGATCGGCATTTGGATGAGCTGTTATGCGCTGATGCAGTGGAGCAGTGAAGCAGTGATTGTAGGCAGTGGCGGAAGGTGATGTCGAAGATGGCAAAATATTGCTGCAAGTGTTCGTTATGAGGACACTGCCAGCAGCTGCTGTGTTTTTGCACATTCATACATACACACATGTGGCATGTAGGTAGCGATTGCAGCATGTGGCAAGTGACGCTAAATTTTGTTGCGGGTGTTTGGCTGTAACTGCAATGATGCGTTTCCAGTAGACACCACAGTAGACAGACGACATGGAGAGATCTCAAGAAGTGGAAAAAAAAGAAAAAGTAGGCAATTTTTTGTAATGGGTATGTAAATATATATATGAGGAGATTTGTGTGTGTCTACATTAGGGTGCGGCTTATTTGTATGAGAACACTTTTTTGCTGAAGCTTTTTTATTTTCGAAATTGAAGCGTATAACATAATAGAGAGGTAATGGGACAAGGTGTTTTAACTCAATGTTAGGTTATTATAGCTAAGTGCTGGAGCTGGCTTTTTAGCGGCAGAAGTGAATTAAGCGATTAATTGAATAGAACTGAGATATCTGTTTTGGTTACCGAATAAAAAATCGATTAATTGAGTAGTGAGCTAAATTATTATATGGAATCTTGAAACGAGTCACTTAAGAAGCATTGGAAGAAATGAAGACAGTTTATCCAAAACTTTACTTACTAACAAACAACGCCTTCAGTTTTGAGCTAGTGAAACAGTCACCTATAATCGATATCAATCTCTTATTTTCCTCTCCTTGTTAGAGGTCACTGTTAGCTCCAAATATCTTTTTAAGACCAAACTAGCTAGCTAAGATGTCTAACATTTTCTCGACTACCTTGATTAACTTGATCTCATTGTATAGACCTGACGCAAAGCTTACTACACTTTGCTCGGAAAATGTCAAGCTAAGTGAGTTTTAGGTCTACCGCACGATCTTAGAAATAACCTTTCTGTTTTAAAAACTAAGGCGCACCCTAATGTACTAGCAGATAAATCTGTACATACATACATACATACATCAGGAGCGTCGCACTATGTAGCTGCCTGCAAAACAATTTTTTCAGCATTCTAAATACCTAAAGACAAAAGATGTGCACCCGCAATGATGAATGTTTATGAGTTATGATGTTTGCGATTGCAAAAGATATAAATAAGCCTGACAAAACAACGACAGCAACAACAGCAACAGTCGAAGCAACAAGAAAATAGGAACAATGCGCTCCAAACTGTTTATTTGACTTACACTTTGCTGACACTTTGGTTGGTGTTGGCGATTGCAAAGCAACCAAGCCATATGAATACATCACAAATGGAAGCTGAAAAGTAGACATGCAACAACAACACTTAGTCTATTACTTAAAAGACGGCATATAGATATACATATATATACACACACACAAACATATGTTTCAAAATGTGAGAAACGTGCAACAATTCATTGGAACACATGTTTGTATGCCTGCCAATCACCGAGCGCAGACTAGCGTAGGGGACTCACAAATGTGGCACACTTCTACATATATGCACCGAAACACACACACACACACAGTTAACATAGATAAACGCAACAAACACACCCATTCACATAAAAGTCGTTATGGCAATTGCTCAATAGCTAACATTTGGCGGTGGCACTCGGTGTACAGTGTTGTTGTAGCGTAATTGAAACTTAAATAAACACAAGTGTTGCAAGCATTCAAATTTGATGAGTTGCTAGTGTGTTGCTTTTGAGTGCTAAAGATGGTAAATGTAGAACGCGTGCTGGAAGTTTGCTAAAAGAAGGAATAAGGGAGAAGGAATTCGAATGACTTGGAACTTGGAATCGGTGAAGTGAACTAAAGTGAAAAACTTTGTTTCAATACCTGAGGGAGCCTATATTGTCTACTGATGACTGTACTATTATGCATTCGGAGAAGAGCCAATCCATTGCCGAGTTCTATGCTATGATCAATAGTAAACTTTATACCTTCCCACTACAATAGCCAGAACAACATATTCATGTTATTTTCCTACAAAGCTTGGACAAAGGGTGAACAAACGTTGCTTCATACATACAAGGCTACAAGGCTTTCGGCACGCCAACTATTGATTATGCTGAGCCAATTGGAAATTTACACCTGCCAAAACACGGTTATCAGAACTGCTTCGGGATATCTGCTTATGTCATCTGAGTCTCACGTTCATCAAAAGTCAAAAATGTTCCATACTAGAGATGAACTCCCACCTTTTTATACAAATTGTATACCTATTTGATCAAGATCCGCCGCATAGGGACGTAAGAAAGCATCTCCATTAGAACTATGATGAGGTCCGTCATCAAAATGTTCATCTGTTTTATTTACATAGCCATAGGCTGGCTCTAAATGATTTTCATACCGAGCCCGCATATCTTTTGCTGGTGAGCCGCATGTTTAACAATCTTCACCTGAAATATCAGAACAGGAGAGCCTTCTACTAATGGAGATTTTAGTTACTCCAGCAACAACTCTTAATAATGCAAACTCAACCCACCATTAGAGATGTAAAGGAATGCATTCTTTTGCGAATAATTATTCATTTGATTTATCGCAAAATGATTGCTGCCATTTTTTGAATTCTTTGACTGGAACTTAAAAAATGAAGTCACCATTCAAACTTTATTCTGCGACTTCGAATTCTTTTTTATTCTTTTTTTTCGTTATTCATGCATTGCATTCAATGAATAAAAAGCCTCACTCAAGTCAATTGAAGTAATTTGGAGTCATTTGAAGTCAATTTACCTGTGGCATACAAGACATGATCGTAAACTATTTTTGTTGCAAATAGTTAGCGACTTCACTCAAAAAATGAAGTCAGTAAGTGACTTCTCTAAATGACTACAAAGTCGTAACTTCAAAAAGACTTCAGACTTCATTTTTTCATTCTTTAGTAAAAAAGCGAGTCAATGAGTGCATTCGATATTTGAAGTCATTGAATAAGACTTCAACTGATTGCATTCGCATATGAATGCATTCTTTTACATTCCTGCCCACCATACGAGATACTTTTCCTGCATGTGATATGCCCCCCTATGATATAAAATATTTCTAGGTTCTACTGAAACTACGCTCTTAACGCCAAGATCTTTTTGGTCCAATTGTCTGCAAGCTGGTTGTTTCAATGGAATTCCTTTTCGAAAATTCAGCTCTTTTATTTATACGATCTTCTGGTACTAGTGTAATTTAGCTCTTTGACGCTACTAGTAAGTTTTCGGATCGGTTGGGTAGTTCAAAAGATGATTTGAGTCGTGAATGCCTGGCTTGTCATATGTTGTTGTAGATGGTGCACCTTCGCAACTCTGTAGAGTCCTCCATCATCAGTGTAAGACGCGGTGGTAATAAATTTAAAATCGCCTGCAAGTAATTTCAATCGTGCTGATGACTTTTATTACCATAGCACCATTTGTAATAAGCACAACTGGGTATAATAACCAAAAGCAAAATGTACTTGCACCACGTGCAAACACAATTCACACTCATACATACATACATACATATAAAACATTCATGCATCATCATCAACAACACAATTAAACCCATCCCTTACCTTTCCCATTTCCATTTCCATACAAAATCCCATTCAATCCCACAATTTCAATGCTTCGCGCTCATTGCTCCCATTTCCTACTTCATGGTTTTCTTTTGCACATTTTTCCTCATATTTGTATAGCATAAAATGAGTTTATGCAAAAATAATGTGGCATGGTCGAAAACGTGGCACTCAAATGATCTTAGCAAGGTGTAGACAGGCGTGGCGTGGTATAAAGGACGATAAATTACTAACTGCCAGCAGATAACTGAAGTCTGCAATGTGTTAAAAAATAAAACAACTTTTGAAGGTGTGGTTGTGAGTGTAAGGCGCGTAGGCTAAATAATATTTTAAATGTATGTATGTATGTATGTATTTGTAGTTGTGGTGTGTATGAAAAGCTTTTTGAGTACACAAAACAAGGTAAATAGGATTGCAATTTGCCTACTCAACCATGAACCTATATTGCTTTGAATTGAATTGGTTCGTGTCCAATTGGTCGTAGCCGGGATTTTATGTTGAAAAGTATCCTTTTTAAATTATGTTTTATTTGTGAGTTTCTTTTTTAAAGTGGATGATATTTTCTATATAAGGAAGCATGAAGCTTTTCATGTAACACAAATGTAGGTACAGACTTATAGGTAGTTTTTATATGATTCGGTTAATCAGCATCCAATGGTGTTAGCCCTTTTAAAAAGTTAGCTAAACAAATATTGTTGTCTTCGTGAGAAATTTGAGAGGAAAAATAATTTTTTTAGCTAACTTTGCAAAACGGTTTGGACTTGATTCAGCGTATCCAAATAATCTAGAAATGACCTAATCATATCCGTCGGATTTTTGAACTACAACTGCGCTGAAATAATTTTAAATAGTGGTTTAAACTTGCGACCACCCACTATACGACAGCGGATGAAACGTAATATTTTTTATCAAAGCTACGTCATTCAAATGTAAACATATCCTGGGAGTTCTGTGAATCATCAACGCAAAAGTATTCTTTGTAACGTATTTATATCACTCCCACATGTGTAAGTGCGTTGACACACTAGGAATTTATTTACTTTATTTTCTTCAACGAATTTCAGTTTTTGTCATGGCATCAATGAAATTGCATGAATTTAAAATTTAAAAAATGAAATATGATTAAATTTCATCAGTAAGTAATCTAAACTTGATTAATTGATTATTGGGAGTATAAATTAAACGATTAATATTAATATTTATTAAAATTAATTATAATTTAATTACACAGCAAACATGTAAGCAGAACTAGACCAGGTAAATGCGGCCTTCATAAGAAGTTACCGAACTTACAGTACGAGTACTGCTAGTTGAGTAAGAAACTGCTCTAATTATTATTCGTCGGCTAAAATTAAAAAAATGGCAACACTGGCACTTTAAAAGAAAACTGCCAACACTTTAAAATACTAAAAATAATGAAAGAGAAAACTACAACAAAGCATTTGCAAAAACAATAGAAAAAGCATAACAACAAGCATAAAACAAACAAGCAACATATACATACATAACAGAGAATTTCTAAAAATGTTTACATTGCATTTGTTATTGTTGCACTAAGCACGCTAGCCGCACCCCACTTTAGCAGCAATTCATCCCTTTTACTTTTTATTAATGCAAATATTTCTGCAACTTTTTTCTCTTCAATGCTTAAAGAGTTAATTTTTGTTGCCATTTAAACTGTCAGACTGCTCGTTATTGTTTTCAATTTGAAGCGTTTATGGTATTTTCTATTGTTTTTGTTTATGTTTTTTATTGTGTTCGCGCTCTTTGTGTTTTTTTTTTATTGCTGCAGACACAAATCATACCGACGACTGTAATTGTGGCATGTTTGTTGTTGTTGTTCTTGTATGCGCCACACGCGCGCCCACATGCTGCCAGCAGGCGGCAAGCTCACTCGGCTTTTGTCTAAAATCAACAAATCCACTTCCTTCCTGTGTGACGCAACGCCAGCGCAACGAGGCAAATTTAAAATTAGCCACCAACGAGCTGGATTATGTTGTCGCCGCTGTCGCTGTTCTCGCACACATCGGCAGCGAGTGACATCATACGAATGAAGTGGCAATAAATAAAACACAATTACAGTGCTGTGACGCAGTTTAGCTTGCAACCCTTTCATGTTGCAAGTAGCTGCCAGTTGCGGTGACTGAAGAGATTTCAAATGTTGCGCAATATTTGTTTAAAAACATTTGTTGCTGTGGTGCTCTCAAAATTAAAATGTTGCTTTTCCAATGAGTTCCCTCTCTACCATTGGAATGATGTTTGGCAAAAGGGTTGATTTGATATATTTTTGAGTTTGGTCTTGTATATCTAATTGTTAATGCGTGAAAAACAAAATTCTTTAAATATTCGCAAAAATTTGTCTAGCTATCTAAATTTAAAGAAATAGAGTTTGAAGTAGAGGTTAGCTGCCCAGCCAAGTAAGTGGAAGAGTTACATCGATGTAGAGTTAGATAAAGCGGTAGAGATAGTGTCTTGTTGAATTATTAGATTTTTTTTTCTGGAGTCATCTAATATACAAAATTTTCGCAATTACAAAGTTGAAACAAATTTTTTTTTTAAATTTGACCCACAATTTTTTGTATTACACCTCTCTGATATATCTAAAGATATCCTGTATTTTCATTCAAAACTATGAATTTAATATTTTTTTTTTTCAAAATTGTTTTTTTTTTAATTTTCAGGTTTTAGTCGAGTTCAATTAATTCAACACAAAATTGCTGAATTTCGAACACCGAACAATTTTTTTCATTAAATTTTGATTAAATATCATGATTTAACTATAATAGGTCGTAGCAGCTCGACAAACATGCAAACACACAAAAATTTTCTATGCATTTTGTTTTTGTAATTTGTGAGTTTATAGTCAAAATAGTACTGAAAAATATATTGATTGTAGAAATTCGAGAGAAATATAAAAATTAGCTGGCCTGTATTATTGGATCATGTTAAATATTTAGAAAACAATTTTTTATGTTCGACTACCACCAATACAATTTTCCGTTATAAAAATTTATTAATTTTGGGGTTAAATCGAATAGATATTACAAAAAAAAAAAATTATTTGGAAAAAAAAGTTCGAAAATATTTAGACACAAAATTAAATTTTTGATTTAATTTATTTTTGGTTTTTAAAAATTTATTTATTCCTCTAAGTACTTTGAAAGTGCCAAAGTTTTCGAAATTTTGAAAAATAAACAAAACAACAAAAAATTAAATTTTGAAATTGCGTAACTTTTGGAGAAAAATCTAAACTGGCTTTACAAATTAGATGAACTTTTCCCTTAATTGTTGTTGTATTTTTTTAAATTATTTGACTTTCAATATCCTGCTAAAGAGTCATGTGAATATGTCGTCCTTCTTTAAAAAGTTAAAGATTTCAACTTCAAGTCTTTCCCATCTATTCCCATCTCGATTACATGTCGTGATTTCCATTTTCACACGACCATACATACGCACACACAAATATATGTAAATACATATCTACAAATGTATGTGCACTTCAACGTACAACCAAGTAGCCAGCAATTTTTAGTAAAAAGGCACTTGTTTGTACTCCTCACTTTTGTACAATTTGGGGTTGAATCGAGTTGGTGAGGCGCACTTGCTTCAATTCATTTCTTCACTTTTTCATTCCACTAAATCTGTTTGATATGTGATTATGTTTATGTGTTTTTTTCGCAATACTGCTCAAGCCGGCTTCGTTCAATACGTTTCCAGTTGCTTGTCAACTTGATGAGCGCGCGTGCGGATCCTATTGAACGACTAGGTTTTCAGTGACTAAATTTGTATTTTGCGAGAGAAATGTGTGCCACTAATTAGCCTTGAATTCTGCCGTAATTATGATCAAATTATTTGTGGAATTTTAATTGCAATTGTGTTTTTGAAGAGGGAGCATTGTAGAATTTCAACAAGGGAAAGTGGGAAAAATAAAAATAATAATATTTGAGATAGCTCACAAGTACACATATGTGTGGTTTTATTTTCAAAAGGAAAAAACAAAAATAAAATAAAATAAAAAGTAACATAAAGAAACGCTTATTAAATTCGCAAATAAAAATAAATTTTGCTGACAGCGCTGCTTGAAGATTGTGAAGAATTTATCCTAGAATTCGCTTTAAGATGTGTGTTTATTTTTAAAATCTACTTATATAAAAATATGTTTGTGTTTCCATGTGCAGTACTTAAACTTTTTTTCTCTTAGCAAACAAGCGATTTACATAAATATTTAATAAACAATGCTCTTCTTTATTCTCATCTCGATTTCAGATTGCTGCATATCTTGAGAGCACATTGAATAACTCAAAACCATTTGGCCACAAGAAATAATGAAAGAAAACCGTTGATGAAATTTAAGCAGACTTTTAGAAGTGGTGAGAACAAAGCACAAACAAAACAAAACGACAAAATTAAATATGAAAACAAACTTACAATAGACAATAAAATAAGCACAACTACAAAAGAATGGATAACAATCGCAAAACATTTTTATTTGGTGAAAATAGTAGTGAAACCATGCAGTGAAGTGTTACTTGAGATAAGAATAGGAGTAAGAAAAGCTTAAATTAAATTAAGTAAAATATTACTAAAATAACGTGAAGAGATAGGCGAAAGTCTAAAGAACCAATAGTATTAGGAAGTGATGGTTTAAGTCTCAGGCCTAGAGGAAAAACGTCAGAATTATATATTTGTGAGTCTCTAAAGAAATATCGCTGTGGTTACCAGCCAACAATAATTCGATTTTGGATTTCTTCGAATGTTAGTTCGGCACGAAAAATGTGAAAGTTTTGAAAAAACAAAACAAACAAAAAAAATTTGATGGGTACTTTGTTTAGTTATTACAGTGTGGAGAGATGGAAAAATCAGAGTAAAGTTCCGAATTTGAATTTATTATATTTTAATTTATGTATTTCACTGGAATTGGAACCAGTAGTCATCCACTGTCCACACCACTGGCGCGCACAAGAACACCCTCCGTTTGTTTATCCATATTGTAGTAACAAAATTTGTGTTAACCTGGCTAACATATTAGTCATTAACTCTGAAACTGGTAAAGTTATTGGAATAAGAGATATCTTAAACTTCAACCTAGACGTCTGATAATGCAAAGGTGAAAGCCGAATTCCAATCGATTAAGCAATTTGTGAGTGATGGCCGTTCAAACATACCGACAGTCAGACAAAAAATTCTAAAAACTGTTGATTTAGATTCTATTGGCCTAATACTGATACCTCCTATCAATTTTCGTTAAATTTCTGCAATCTAATAAATAGGCAATTTTAATATATGGAGAAATAAATAGTATTTTTCCTAGCTGAAAATTCACTTTTTATCTCAAAGAATATACAAGCTCTCGTATTTCAATTATGTTCAATGGATATAAAATATGAAAAGGCCTATTTCTGTAGTAAGCGCCATGCCTTTTTACCACTTTTCATCTTAGTAGATCGAAATTACTTTTAGCCTATGACCATTCCTGGAAATTTGACAATTCGTGTTACAAATTTGGTTTTGTTTTTCTGAAAACTAACATAATTGGCATTTTAAATTAGAAAAAAAAAACAAAACACCGCCATTAAAGTGCACATAATTGAGTTGATTGTGTTAACCGATTGCCTACCCCAATGCGATTGTGTAATTGGGCTTTACGCAGAAATAACAACGAAAGTGTTTTGCGGCAGGAAATTATTAATCATGCGTTCGTAGTGGTCACAGATTGAAACTAATTAATTTGTGGGCGCTTGTGATAGACAGCAAAAACAACAAATACAAAAAAAAATAGTTAAAATAACAAAAACAACAACCACAATATAAACACAATCTATAACATTAGCTACACTTATTAGTACATACAACAAAAACAACAAAGCGGTTTATAGCGGATGCAAAACATCTGTCAGCATATAGAAAAGCTGCACTCATGCTGTTTACCGCACTACAACCATAATCAGCTGCCAGCCGCAATGCAACGTGCAACCACATACATACATAATTCAAAATAAAACGAAGTTGCGAGCACATAATTATGCAAAACGCTGACGTGCTGATGTGTGTGTGTGTATTTTGTATCGGAAACAAAATAATTTGTGAAATATATAAATTTTTCCAAATTGTATGTAACTGCAATGAAGTTGTGGTAAAAAATAAATTAAGTTTTAAAAGTGCACAAATTACAAATATATCAAATTAGAAATCTATAAGACAACGGCGAAAGAGAAAATAATTTTTATTTTTTTTTCAACTTTTCCGAGTGCCCTCTAAGCGCAAGTGCGCACATCCGCTGCCTAAGTAGTGTTTAGAAGCCATCTAGAAATAAACAAAAAAAAAATTTATAAAAATTTGTTATGAACATCAAATAAAGAAAAAGTGCAAATTTTCATATCATAAATAATACAAAAACTATAGCTAAGCCAACACGTTCGCCAAGCCTTAAGCAAATTACTCTTGTCTATGTCTATGGATTTGAGTGTGCTTGTGTACAGTGGTTCCAAATTCATAAAACTTAAGGGAAATTTAAAATCTTAATCTCAAAAAGCTTAATTTAAAATGTATTTGGAAAAAAAATTCCCCAAAGATCTGACGGCTAGCCAAAAAAGCACTATCAACTGTTTCCAACCATGATCACATGCCCTCTCATCATCGATAAAAATTTCGATATCGATAACTTTGTCATACGATGCCTCTTATTTTCAAACGATAGCTATGTAATCCTAAATTTACCACAACAACTTCATCGATACAAATTTCGGTATCGATAACTTTGTCATACCATGCCCCTTTTTTACAAACGATAACTATGTAATCCTAAATTTACCAAAAACAAAATCATCCTTACAAATTTCGAAATCGATAACTTGGTCATACGATGCCTCTTTTTTTCAAACGATAACTACGTAATCCTAAATTTACCAAAAACAAAATCATCGTTACAAATTTCGAAATCGATAACTTGGTCATACGATGCCTCTTTTTTTCAAACGATAACTACGTAATCCTAAATTTACCAAAAACAAAATCATCGTTACAAATTTCGATATCGATAACTTGGTCATCCTATACCTCTTTTTCAATCGGCAATTCCATGCCTAATCATAATCTTGCCAATTGACTAACTATGTGAGCCATACTTTTGGACAACAGAACACATTTCAAATTCTCCAAAACATATTTCAATATATTTTTTTATAAGATATCGATATTTAACAATCGATTGTTTTATAACGGTATTTTTAACGAACAAGCACATCAGCCCTAATCATCAGCTTAGATATTCCAATCCTTTTTTGTCTACTAATTACGGGACACTTTGTTTTCATGTCTGTTTTTGGGATCATTTTGCGATAATTTCTGGATTATTTTCTGGACTATTCCAGAAATTTATTTATTTTAGGACTTTTCAGGACCATTTTCAAATGATTTTTGGGACCATTTCGGGATTTTTTCGGGGCCATTGTGAAACTCTATCGGGATTATTTCTGGATTGTTTTCCGAACTACATATTTCAGAAACTTCTCGGGGCCATTTTGGGACTTTCCAGGATCATTTTAAAATTTGTTTCGGGACTTTTTGGGATCATTTCGGGATTTTTCTTTTCCGGTTTTATTTCGGAATCAGAGAAGCATTATTTTGGGACTACTTTCCAAACCATTTCGGGACTATGTCAGCGGTGCTTTCTTGACTTTTTCAACACTTCTTAATATTTTAAAGAGCAATTCGCAAATATTTTTAGACCCTTCTTTTGTTGTTTTGGAACCACTGTGCAACGTAGTCCTCAAGAGCCAATCTGTCATAAAATATCAATTTGTGATTTTTCAATTCGTAGCCGACAATTTCACAGTAAACAAACGTGGCACAGGCTGTGCCCCAACTAACTACCACGCCTCTCACAACTGCTCGACACTGCACACTTGATCGTTTATTAGCCCCATTAGACGTGCCACACATACCAATTACATAAACAAGAAACACAAGAGGAAGAGAAAGCAATAACTCGTCGAAAGCACGCGTGTGTAGAAAGTGTGGAAATCAGTAAACATAGACAAGAAGAAACAAACATAAAAAAAAAATAATAAAATCAAAAACAAAAACAAAAAGCAACAAAAACTTCAACACAAAAGCGCGCATGGAAAATATACAAATTGCTTGTTGCTATTTTGCTTGTGGTGCGTATTCTCACCATAATATTGCGGTTTGTAGCAACATTGCCGCGTTGAAACGTGATCGCATTAGTCTAAGCCACAATTGGCAAAACTCGCCCACAAACATACAAACATACGAAAATCCTATTTAATCTATTCGACCTAGTACCATTTCACATTGAATGTCGCGCTAAGACGTCTAAACAATTTGACTTGACTTGACCTGCTGCGCGTCAAAAGGCGTCGTGTGCGGTGTGTTGAAGGCAGCAAGAACCGAACATCGACAACAAGAACGTACAATCACATGTTTGTTTGTAATTTGCGGTCAATGAAATCTCCTCTACGTCGCGCTTTTATGTCAATGCCCGACACCGCCTCTCACGCTGTTAGCGCTACGGTGTCCGAATCCGCCTCCGCCTCCGCTTCCTTTTCCGTCACCTCTTCAACGCCGGAATACGCGTCGTTGTTCTCGTTCGCATTCGCGTCCGCGCCCACATCATTCAAAACACAGAGCTGTTATACAATGTGTGAATCAAGCGAAAAGAAGATAGCACCTCAGCGACATTTATGTAGTGTTGTCTCGTCATCAGAGCAGCAGCAGCAGCAGCGCTTCGAACGTTGTGATGTGCACAGCAGCAGAACATGTGGCAGCGGGATTAGCAATTTTACTCAATGTATGCTGATATGTGGGGTGTTGCTGCTTTTGGCTGCCGGTAATGGTAAGTGACATTGCTTTTTTCCAATTGATTGCTGCTTTGATAAACATTCACACGTATATTTTGGTAAACAAATAGTTAAAATGTCTTTCAAAGACCTTCTTTTTATTCATTGGGCGTGTCAATGAGTTTCGTCGTTTTTCTATAGCTTTAGAGCTTTTTCACTGTATTTTGTTTTTTGCATGTAGTGCAAAAGCACTGTTGGGATCAGTATGAAATTGATGTTAGAGAGGTCTTTCTATGGGGCCACATCACATTACGGAAAATGTTTTGTAGCTGGGGGTTCAGTATGAATAGCTAAGAGTTCAAAATGTTATAGTGTACATTAAGGTGGATCGACGAAAAAAGTGTTTCCAGTCCCCCCCTAGGATTAAAGATATTTTGAAGGCGATCCCAAAAAAAATTTTTTTTTTTTGCTACGCCCCCCCGATGGGCTATTTACTTTTTTTGACACTACGTCGCCATTTTAAGTCCGATTTTAATGAGCCGTACACCGCTGTTCATGGCTTGGAAGCCGCCACAATTCTTACCTTAATCATTTTCAAGAAAAAGTTTCACAGAATTTAAAGGCCTTTTCGACAGACTAAAAAAAATTGGAATTTAGGTATGATGTGAAACGAGATACCGACAGTCACTACTAGAATTTGAAATTTTTTTTGGGATCGCCTTCAAAATATCTTTAATCCTAGGGGTGGACTGGAAACCCTTTTTTTTTGTATGGGAACCTATCCGCACTAGTGTACATATGGGTGTTGGGCCAGTGTGACTATTGTCTCACTCCGGGCTATCTAACTGCAACACAACATTTTTGAAAACTTCTTTATAATGGATAATCCATAATTTGATTCAGGGGAACTTTTGCAGACTATGTTATGTATCCAACTGAGCTTAATATGGCTAGATGGCAATCCTCCATACAGAGATTACATGAAACTGTATCATTACAGATCGTGTCAACATACCAAACAGCATAGTGAGATGGGTCTTAATTAGCCCATTTTAGTTCCAAAGACCAAGTGGAGTCGAAAACTGAACAGAAGTATCTCGACACTTCCCAAGGGGGGGCCTTGGCAAGCTGCCTATCTACGCACCTCTCAAAAAATTGAGTTTCTAGGCGAACAGATACCTGGAAGTGATTATTTCCAGCGATGGCCTTAATGCCAAACAAATAAAAATAAAATTCAAGTGGGAACAGGACTCAAAATCTCGCAAGGTTGTAAATATGTTAGCTTTTTATTTGGGCAATGCTCTAAATAAAGTATGTATTTTATTTAAATTTCATTGTGTTTACAGTTCCGAGGAATATAAATAAATGCAGAGTCGAGCGTAGCACCAACAAAGCTAAAACCAAATATTCAGCATAAATGCGATAAGTGTATACCATAGAATTTGATATTGTTTGTTGTTAGTTTTGCTATAAATAAAGCCTTGGCAAATTAAATCCTTGCTATGTGTTTGCAGCTGCAACAAATATCAAAGCGGCGTGGCAACCAGCGCACAATCCGGCCAAGCAATGTCAGCTATAGCTCGTTGCTGTGGGAAATTAATCATGATTATAATTTAAGCTGAATTATGAGCTAAAGCTGCAGCATGCTAAAGAGCCAGAGCTAGCCAAATAAGCCAGCCACAGTAACAACAACAACAACAACAAAAACAATAGTACCAGCAATATAAAAGCCAAAATATCATAAGCTTATTTGTTAAGACCAAAGGCAACTAGAAATGGCGATGCTTGGTACAGTTGAATTCTAAAATATGCAAACTAAATTAAATTTCAACCAAGCTAGACAGCACACCGACACCTAGTTGAATATTCTAACTTTAATTTGGAAATAAAATTGCAACAAATTTAAAATTTTAAATACACTAACAACTGCGTTAAAAAACAAAACAGATTGGTTGCAATAGAAGCAACCGCTGTGTTCCATCATCCATTCTTGGAACGAGAGAACGACTGTAAGAAACTTTCAACATTTAAATTGAATTCAGCATTTCGATTCCAAGGTTGAAAGAATACGTACATACGTACATTTGATATTGAAATTCCGCGAAGCAGTACTTAGTCGATGTTCAGTTGGGCTGAGTTGTTAATCGTAAAGTAAAAAAGTCATCACTTACATTTCTATTTAATTAACGGCAGCGCAACACAAAATGGGTAAAGAGGCTGCCTTAATTTCCTCGAAGGTATAGCTCGCCAAATATTTTGTTTGGTAAAAATCGAAAAAAGGAAAAAGTTATTGCGCCGTTTTAAGGTATTCATTTTAAAGTTAAATGGTAGTTAAATATGAATTTGAAGAAGTAATAACTATTAAAAACAATAATTTAAAAAAATTAAAGTTTTCTTTAAAAGTTTTGACAAAAATGTGTTCCTCTGATATATAAACTTATATCCAATTGATTAAAAACTGGCCTGTTAAATAGTGATTATTAATCGTAATGAATACTGGTTTGATAGATTATTTTCCTGAGAAACCATTTAATAATTGAATTAAATTTTCAATGATTATTTTCCAATTAATTAAAAAAGAACAAAAAAAAATCATAATTTCGCACGATTATTTAAAATAATCAAACAATATTTTCCTGATATTGTTTTTTTTTTTTTTACTTTTGTTTTTTTTTATTATATTTATTTTTTTTGATTATGTTTTTTTTTATAGTTTTTGATTTATTTGACTCTGTTAGTTTCTTTTTGCTTATTTTTAATTTTTCTGATTATGTAAAAAATCATGAGTTCTTTTTTGATTTCTTTTAATTGTAACCAATTTATATTTGCGTTTTCTTGAAAACAATTAAAATAATCATTACCACTTCAAAACCAATCCACAGCTACTTACTACACAATTTTAACAGGTATTGTTAATGTTGAATTCCATAAATAAAATTAAACTAAAAATTTTTGAGCACAGCAGTTTTCGAAACAAAAAAAAAATTTACGAAACAAAAATCAGAGGAGAAGGGCGAAGTTTTGAATTTTGCAAACCTTTAATTAAAAATTATTTTTATAATTTTTATTTTCATTTCTTACTGGCAGAATTTCGTTTATGATAATACTCAACTCTCCATTAATGACTTGGATATGCTACCTTTGCTACCTATCCCATGTAAAATTACATGTATTGTAGTTTTTGTTTAGCACACATTATATACTTACATGTACATTTTTAGTTAGCATAAGCTTTCTTGCAATTTTTAGCAATATTGGACACATTTTCATTTTATTTACCTTTGTGCATCTCCCAAGCACCTCGTATTTTTCATTCACACTATTTGTTCCGCTCGAGTTTTCCAAAAAAAAAAAAACCCATCCAAAATAAAGTGTCTGCTGTGTCATTAGTTGCACCTCACTCGAACTCTGCTCAATACCTTCCCCCTATTTAATGTGTGTACACGCCTTTTAGTGTTCAAGTGGATACAAAGGCAATCAACCCTATCCGCCACATATTGTATCGCAGTTTGAGTGCATTTAAGTTGACACACTTGTGTTTATGTATGTACATATGTACATATGTATGTGTGGGTGCTTGCATGTTTTAATTACATTTGCAAGCAAAACACATACATACAAACGAACAAACTTGCATTCAAATTTATTTCCACTTTCACATTCCTACACAAAATTTATGCACCAGCTGCTGCAATAATACCAGCATACCAAATAAAAAAAAAAAAATAAAATAATCATAAGCACTCGCTCTTACACCTACCCTCACACGAAATGCCAAAACTATTGCCTACACTTAGGCGTTCGAGCTGTAAAATAGTATGTTATAGTGGCAAATTTACAAGCGTTACTACCAATGAAAACCAAAAAAAAACTAGTAAGGAAGTCTAAGTTCGGGTGTAACCGAACATTAAATACCTAGTAGTGATCTGTTTTGGTATCCTAATTTACTCAGGTCTATTATAATACATGCCTGAAAATTTGTTATAAAGGCAACTGATTGTTTTCGATAAAAACATTTCTATTGTAAGTGGTAAATTAAACTATCACTAAATAACAAAATATAAATAGCTTTCCCCATGTTCATGAAAGGTATGAAAATAAAAAAAATTAATTAAAAAAAGGCAGTAGGGTGTTAACTACTTGTCCGTATATTTTGCGTGTTTGCTATCCGATTTGCGTAATTTTTGGCAGGAGTATACTATATACTATTGGGAAGCATCTCACTAACTTTCATTGAAATACCTTCTTGAAATTTCAAGCAATTGCTTTTGAAAATAGCTGACCTTTTATGCTAAAAAGTGGGCGGCGCCACGCCTACTTCACCAAAATACACAAACTTTTTATACAGTTCTGTTTTGCTGAAAAAGCTTGTTATGTGTGTAAAATCTTATTTATATAACTTATACAATTAAGGAAATATCGCGATTTTAATTATACGAAGAAATTTTTTAGAACTGTGTTCAAAAAGTGGGCGTGTCCGTTCACCAATTTTGTTTATTTTTACAGCAAAGAGTTAGCTTTATATGTTGAACAATTTCTCTAAATATCGCTTCAATAAGTCAATTTTTACCGGAGTTATGCCATGGAAAGTTTTTTGGAATAATCCCCCATTAAGGGGCGGGGCCACGCCCATTTTCCAAAAATTTTGTGCTTTCGACTTTCTTTGCCCACGAGCACTTTAGAGGTGAAAGAGAAATGATATACAAGTAGTTTCAGCAAAGTTATAGCATATTCAATATATCTATGATCCTTTTCAAAATCTTTCGTATAAAATTGTGCCTGGACCTAATCCGATTTCGCTAATTTTTTTTCGAAATATTGCCTGTACTAATAGAAATATGTGTGCTGAATTTTATTTGCCTATCTTGAGCGGTTTTTGATTTATGATTAATAATATTTCCAAATTTGACTTAATCAAAAGTGGGCGGTGCCACGCCCTTTTTTAAAAATTTCTTCAGAAATTTATTTTTTGCCTTAACGCTAAGGTACACACCAAATTTTATCCTTATAGGTGTATTATGTACTGAATAATCACTCTTTTTGTATTTTCGAAAATATTATATATATAGAAAGTGGGCGTGGCTTTTAACCGATTTTGCCTATTTTCAATAGCGTTCAGAGATAAGTAAAAAGGAACCTGCATACCAAGTTTCATTGAGATATCTCAAGATTTACTCAAGTTATCGTGTTTACAGACGGACGGACGGACGGACGGACGGACGGACGGACGGACGGACATGGCTCAATCAATTTCTCTTTTCCTCCTGAACATTTTGATATATATAAGTCAATATCTATCTCGATTCGTTTATGCCGTTACATACTACCGTTAGGCGAATGAAGTTAATATACCTTGTGTGCGAAGCACTACTAGGTATAAAAAACCAAAAGCTGAAACAAAGATGCAAAAGCTCCGAATATTCATGGTAGTGTAAAATTGCCGCAAAATGTATGCACACGCTCGCACATAAACAAGGATATGACGCTGCTTATGCTCATGTAAATAAATGTGCACTTACTCGTACATGGATTTGTATTTGTGTAGATGATGTGTTTTTTGCACATATTCCAGGAGATATGAGTGCAAGTGTCTGAATGCTAAATATGAATATGGAATAACTGCATGTATGTTTATATATGTATTTATGTAGATTTTCCTAAAATTCATGAACTTGCAAAAGCCCTAAAACATACGAGCAGTGTTAAGTTCTATAAAGCTTACACACTGGGGGTCATGTGTTTAGGTTCAATTTTTGCTGTACTCAAAATTATGTTTCGGTTAGTAAGAGATGGGAAGCTCTCATGTAAAATTGATGAAAAAGAAATAGATAAGCTGAAATTGTACTCTGGAACCGGCTGTTGCTAAATTTTCTATGGCTATTGCATGAACACTTTTAGTGTTCAAATGAAAGTGTTTGGGGTACAAAATTTATAAAACCGAAAAATAAATGTCTATACATACATATCGCACACTAAATCAAAAAGAGTCACAACTCAAAATCTGAGTAACTTTCAGTTAATTGCTTCTGGATCGCAAAAAAGTGATTTGATTTTTAAAAACTTGACATCACTGTGCTCGTTAAAGAGTAACGATAATAGTCAAAAAGAAAAATATTGTATGTACTGGCTGCACTACTTTTTATTAGGCAATCTATGCCAAGAAAGCGACCTAAAAAAATTTTGAGTTGTGACTGTTTTTGATTTAGGGTGCGATATATCTGCTCTATTTCTATGAAAACGAATATTCGTTATACAATAAAAGTTGAAAAAAAAAATTATTTATGGGTTAGTAACCCAGCAACATTTTCTAGCCAAGTGACACATTTTATTTTAATTTGTTATATTTTATTTAATTTAATTAGTTTAATTTAATTTAATTTAATTTAATTTAATTTAATTTAATTTAATTTAATTTAATTTAATTTAATTTAATTTAATTTAATTTAATTTAATTTAATTTAATTTAATTTAATTTAATTTAATTTAATTTAACTTAATTTAATTTAATTTAATTTAATTTAATTTAATTTAATTTAATTTAATTTAATTTAATTTAATTTAATTTAATTTAATTTAATTTAATTTAATTTAATTTAATTTAATTTAATTTAATTTAATTTAATTTAATTTAATTTAATTTAATTTAATTTAATTTAATTTAATTTAATTTAATTTAATTTAATTTAATTTAATTTAATTTAATTTAATTTAATTTAATTTAATTTAATTTAATTTAATTTAATTTAATTTAATTTATTTTAATTTAATTTAATTTAATTTAATTTAATTTAATTTAATTTAATTTAATTTAATTTAATTTAATTTAATTTAATTTAATTTAATTTAATTTAATTTAATTTAATTTAATTTAATTTAATTTAATTTAATTTAATTTAATTTAATTTAATTTAATTTAATTTAATTTAATTTAATCTGTTCTTTTATTTTATATTATTTCATTGTTGGATTTTGCGGTCTATTTTTGTTTACAAATTTGTAAGTTATGAGCAAGCTCGAGACCAGTTAACAATAATTCTAAACGAATTAATATTGTCAGTTTTTGGGAAAAATTGATAATTGGAGAAAAATTACAAAGAACAAATCTACAGCGATGGATAGGATTACATTATATATTATATTATTTCATTTCATTTCATTTCATTTCATTTCACTTCATTTCATTTCATTTCATTTCATTTTATTTCATTTCATTTCATTTCATTTTATTTTATTTTATTTTATTTTATTTTATTTTATTTTATTTTATTTTATTTTATTTTATTTTATTTTATTTTATTTTATTTTATTTTATTTTATTTTATTTTATTTTATTTTATTTTATTTTATTTTATTTTATTTTATTTTATTTTATTTTATTTTATTTTATTTTATTTTATTTTATTTTATTTTATTTTATTTTATTTTATTTTATTTTATTTTATTTTATTTCATTTTATTTTATTTTATTTTATTTTATTTTATTTTATTTTATTTCATTTTATTTTATTTTATTTTATTTTATTTTATTTTATTTTATTTTATTTTATTTTATTTTATTTTATTTTATTTTATTTTATTTTATTTTATTTTATTTGTAAGTTTTTGCAAGCTCGAGACCAAATAAACAATAATTCGTAATGAATTTAACTGTCAGTTTTTTGGGAAAAATTGATAATTGGAGAAAAATTACAAAGGAAAAATCAACAGCGATGGTTAGGATTACATGTTTCAGAGTTTCCAGGCTCATCATCAGATCCCTTTTCGGACACTGGGATGCGAACCCGTGTCTGCACCAAAGCCGCTGTTAGAAAACTCTAACACTAAGCTATGATGCCCTGTGACGTCACAATGTATTCGTCTCCACTTCAATTAATTCCCTTTTGTTTTGTTCTTGCCAACTGTATACACAAAATTTCTTAAGACATGCAGTCTATATGTTATGATGTGTGTTGGTCTTGTTGTTTGTACATATATACATACATATGTACGTAAACCCGTGCTATGGTTTCAATGTATTTTGTTGTTGGATTTTTTACAAATATGTAAACAAAATAGACCGTAAAAATCCAACAAGAAAATTATTTTATTTTATTTTATTTTATTTCATTTCATTTTATTTTATTTTATTTTTTTTTATTTTATTTTATTTTATTTAATTTTACTTTCTACACATTTTTAAACCAAAAAAAAAAAGAAGTGAACTTATTCACTTGAGCGTCAGTGTAAAAGTGTTGCATATTCGCGTATTCGTGTGTATGTGTGTGCGGGTGTGATCTCATGCAGCGCATTTCTGGTGGATTTGCACGCTTTTGCAAAATATAATTTGTTATCGTTGGCAGTTTATTTTCAGTTTTATAGTTTTCTCGCTGTGCTAAGCTTTGGCGTAGATATTCGGCGTCATAACTAACTTTAGCTTTACACTTAGTTTTCTAGTAAATATTTACCTACATATGCATATTTACGTATACAAAGTGTATGTTATATTTGTTTGAGTGTGCGTTAACTTCTATGTTTGGTTGTTCTGCATGACCTCTAACAAAAAGATAAACAAAAATAATTTTACAGAAATCCTGAGTTCATTAGCAGTATAATTATAAGTTTATAATTGCAAATGAGTTGTATGTATCTACATACGTGCATGCATGCATAATAAATATATACAGCTTAGATATTTATACACCTAATTACTGGATGTATGTATAAGTGTAAAAATAGCTTCGACTTGAGTTGTTAAGTGGAATTCGAACTTGCAAACTGGCATTCCCTATACAAAACTGAACTTTTTTTTTTTTAATTGTGACGGAAATTAGGTGGTATTGGTGGTCGAGGCGTGGAAGCTTCCATATGAAATGAATTTTTGCTACTAAAATCCCGAATTAATACTTTATCATGAGAAGTTTTAGCCGATTTTAGTACTTTTTTTGTCATGACTCAGGACCAACACTTGGCTAAGTACCTATGTATGTATATGCTTGTGAAATATGTATAACCACTTGTTTGTTTTAGTATAATTGAACATCGCACTGAAATTTTACCAAACAGCAATTTAATCCGCTCCAAAATAACACAACAGTTCAACAATTTATAACTTTTCGGTGGCTAAACAAAAATTTGGCGTCACCATTGCGAGTTTTCACATAATCACCTACGACCAAGGTAGGAGTATTAGTAAATATAATCCAGCTCGTTGTGTAGATGTATTTGTAGAGTACAAAGCTTAGTATTTGTTTGCAAATATATATGCTCAATATAAATACCCTGTAGGAAATTGATAAATGGCGTTTTTCTGGAGGTGTCGAAGATTAAATTTACCTGGCGTATTCATTCCTACTACCCCTATTCCGCTGTGAGCTTAAAAGATCAGAGAAAGATGGAAGGGAAGGTACTACTCCCAATTTTCCCTTAAGTCTAATTTTTATGAGGATGTTGGGGATTTGTCTCATTTAGGTATTTACCAGTCCTCAGTTCCCCATAATGAATCGTGCAGTGCAGACATCCTCATTTGCTAGAGGATCTCCCTACAGGGTGCTTTTTGCAGGTATCGAAATGTTTCACACCCACTTTGATGCAACTAAATGTTTTAGCTAAATTAGTTAAAATAGCAAAATTATCTTAATTACGGGACAACACTGATTGTTAGCGACAGCGAATGAAACATGGAAAACAGAAAATAAATATTGCACATGGAAAGCGTACATATGAAGGTATGTAAATAGTACAATATATACAGGGTGATCTATAAAGTTTTTTTTTACACTTAATGTGGTGCAAAATGCCATGTTCGCTAGTCCAAAAAGAATTAGAAAACATTTTGATAATATTTAGTTAAATATTTCAAGCTAAAGCGGTATTACAATATTTCTTTAAAATTTTCAAATCTCAAAAATGTTACAAAAACGTCGATGTCTCCGAATGTCAAAAAGCAACTGACCTTATCTCAACACTGCTACCTCATAAGCTTATTTTTTTTAAGCAAAATTTGAGATTGGACGTCCTTTGTGTTCTGTAAGAGTGTCTATAAATTAAATGCTTTCGAACAGACATACGATTTGATTAATTTATTGGTTCAAAAGATAATATTTTAGAAGATGTGAAACAATTACGAACTTTGTAACGCAGAAGAAGAGGAAGAAAACTGTGTAGAACGATTCCCTTTTATATCAGTAAAGGTTAAAATTTCCTGGAAATTTTATCAGTGAAAACAAAAGCTCTACAGAAATTTCGCGTGAGTGTGATAATCAGAACCAAGCTCTAACCGACACGCGAGATACCGAAACGAAACTAGTAACACCACCTCAGTAACGAAAATGTTGAGAAACATAACTTGTAGTGAGACTAAACCCGCATACAAGCATTTTTAGTAAAGTTTAGTGCAGGAACTTGACGTTGTATGGTTGAGGCATACGAAAAGTGTTACTAATTTCGGTTTTTTACAGAAACCTTTCGTTACGATTTCGTTACCTACCCAGAGTTACATGTTTTTATTTCCAACCTGCTTGGAGTCATAGTAATTTTGTTACCTAGAATTTCTTTATTCTTATTTAGTTTGAAGAACGTACTGTCTAGGGAACATTTTTATCTAACCTCCTATTTGAGAACTGTTTTCAAGATCGCTCTAGTTACTTCGATGAAAGAAGAGTTTAGTTAAAAAAAAAAAATGTAAAATAGGACGTTCTTCAAAAATATTTTTAAAAATTACTCAGTAACAGAGCTATTTTAGATTCGTAAAAAAAGTATTTTTAATTTCAATAGCTCATTAATTTCTTTTAAATACATTTCAAAAATATTTCAGTAAATAAATTTTTTTTTTTAATTTGTCAAATAAAACCTTTAAATGTGAAACCCTTTGCCCAAACGAATGCTAGTGATAAGCCAAATATCGCTCAATGTGTGTTTGTTGTTGCATTCCGTTATATTCACGCATTTGAGCGAGTGTTTAACTAAAGCGGTTAGCGCCCACATTCAAATGTAGCTGCAACCGCAGCCGCAACGTTTTGTGGCAACTATGAAACACACACACACAAATAGCTGTAAACAATATTATGCGTAGTGTAACAGTTACACTTACATATTTGCGCAAATTTCACACTCAAATTACACTACATGAAATTGGTGTCACCAAGTTTTATAGGAAAGTAACTGCCAATTTGTTATATCGTTAGAGGGGCGAAGTTTGCATTGAAAATAAACAGCGCCACTTAGTTAGCTAATTGTATATTTGTATGACGTTTTGAAAATAGCAAATCGTGCTTGTGAGCAGGTGGTTAGATCTATGTGCGTATTGAATATTAAATATTGAACTTAACGTCGAGGGCTTTTAGCGTGAAATTTAAAAGAAAGAAATGATGTAATTAAGATATGTAGAAACAATCGATCTAGAGGTATATTAAATCTGAGCTCTCTAATATTTGACTTAAAAATAAAAAGCCATAATATTTATTTTTAATATTTTAAACGACCGTCGTAAAAAATTTATGTTCACTTTAGCATTGTTTTGTTATACAATTTATACAAAAAAAAACAAACGATATTTCAATATTGGTGGCTGATATGACCACGTTGTTGCTATTTTTGATTAACTTCCTGTTTCAGAATTTTCAAGAGCGATCTATTTCAAAATATGGGTGATGAATGTGGTTTATCAATACATATTTCACAAAATTTATCTCCAGTTTTTTACGCACTTCATACATACCATATCTTGTTGCCGCATTTTAGGCATATAAATTTGTTTTTTCGATTTTTTATCTCACAGGCATTTTTTTTAAAACAGTATATTAGCCGGCATATGTTTTGATGTTTTGTCAACTGAAAACTAGTAAAATTAAAAAAAAAGACACAGAAAATAGACATAAATTAATCCTCAGCACGTCATCTCGGTCTTATAAACTTGAAGTCAAACGAAAAATTTTCTGCCTGTTTGAAAAAAAAAAAAAAATATAATAAAAAAAGTAGAGTTGTGTTTTAATCCGTCTAATGTACATGCATAATACATAGATATATATATGAATATGTGTGTATTTACCTAAGCTTAGTGAAGTATGTACTGTTTTGCCTTTTGCAAAATCCATAAATATATTTATATAAATGTTAAGGCGCAATAAAATGTTGTTTATGTTACATGGACAAAGGCTTAAGCAAACTATTGCATTTTTTATTTAAATTTCTATTCATTTGCTTTATGCTCAACACACACCTGTGTCTGTGTCCTTGCATAAAATCTCTGCGAGAGAGCCGTACAAATTAATAAACATAAAACAAAAACGTAGTTGAAAGTAAGCAGAGAATTTAATTGGATACATAGTCATCGCCAGCGCTAAAGTGGATGATCTACTAGCAATTAGTGCTTTTCCTTTTAAAACTACCTACTTGGAGTTTAGCCTCTTTCAAGTGATCTCAAATTGTTCTCCACTAGGTTCTTTCATTGAAGTAGGGACCTCTCTTAAAAAAGTTATTTTTAAAACATCGACATTTTTTCAAAAATGGAAAACTTTCTCAATTCTTCCCCTTTCCCAATGTCAAGCTATTAAATTGTTGACTATACAAAAATTCTTATACGATTATAAAGCCTTAATATTACCCTTACGTACAACTTTCGTTTTCACATACAAATATATATATGTCTTCGGTCTTGACTAACCCATGGAGCACCCACGTAAGAGTAATATCAAACCGCTCCCAAAAGATTGCTAATAGAGTATTTAGTCTTAAATTTATTTAAGTCTAAATAAATAATAATAATACTAAAAATACCAATAGCGTATTCACCACCAAAGTGAGAGGGAGTAGCTGGTTCTCACCATGGAGGAATTGTTTGTAATAATTTCCAAAGTACGCTCACGTGAGTTATTCACTGAATACTCAGCGCCAATGTAATGGAGTTTTATTTGAAACCATGAAATAACATAAATAATCTCTAGTAATCGTACTTTACTTATGCTTACTGAATAAAATCTAATTTGCGATTACTATAGTTGCCGTAATCCTTGCATTAGGTTTATTCCAATACACATCGAGTATATTTCTCGGAATTGCGATTGCTGATTACTTAAATTTTAATTCCACATTTTCGTAAAATAAGTGCTGTAATCGTTATCTAAGATATCTTCCATTACAATAACAACTTTTTGCACTATTTTATAATCGCAATTACTGTAATGGTTCTGTAATGAAACTTACTCTTAGACGTAATCAGTTGAAGAATATATTATGATTACTATAATGGTAACTTTATATATTCTTGTTTTATGGGTTATTTTTTTTTTTAATTTCATTTAGTGTAATCATCTTGTAATCATATTAGTAATCAATAGAAGCTAATACCAAGATTATTTCATCCACTATTTTATTTTAATATAATATTATAATACTTTAAGAATAATTGAATTTTCGATTACTGTGACCATAAACTTGTTGTAATGGTTATCTGCTTTGCCCATCTTTTGTTGTAAACACCATTACCCACTCACCGAAAATAGCCATATTAACCCTTTATATAGTATATGTATATGTAAGTAACGTAAGCATCATTCGGAAGTACCCCCAAACCACATCGATTTTATCAACTGTAGGCTCGTGTGCTCTGCATTCAATATTTTTCCAATGCTACTTCCTTTATTCCACTCAAAATCACAAATAAACACTTTTACATCTCTGTGTTTATAGATTTACCGCCTTTACATTTTTTAACCCTTTCCATTTAGGTAAACAAGTATTTATTTGTCTAGCATTTCATTTTAGATTTTCATTTCTATTTTATCTAGAAAAACCATCTCGTAGCATAGTCGACAAAAGGAAATTGGAGTGCAGAGTGCACCCAGACAAAATTGCGTACC
Source organism: Sphenella marginata (assembly GCA_951509765.1). NCBI lineage: Eukaryota > Metazoa > Arthropoda > Insecta > Diptera > Tephritidae > Sphenella > Sphenella marginata. The sequence goes on from OX608079.1 coordinate 100,582,182, forward strand.
CAGCGAGCTTATCGGCACCTTTGCCATCTCGTTGTTTTCGTTGTGGTTGTCACGCTTTCTACCCTAACACAAGCATAGTTGTTGTTTTTTTTTGCTGCATATATCTACCAGTTGCCTCTATATAAGTAAATAGAATATTACTTTTGTTGATTCGTTTTCGTTTTCGTTTTTTTTTTTTGTTCATAGTTTGCTAGTTAGTGGCTCTTAGTAGTCATTCAACCAACTACCAACACAAATACAAATACTGAAGAACGTTTTCACTAAAGCCTTTGCTGACTATTTGCTTGTTTGTTATCACAGCTAAGCCATCTCTGCGTTTGAAAATGGTATTTCACTTCATTTTGCTAGAGTTTCAACCAAAGCGAAGTGGATTTTACGCTTTATAAATATTTTCTAAATCTTCCGCAGCATAAAAACAAAGTGAAAAAAAGAGTTCAGCTTATGATGTTGTGCGTAGTTTAGTTGTGCTTTGCAGAAAGCATGTAAAGAGTACGCCATAAGGGTTGAGAAGTACACCAAAATTCAAATGAAAAGTACACTATAAATGTCCTAAAGCAGGAGAGAATTTAATGTTTGATTAGCTTCGTTAGAGGAATATCGGACAAGGCACTATTGAGTTCACTGACTTATTCCTCAAAATCGAGGCATGAGAAATTCTCAGAAATTCGCCTTCATTCAAGACTTGATCAGGACCTAATGACTCACATAGCCCTACTCTTTATGTATCTAGTATGAGCAAAGTGTTCTTACATATCTCCTTTTGTATGTATGTAAGTTGTTAAATGTTCGCTTATAGAAAAAACTCTTGAAATATGTTAATCCCTGAAAGAAATGTTTTTGGTATGAATCTTTTCTGAAAGTCGACATTCTTACAATTTTTCTTCAGCAGCTTTGTATGTAAATATATACCCTACAAACCATGGCTAACCATGGTGAAACTCTGATTCCAAAAATTCACAAATTTTTACTAACACCAACTCATATTTTTAGAATTTGTATGGAAAACGACAAGTGCCTAAAAGTATGCTCTCACAGTTACACGCAAAAATCTTTTCAACATGGGTAAAAAGTGAACCTCTCTGAACAAAATTACCCACTTTTTTATCCTCTTTTTTGGTAAGCGCGACTCAATGATTATCCAGATTTTTATCCGATCATGGTTGGCAGGGTATACATTCTATTATGCACACACACATCTACGGACAATACATATTTCACAAGAACCCTGCCAACCGTCATCAGATAAAAGTCTGGATAATCATTGAGTCGCGCTTACCACAAGAGTGGATAAAAAAGTGGGCAATTTTGTTCGGCGAGGTTCACTTTTTACCCATGTTGAAAAGATTTTTGCGCGTAAGTGTGAGTGCATACTTTTAGGCACTTGTCGTTTTCCATACAAATTCTAAAAATATGCGTCGGTGTTAGTAAATATTTGTGAATTTTTGGAATCAGAACTTCACCATGGTTAGCCATGGTTGGTAGGGAATTTGGCTATATACGCTCCTAGCATTTACTTTTCTTCGCAATTCAAGCAAGCGAAATATTTAAAAAAAAATTTGATTACTCTTATTTAGGATGAAGGAAATTTTCGTTGAATCTTTCCGGCACAAATATACTTACGTCAAAAGTTTCTGTGAGAAAGAAAGAAGCAATGAAAACTATTTGCACCAAGTCCAACTAGTCCACTAAGTGTCAGTTTTCCTTTGCAAGGAACTGGTGTTTTTAGATTGTTAGATTAAAATTATTATTCCTGGCCTAGAGTTTAATTATAGTTGAATTTTTAAGTCATTTTGGTTCAGTTTGGTAGCAGATGGAACATTTCAGTTGCTAAATAGAGAATATATTCGCATATATATTTTATTTAAAAAAATGCTTGGTCGATGTGAAATTCGTTACAGAGTTATAAGAAGTTAGTAAAATTATTGCAATAAATTTTCGGTACAAATATTTAAATGAAATTTCCCTAAGAACTTTCACTGATTAAAGCTTTACAAATTATTTAGCTACAAGTTGGTTGACAACTGCTGAACTAAAAAAAAGATATTTTCCAAGTGGTGCCCCTAAAATTAGAAGGGAATTCGGTCAATATATCAATGGACAGCAAAGATTTATCAAAAGTAATCAAAAGTAAAGCAATAAAAAAATACAAAATAATAAAGCAGCACTTGATTTCTTGCTGATTGAAATTAATTTGAAATAGGCTCACATTTCTTTATTTTAAAATAAAACAATAGTCCTATGTTAAGTTTTGTAAAAATAAATAGCGCAAGGTATGTATGTATATAATGTTCTGCTGAATTTGAAATTAAACTTATTAAGTTAAACAAAAATGTGTTTTATTTGACAAAAAATTCTAATAAGAGATATGGTAACTAAATAAACAATTTGAGTAAATCAAAACGCCATAACAGCGACACCAGAATAAATAATAAAAAATAAAGTTTTAAACGAAATAGAAATTGAAAAAGCTTTCAAAGCAGACCACAAGAACCGCGAAAATGGTTGAACAACTTGAAATAACTTTTTTGACATTAACGCTTTTGCACTCACACATACAAATTTGTTGAATACACCTACACGCAATTAAATGCGATTGGTCTAGGGCATTGGTCGGCAAATCTAACCCGTGCGGGCGTATTACGCCCTTCACATACATATATTCTTACACTCTTCTGATGAGAGCGAAAAAGCACTTGCGGCACAGTGGTACGTACTGTCGCTTTGTTGATTGTTTTATGTGATAGTAAATTATTAGCGATTTAAAATGAATGAAAGAGCAATTCTTAATCATTTTTCACTGTGAGTGAGAAAATCCGCAATATGAAAAATTGTTTAGAATTGCTCTAATTCTTGTAAGATTTCAGATACTTTCGCTAAAATAAATAAAAAAGAAAACAAAGGCTAAGGAGGGAATTTCAAAGAAAGTAATCCCCTAAAAAAGATTCTCTCTTTCCCAACCCACCTAAATGCAAAACCTTTATGGAAAATATTAGAATGCTTCTTACGTTATGCTTTTTTCCAAAGGCATCGGAAATCATGAAAAAATGTTTGGCATTCATTTTAAGACGCGCATAAATATTATTATTCAAATTTTGCATCAAAGCGATAGCGTTGTTACTTCCTAGCTGTCGGTTAAGCAACTGACACGAAATTACTACTCTTAGCATCACTGTAGCAAAGTTACTCCCGCATTTACCAACACATATTCAAAAAAAAAAAAAAACGCCGACCACTGGTCTATGATGAGGCCATAATGGGTCGCACAGTACGATGTATATGTCTTGAATTGTTTAAATTTGCCAACTTTGGGGTGTCTGCGAGCCTTATTTACGGTTTTATTGGAGTTTTAGGAAAATCATGTTTCAATTGGCCATAACTTCTAAAATGTTGCTCGCATTGCACTAGGTTTATACATTTTTGCATAGCTACAGCAATATACTTACTTAAGGGAAACCCAATTTAACAATTAACTAACTTGAGTGTGTTTATTGTTATACATATGCAGGTATGTGTTTAAGTTTAGTAATTAACAAAAGGTGTACGAACGTTTAACATCTCAGCAGACAATCAACTAGTTGTGGACCACAGCGTAACTAGTTTGGATCTCAAAACAAGTAGTAACTCAACTGTGGCTATTACTTTTAAAAAGGCCGATCTCGGACAGTAATATACCTTTTCAAAATAATTCAAAATAAATCAAAATAATAATAGTTAGATATATCATAATATTTAATTAAAAATAACCCAAATGGCTTCACTAATATGGGAGCCCTTCTACAAGAATTTTTCAAATCTAGTGCTTTTAAAAACTAATTTCGCATTTTACTGCAGAGCGGGCGCTGATGCACTCAATTGCTCTTCTGCATGTTTGTTGCTTAAGTAAGCACTTGACAAGCACTAAACGCTGCAAAGTGACCAACAGCGAGGTATCCGTTCGACATGAAAAGGTAACATGCAACAAAGGAAACTGTGGAGCATCTCTTAAATTGATTGTTAGAAGTTGCCAACAGAGTGAGGAAAACTTTCTCCAGGGATGATGGCATTCAAGTTTATACATATATTATTTTATTGTTGTTAATGTTTTTGGTATCCAACTTGCTGTGTTGTTATTTGTAAGTTAGTTGGATGACATATGCGGCAAAACAAAGTTCAGGTGTCGCCTCAAGTGATGGAAATTAAGAGTTTTGATTGAGTATGTGAGGAACCGTCTAAACTCAATGTCAAAAAAGGAACAACAATAAAAACACCTTAAATCTTAATGATATCATCTTGCGGGTTTGAATGTATATTCCTTGTTTTTAGAGTTGGTTTCACAAATTCCAGCAATGCGAGAAAAAATAAAAGCAAAAACAATTATAACAACAAACGGAAACATCAAGCGGGCAATAGGAAATGTAGCAGCATATAAAAAATGACAACCACAAAGCGAATACCAACGAGAACAACACAACCAAGAACAAAATAAACACTTTGCCACTATAAAGCAAAAAGAAAATGGAAAATAAAAAGAAGAAGCACACTTTCCGGTATTCAGATTATCGATTTCTATCCAAAAGTCTGAGCAAGCGCTGGGCTAATGTTAGCTCTTGTGCATTATAATGTTTACCTTTTCAAGTGTGGTGTAGCTGTGACTAAACTCCTTCGAAAAATCGCATTCGGCTCTTGAGAAGTTCGTTTGTTTATTACTGTGCCGCTCGGGTGAGGAAATGGAGTATCCCAAGTAGTGCTCTGTGCGCCATTTTGATCTCCAATCTCCTGCAACCATACACATATGTGGATGCTGCTGGAAGTTGTGTTCATTCTTTCTATATATTTACTAGTACCCCTTATAGGCGTGGTCCGCAGTTATTTTCTCACTTTTTGTTTTGAACATTCCTTATCTTAAGCGCAATCATTTTGCTGAATTTTTGTATGACCACTAAAAAGAGTTTTGATTTAGGATTAAAAAATTGTATTAAATTAAATTTATGAAAATAGTGCCGTACCACACCCAGTTTTGAAAATTTAAATTGTCAGCCACTGTGTGCTCGTATGTACATATTTATAAGAGACTTTAGAACAAATCTAAGTTCCCTTTTCAAGTGTGAATGGCTGTTGTTGGCAAACATTTCACGATGACTTTTCGAGTGCCAAAATGTAAGTTAGCAATTTCTTTCAGTTTTTACTTTGCTTGTTTTTGCTATGGTGTGTTGTTGTTTTATCAGTTGAACATTGGCTGTTTCGCAATATAAGTGACAATAAAACTGTGGAATTGATATGAACAAAATAAGTTGGCCATTGCCACTTGAGAAACTCAATACGAGCATGAAAACAAATATATAAATAGCCGAGTTGTTTGTACAAGTTGAGGATGCGAAATTGTAGACGAGCAACACACACACATACACTCACACACCCATTTTATTTAACGCACCAACTCCATGCTGTGTAAGAGTGAGAAAAGCAAGAGAAAATTGTTTGAGTTGAAATTGGAGTTTATATTGGTTTCTGTTTCAATTCTCATTTTTTACAATTTACAAAAAGACGCATCTTACTTTTGTTGTTGTGAGATTTTCGATTTCTTATTTCACTGTCTTATCATTACACACAAACGTCATTTTGCTGCGTTTCTCTTTGATAGTTACTTTTTCCCTTTTCAACTCGATGGCACATTTTTGTTTTTGGTGCACTTTTCGCATACCATTATCAATAGCGCCCATCCATTTGGCGGGGTGGTGGAGGAAGTTGTCGCTTTTTTCTTTTGAAGTTTTCAATTAGTTTTAATTGCATTGCTTAAAAAATGTTATTGTCATTGACAAACGTGCTGGCAACTATCGGGGAAGAACAAGTTTTCTTTAACAAGAAGGGAAAAGGGGACGGATTAAAAAGTCTAGCAAATGAGAAATTTTGGTTCTTTTTGCGTTTTTTTTCTCCATATTTTCACTATTTAAATGTGAGACCTTTACTTCTATATTGGCTGCGTCTGTTTTTCTAAGTGCTTAATCTTTTGCGCTTAAGTTAGCTAAAAAACGTGTTATCGGATAATCGATTAATCAAACAATCGAATAATTTTAAGAGCCGTAATATAAAACTTTTACCTGATCATCTTTATAATAATTTTGGAATAGTTATGAGAACGGACTGAAACTAATTAAGACCAAATCGTTTTTCGAAACCGAAACAATAGCCATTTTTTTGATTTGAAAAGGAATGAAACCAAAATTGTTTAAGAAAATGAAACATGTTCAAAAATTTTTCTTTTTTTTCTTTTTCACTTCATGTTGTTGATATCTACCATCTATTCAGCCAGATTACAATATACGCGGTCTCAGCTCAGTATCGCGTAATTTTTCTAGCGGCTTAAGATTTGTATCTTTGTGCACTACAATTGAACGAGCTACAAAACTGTATACTCGGAAAAAATCTCAAAATTTTTACTAAAAAGTTAGAAATTTTGACGAAAATTTTTCGAGTTTTCTTGATTTTTCATTAATTTTTCACAAAGTTGCAGTATTTTTATTGTGTTTTTACACATACTTTCATACTTAGTCTTACTGGAAATTCCAAACAACACTTTGAAGGTAGACATACTGGTCTAGGTGTACCTCGAACTCAAGGTATGAACCTTAACATATTTTTCGCTTCTGGTTTCTATCAGTGCTTGCTCGAAATTTGACCTTTTTCATGGTCATTCCCACATATTAAAAAAAAAATCAGCTCATAAATTGTTTTAGAATGATATTTCCATACAAAATTTGAATTCTGCGATCTGCATAAAACTTTATTTTTTTTTATTTTTTATGAATATTGGGGTACGGCACACATTGCTTTTATTTAGATGCCTGTCGCAACTATCATGTTATTTTATGTATTAAAAAATACTCTCCTGCGATTACAATTTGATCAGGTTTTAACAATTTATATTTCTTTCATCTCTCCTACCGCATATCTGCAAAATAAATCCACTTCAATAACACATCGATTTGAAGCAACCTAACCCAGTACATTGACACTCACCGAAAACCAGAAAAAAGTTGGCGATCCAATTAACGTCAAGTTGTTGCCGCCACCTTGGTAATATCGTGCAAAGTACACATTTATATGAGGAAATTCCAAATTATGTTGGAAATTACAATCGTTGCCACACCCTACATATAAAATATAAGGCGAGCACACCTCAACACACACACCTCTGCATACATATATCAAATAGGAGCACACCTCTAAATTAAAAAAAATTCCTTATACCTACTCATAAAAAATAAAAAATAAAAAAACCAATTTAGACACGAACAAGTAACAAGGATGAGTAAATTAGCGAATTCCTCATTTGGCATGCAACATGGTGCTAATATATTACTCACATAGAGAGCGCATACTGAAATGAGTTACAATAAAAAATGCGAAAAAGCTATGTATGTATGTATGTGCTTACTCATTCAATAAAGTTACGGCAAAAGTGAAAAGTATAATAGGTTTAGCGCATGAGATAAGCAAGTGTCGGTATGATGGGGGGTTAACATAGAATATATGACGAAATTATACAATTATGCGGTGCAGACGGTGCACGCCCACGGCTAATATTGCCAACATTAACACAGTTTCTATATCAACTTGTAGCACAGCTGGAAAGTACTAGGTATGCTATGTTTTAACTACGCTTACTTACACACATACATACATACACAACATCAGCATAATTTGCTCATGTACTTTATGTGCTTACCTACAGCGATTTTGCGTTGTGTTGAGTGTTTTTGTAAATTATGGCAATACTTCAGTTCCACGCCCTGTTGGTACGTTCTCAATGTTACAACTGCCGCCTGAGCTCGTGGATATGGTCATTAGTCAAATTAAAATGTATGCAATGAGAGCATATAAAATGGAAAAGAGAGGGTGGGGGAAGTTTGAGTGTATAGCTAGCGTGAAATACCTGAAATTTTTGCCAAATGATATAATTTCCTTAACATTTTTTTATTTAAAAAAAAAAACAGTCAAAACCTGCGGCTATAGTGGCATTCTACAACACTGAAAATGAGTGAATGAGCGAGCACAAAAAGTTGCAGGAAAATGTGAATAATTTTATGTTAATGAATACGTAACTAATTATGATTACTGAAATTGTAAGGAAATCCCATAATTATAATATGTAATTTAAAAAAATTAAATTTTATTTTCATAAGAACTATGAATATGAGTCAGTTCAAGGTCAATTTTTGGAAAATTATATTGTTGTTGTTTTGTAAAGTTTTCGAGTAATTATAAATTTTTCGAGGTCTATCATGTATGGTACCATCAAATATATTCTCCAAACAAAATATTTGGCAATTCCTCTGCCACTTTACTGTCAACAGAAACACTCTCCGAAATTAGCCAAAAAAGAAATCAATGTAATAAACTCTAAACGCTGTCAGGATAAATACAAATTGCACAATTTGGAAGCGAAGCTCAGATGATAAGTGCACATCAAAAGTTAAATACTTTAAAAGATTTAGAAATAGAATTTGCATAAAGCATTTTGGTTGTCATACAAGTGGGTATATACATACATACATATGTATGTACTAACTTGCGTTTCTCTTTATGATCAACTTTGTGTTTTGCTTTGCTTATGTGCTTATACATATCCCTCCTTGCCTTTGCGCACAAGCGAGCACCAGGTTAAAAGCTAAATAAATAAACTTACCTACCGTTGAACTGTATCCAAAGCATTGAATTAAGTGTGAAAAATAATTTAATTTTATTTGCCTCATGAGATTAAACATAAAAAATTCAAGATGCTAGAGGGTTGCAAGCACAGATACCCTCATAAGAGTAAATCCTTACCCATATCACAACAGCAATATCCAAGCATCTTTTAACATATTCAGTAGATCAAATCTACCTATGCCGTTGAATTTTATAGATTGTTTAAATGTGTGTGTTAGGGATGGTGTGGAAATTCGATTACGATAAATATAAATGTTTGAAAGCGGCTTTATAAAAATAAACTGTACAGAGAGTTGCGTGGGGGAATTTTATAACAATAAAGAACAATATTTTATAAGAGGATGATCTCCCTATTTTCTATCTAATTATTTTTTCCACATTTTTTATTTATCAGCAAACTTTCTCAATCCATTGGAATTACTTTTTAGAAATCATAAAAATCTTAGGCAAAACGGAATTCAATGAATTGTAATCATTTTGTGACTATTTCGAGATTTGTTTATGCTTTTTATGGTATCATGGGATATATTCGATTGGGCTTTACCTCAAAAATGTTAAAAAAAAATTAAAACTTATACATATACAATAGCTTTGCAAGAAACAAATTTTAAAACTATATATACATAAATACGTACGACACAAGCCACTGAGTTGTTTTTTGGTGGCAGGTTTATCAAATTTATTTTATTCTGTAACCAACACTTTCCAAAGTTAAAAACCATTTTTTTCTGATCATTTCGAGATTGCTTTTATGGGGTTCCTTCTCAACCAACACTAGATAATTGCCGAATAATTAAGGAACCATTTTAGGTTTATTTTTAGAAAAACTGTTTTTAGAATAATTTTAGGACATTTGTTGTGATCATTTCGAGATATTTTCTAACCGTCCTTTAGTAGTCCCAAAAATGGTCCCGAACTAGACACGTAAACAATCAATAAATGATATGAAACGATCACGAACATGTTTCAATATTATCTAGAACTACTGCGAAAAGAATTCTGAAATGATGTGACAATAATCATTGAAAAATTCTGGAATGATCATGAAAATAATCTGAAATTTATAGCAGAAAGGGTCATCCTGAAACAATCCCGAAAATAGCCTAGAAATTAGCTTGATATTATTCCGAAAAAAAAGTCTTAAAAGGGCTCTAAATCGTAAAGAAATGAAAATATTCCCGATATTATCTCCAAAAATACTCACAAACCATTTGCTTCGAATGTCACAATATCAGCCTTAACGATTGATTAAATAATCTTATTAATTCTACTTTATTATTCGAGCCAACATCTTCAATAAATTGAAATTCCGATTTCCGATAAATGAAGTGCAAAATATCCGAGCCGGACTCCTTCGCCGACAAACTCACTTCCCTCACATCGCTAGTGTGTAACTGCATTGTTTGTCGTAAATTTCATTGTTTTATGAACCTATTTTGGTTAAACGAATTACCAGGGTCGTGAGTGTGAGAGTGTTTCCCCCTTCACCGTTGCGTGGCTTTGTCAGCTTTTGTTTGTTTGACTTAGCTTTTTTTCTTTTTATAGAATTTTTGCTAAGTATTCGCAATGCTTTGGCGCGAGCTCGAAGGTTTACTCATTGTTTCGACTTAAATAAACGCTATTACGTTTAAACGTTGCTTGGTGGCAGAGTGTATTGATGTAGCTGTTGTTGTTGGCATGTTGGTGATAACGGTCATGGTGGTGATGGTGGTGGTGCACTTTTGGCTGTGAAGTGCCACAGCATGCTCGTAAAATATTGTCTGATATGGGTACGAAGGTAAAAATGGTAATGATAATAACACCAACAAAATAACAAACAAACAGTTAAAGGGAAAAGAAGAAAACATAAAAAAATTAAAACCAACAACAAACAAATAAATATGCTGCAAATGACCGTTATGTAAAGCAGCTTCCCCAATGTGCCAAGGTAAAGAAATTGCTGTGGACAGCATATTTTAACTGCTGCTGTGGCTGCGCACTCACTCACACACACACACACACGCACACGCACACATTTATTATGGTTATTAGTGCCATCGTTGGCCGTTGAGTGGAGAATCGCTCCTTTCTGCTTGCCCTCTGTTGCTCGTAAGCGCTTCTGTTGTTGATTTTCTTGCTTTGTTTGTTTTGAAGTGCATTTTACTGCCATCGGTTTGCCTTAGCAAAATAAAGAAGAAGAGAAACACATTTTTTCTTGCTTTTTTTTATTATTTAATATGTATGACCATCAAATAAATTGTATTTAAAGTGGTTAAGGTGGGCAAATTAATGGCAGATTTGAGGCGAATGCAATAAAGCTAACTTGGCGTTAATGTCACGTGGTTTAGTTGGCCATTTAGGATGAGGTGAAAATGGAAAAGTTTTTGAATGCTTCCTTGTGTGCGAAGTGCTGCTTTTGTAATGAAAATTGTGCGGGTCTGCCTATTGTTTAGTCAGAATTTGAGATATTTAGCTAAATGGAAATAAACCGGAGGCTGCTCTGTTGGTAAGGGGAAATATGCGTCCACAAAGTAGGAGGTGATAGAGTGTTCATACGTTCTTACAGGGAACGGCCGCCGTAATTGAAATGTTTTACTGATTTTTGGAAATATATTTTCCTCGGAACTGTAGGATTTTCCTCCATATAAATTTATGACGGCAATTTTTTTTATATGGAAAAATAAGCTCTACAGAAAAAAAAAAATTTGCCAACAGTTAAAAAAAAATTCTTTTACTTCTTACACCTTCTACGTCAATGAGAAAGCAGCGAGGATAGTAAGACTTACGGTGAACTAGGGTGACGTGCTCGCATCTCCTTGATCGACCCAACGACATCACGCCCTATACGTCTCTCATCACATCATGCATTTAACAACGACTTTGCTTCTAGGCCATTTCACTATGACTCCCAGAAATGCTTGAAAAAAAGAATTCAAAAGTAGCTTATGCTTAATTAGGGTTGAACGATAACATATTCGTACCTAAGCTTGCAATTTTGAAGTCTCATTTCTTTTTATTTCCTCACGGCTCTGCTGCATTTTCATTATAGAGTTCGTATGGCCTACAGGGCCCCACTACCTGCTTTATGCTGTTTTGCTTTTCCGATGAACTTCAAACAATTTAAACATACGATATTCTGTCATAAGCTTTACAAACATAATTTCGCGCGTGCTTGTTTACATGTGTGAGTTTTTGATGTTTTTACAGCACGCGTCGAGGAGAGATGTTACGTATACGCCGCGGCGCACAATATTTTCTGAGAAAACCTAAGTTTTTGTAACATAATTGTGTACGCGTTTTCTAAACATAAATAATAATTACACACGTTTTCGGAGATATATGTATTTATTTTATATTTTTTCTAAGAACTTGATGAGCTACCAACGGAATTTGCCAAACCAAAGTTTTCATTGTAAAGGCTTTTTTGTGACAGAAATAAACTTTCAAGAAGCCTACAAATATTGTAACGAAAGTAACGAAGTGAAATCTAAAACTCATCACAACCTTTATAACTTGATTACTCTGGAAAAACTTATTGCAAGAAGAATTTTAACTAAGAAGTTATAAAAGATTTTTTTTCCTTTACAAAAAAAAAAAAAAAAAACAAAATGGGAGTAGTCTTAAAAAATTTAGAATATGAAAGATAAACCACTCAACATTTACATTAAGGTCTAACTATTTTTGGATTGTTCTTTGGGCTTGTTGTCTTTTTCAATATCAAATTAAAGAAATTAATTTATAATGTGTAGCTGAGACTCATTTGGTAAAAGTTAAATTTTTCTTGGGTTATTCTAAGCATGTTCTTGGATGATTTCCCAATACTTTATGGGACGTGTTCGAGTGGGCACGTTAAGGACTCTAGTGTTATTTGATATTTGTCATTTATCATGATTAATTGGGTCTTATATTCTATATTCTGTTACTATAGATGGCTCTATTTCGAGCCAAGGAAAGATCAGTCATTATCTCCATATGAAAACACATATTAGTATTCAGGCTTCCAAAAACTTAAATTGTATCTCCGCCAAACTTTCGTCTCCATTATCTTAAGTGTTTAAGCAAATATAAGGAAAATATTATAACAAATTCAAGTTTCTCTAAGCCCCTCTCAACTCAACCCATTCAAGTGCTAAATCTCTATATTGCTTTTGTATTTCTTGTTGTCTCTGTAATTGCGCATAAAACTGTCATGTAAGCACGATTGAACACATAAACTATAATATATGCCTTTGTATAGTGTACTTTAAACACGAATACATACATACATATGGAGTTATATGTATATGCAAATCTAAATGCTGCACGTACGGGTTAATATGCAACGATATTCTGAGCAATTCAAGCGATTGGTACATCAATGCCATTGTTTGGCTGTCAAAGTACATTTGCATACAGAAAAAGGATGCAAATAGAAAATTTATATTCTATTTTATGCAGCTGTGTGAGACTGCTATGGCGCTACGTTTGCGCATCAAATGATATGTTACGAGTGGATATGGCCGTTTGTGTGTATTTGTTTTGCAGTTTTGTGTATTTATAAAGATGCAAATCATTCACTGACAAGTATATTCTGAATGCACTCGGACTGACTGGCGCCTTGGAAAGCTTTCAAGAGTTGGGTGTGCCACTAAAAGTAGGATATACATAAATATAAAAGGCCAAGGTAGACTAAAAAGCACATTAGTTAAAGTTGTAACAATCCTTTCAAAAATCTGCTCTTTCTGATTTTTTGAGGTCAAATTAAAGTAATGCATTTGAGGGGGGGAAATGTTGCAGGTTATTAAATTTGTTCTAGATAGTAAACAGAGATAACACCTTTCGTCTACAGTAGCCTACATTTAAAACCAAATTTGTCCGACCATACCTATAGCGGAACAAACGGAATCTGTCCCACAGCTCCCTTTAGATCAGTCATGGAACCAATTAGTCCGTTCATATGCTCATGCTCAATCAAAAGGGCTCACTTCAACTCATACAAAGAGATCTAAACTGGCATTGCTCGGCTGATCCTTTGCAACTCATCCAGATTTATCGTCGAAAATTTGGTTTTTTGCAGCGTATTGTTGTTGGGATCATTTTGGGCTTTTTCAAAATCACTTCGGTATCGTTTTCGGATATAGTTCGGGAAAGTTCTTTTTGAATAGTTTAGAGATACTCTCTAAAAAGGTCAGTAAGCAATCAAGAAATTATCATCAGACGATCCCGAAGAAGACGGTCAATTGTATCGAAAAAGTCCCAAAAAATCTTCCAAACGGTTCCGTACATATCGGAACAAACCTGAAAAGCATCCCAAAATGGTCCTGAAAACAGTTCCGAAATTATAGTGAAATGGTGTTGAAAAGGTTTAAAAATTCGTTCGAAAAAGTGATGAAAAAATTTCAAAATAATCCCGAAATTAAAGCCCTGAAACTATGCCAAAAAATCCCGAAATCATCTCTAAAAAGTTCCGAAAAGTATCCCGAAGTGATTTAAGCCCTGCCTTATTCTAGCATTGTCTGTTTTAAACTCTTGAATACTAGAACTCTACCTCAATACCCTGCTTTGCTTAAAAAGTTAACTTTAAAAAGCTTAGACCCAGAACTTTAAGTAAAGTTCCACGTAAAAGCTCTGTTTTTATATATTAAACTCACTCACTTGAAAACATTTTCTGATTGTACAACATATTTGCAACTATTTGATATGAAGTATCCAGGAATTAATTGTTATAAATAATTGTCGTTTAAAATAAATTGCTGAAAGTGAATTTTTTTTCCAATAACCATCTCCAACTTAACTTGCTCAAACAAAAAATTAAATATAAAAATGTATGTGGTTTGTAATAAATAGCCTTTTAACAATTTTTGAAATATATAAATAACTGTAAACTATTCTACAGCCATCCCCCTTTATTCGCATGTGTTTTATTCCATGCACTTTTTCAGCTTTAATACTTCTATTAATCTTCATGTTACATTTTTGTTCATTTCTTTTTCGGTATTCAAATGGAAAAACCAATAACAACAAACAACAAACAACAATAGCCATCGTTGAGGGCGCACTACGTAATGTCAATTTAATCATCGAACCGCCAGCGGTCAGACGTGGTCAGCATGCCATCGTACGTTGTTTGTACGACTTGGAAGGAACGCCACTCTATTCGGCCAAATTTTATCGCGGCCAATTGGAGTTCTATCGCTATACACCTGGTGAATTTCCGAATACGAAAGTTTTTCCATTCCCTGGCATACATGTTGATGTAAGTATTAAATTGAGTAAAAGTGTGTATGTATGTACATATGTGCATGTGTATGTGTGTGTGAATATATTGCATAGTTGAACTCTTGTAACATACATTGTATTTAAGCGCTTTTGATATGCACTAGGCTGGGATAAAATACATTTTTTTAGATACTTTTTTTTTAGAATGACGAAAATTATTTAAGCAAACTCTTCAGTTTTCAATATTAATTTTCAGTATATAGCAATGATTTAATTTTTTCTTAGCAACTTAGCAACAATTCTATTGGAAAAATGCAGTTAGTCTAGGATACGTCAGGCATGAGTCACAAAGGAAGATGGACAATGTCAGTTCTGGCCACATCCTAAGTAGAGACGATTTGTACCCATCTACACTAGAGTGGGTATAAAAGAACTAAACCACTTTCTACCAAAATAGGTAGATTTATCTTCTATAATAAAAATGGCATATCTATATATTAAGAATCAGTATCTTTAGAGATTTTTTGCAGTTTTTTGAAACTCTGATTCTAAACAATCGCAGCTTTGTAGAAAATTAAATATCCGAAAAGAATTTACGTTACACCGTCCATTCCTGAGTAATCGAGCCTTGAACATTGTCATGGTTTTTAGATTAAAAGTAAATTAAAAATTTAAAAATGTTTCGTTTATCCAGTCTATTCGTTTGGTCCTACATTTCTGCGATTGTTCCTGAATTTTTAGACGATTGTAAGTGTGTACATATGTACTTACTTTCAGAGAAATAAGGAATTTCATAACTTTCGGTACTCGAAGTAAACAATTTTCGGTACTAGAATAAACAATTAAACAATACGGGACTTCATTTCAATAAAATAGATGTAATATTAAATAAATAAATGGAACATTTTGGATGTTTTCGATTCATAAAAGTAAATTAAAATATTGAAAAAAATTATTTTTGGGGAAAAAGAAAAAACTTGATCCCCTGACTGATAAGTTTGCATGCAACCACCATTAAATTGTGTTTCGGTACATTCCAATACCAGCTCAATTACGCAGTTTTGATAATTTAGAAATGAAGTATGGCAAACTTGCTAAAGAGCTTTCGGCATATTTGAAATTGAACGCTTTTCCATAGTCTCTTGCCAAATTTGCTTTTGTGAGCAATCGGATTTTTCATTCCACTCAGCTAATGCAAAGCTCTATTTTTTTCTGAGTGGTGGTTAGAAATTTTTTTCGGAGTTTCAAAAATAAGAGTAGAGTGGATCGACCACTAAAAGTAGGATATAAATATACAGGATATAAATATACAGTCGACATTTAAAATTGTCGGTGATAGTCACCGACGACAGTCGGACATGTAACACCGAAAGAGTACCGGAATTAAGCTTTCTCAAATAAGAAATATGAATTTAAAATACATAATAGTAAAATTGATGATCCAATATTGGAAGTGATATTTCATGTTGTATAAGCATCGGCATAATCTGAATATCGTCGAGGTATACACTCATGGACATTAAAATAGGTGTGCTCTCATACAAAATCGGTTTCGCAGATATCTCAATTTTGTACTATAAACTTATTGTAAAGGTTGATTTAAGTAGGCCGAGTATTTAAAATATTAAAACGAAAAAGTTTTTTATATTAATTGGCGATAAAAAGTATTTATTGAAAGATTTGTGTAAACATGGCATTTTAGAGTGGTCAATGAAATAGGTGTATTCAACAAAATATTGAAATTAAACTCTTTACCGACATAAATTATTTGCTTAAAGGTTTGTTTTAATGTTATTAGATATTAAAGAGGAAAAAAATAAATCTTTGTTAAGTTAGATGGGACGTGCGCGCCACTGCAGTGGTGAAGAAAGAAGGATAGTCCAAAAAATGCGTGAACAAGGAAAAACATACAAATTTATAGCTGAAGCTTTGGGGCGATCGCAAAATTTGGTTACAAATGAAATTAAAACACCAAAGAACAGTGATCGTCGCGGAGGTATTAGAAAAAACGTCTCCTACAACTGATCAGCGCATCGTACGCCTAGTGAAAAAAAATCCCTTCGTCTCATCTAGGACCGTAACAGCTGAAATAAACAACGTAATCTCAAGTAGAACTGTGTGTAGGAGACTAGCGCACACTAATCTACCCGGAAGAACTGCTCGCAGAGTTCCATTGATGAGAACTGCAAATTTACAGGCGAGGAAAAATTTTGCGATCGATCATGAGTCGTGGCATGGCATAGAAGGTGACCGAAAGTGGCGAAACATTCTGTGGAGCGACGAGACGAAAATAAATTTATTTGGGAATGATGGCAACAGGACCGTGCGAAGACCGCCTGGTAAAAAATTCCATATAAAGTTTACCAAGAAGACAGTGAAGCATGGTGGAGGAAACATCATGGTATGGGGTTGTTTTTCTTGGTATGGAGTCGGTCCAATTCGCCGAATTGAAAACACCATGGATAGATTTGTCTACAGAAATACACTTGAGGAAGTAATGTTACCCTATGCCAGAGAGAATATGCCCCTGGTGTGGAGTTATCAACAAGATAACGACCCCAAACATGGTTCAAAAGTGGTGAAAGACTGGTTCCAAGAAAAAAATGTGCGTGTTATTGGGTGGCCTAGTCAATCTCCTGATCTCAATCCAATTGAGAATCTTTGGAATGAACTCAAGACACGATTGGCAAAGCAAGAATGCAGCAACAAAGCGCAAATATGGGAAAATGTCCAAAAGGCTTGGTACGACATCCCAGTCGAAACATGTCAAAAGCTAGTCAGTTCCATGCCTAGGAGGATGGCAAAAGTAATTAGAAATTATGGTGGATACACAGGATACTAGTTTAATATTCACTTTTTTATGTTTTCTTAACTCTTTGAACTTTTTTTTTAATTATACGTAATGTACACCTATTTTAATGTCCAGCTGGAATTGAATGTATTTTTAACTTATATGAATTATTTCTGTGTTAAGTACTTTGGAATCTTTAAACTAACAAATCTTTAATAAAAAATATAAACCTGTGTTAATCAAGCCATTTTTTTTCAAAATAAAGAACTGTAAAAAATTTAGCTCTGTGTGATAAAATACTACACGCACCTATACGAAGCGGGGTACACACTCATACATACATACATATCTGGTAAGCAAAGTTACAACTTCGTTAGCGCCAAGAGGGAAGGGAAAAAAGCCACAGAGAGTAACAGAAAGTATGGTCTTATGTGAAATACCACCATAAGCTTCGATGCGAAATATTGCGTGAATGGATCAAGGGCGCAACATAGCAATCATAAAGGATAATGTAGAGACTGGCGTGTCGTTGGAATGCGAACAGGTAGCAACGCTAGTTCGGAATAGTTGCAATCTATTTATGATTTTCTAGCGCAAACCGCTTTTTCTCTTTTGCGTCCAACACCGCCACATTACTTTACATAGCAAAGTTATGCACTTTTACCTGTTTGGTTATCAGCTGCACCAGATGTAATGACACACATACATTCTGAAAAAAAATTGGTGAGCCAGCAATTTTACTTGACTTTCTATATTGCCAGGTGTTAAATTTTGCCAGTTCGCCTACCATGCACACCTGTTTGTTTGATACCACCACGTCGTACATATGTATGTATGTATATTGTCCCAGCCAATGCAAGCTTTTTCAGCTCATTTCATGAAATTGTTGTTGTAGAACTGCTCGCGCCCAACTCCAAATAAAGTGAAACCATTCAATGGTTATATTTTCAACTTTTTGCAATTTCAAACTTTTCATTTAAATTTTCCAGTATGCAAGGTTAGTTTTGGCAGTTGATATTAGCTATATAAAATATTTTCGGTTCATCTTTCAACTGCGCATAACTAAAGTGAGCCCCACAATGCCACAGCAAAGGATATCAAAACGAGGGGAAAAACAAACTCGTGCGAAAACTCATACAAATACCTATCAAATATTGTTTGTGTTGGAAGGGGGGAGGTGTACTCGTACTTACTTTGTTGTTGGTAGACTTATGTTAGTAAATCGCTTTCGCTGGACTAACTTTGGTCGCAGGTAGATTATTGAAAAAGTTTTTGCACATTTTGCAAGCTGCCTGCCTGGTTAAGCCTTTAGCATAATGCTCTCTCTCTCTAGCTATTTCTCACCTTGCTGATGGCGCGCTCGTTGGTTGCTGGTGGTGTTTGGGTTGTGCAATGCAAAGCTCATTTCAAAGTGCGTCCATTGACAAATATTGCA
Source organism: Sphenella marginata (assembly GCA_951509765.1). Lineage (NCBI taxonomy): Eukaryota > Metazoa > Arthropoda > Insecta > Diptera > Tephritidae > Sphenella > Sphenella marginata. Next base: position 100,601,273 of record OX608079.1, read on the forward strand.
ATATACCGCGCAAAGCTAAGTTGATAAAGCCGCAGGTTACCATGGCGAGATTATTTGCATCTTTCTGTCGTTGAATGTCAACTAGCGGCAGAGACCGAATTGAATGGTGCGGAGTTTGAGGCTTTGCAATTTGATTAGACAAACGAAATAAGCGCAAGCTATGGTACAAAATGGTGCAACTGTAAACTATGCAAATGCTTAATTTAACCTTGATAAGACTTTTGTTAAATTTTCTGAGAAAACAATGGTAAAGCTTAAGTTTCAATTGGTGGCTTTGCTGCTTCAAATGATCTTATGTATATGCATATATATGTATGTATACAGGCTGAAGCTTTTTGCCGCATTAAGCAAGCTCCACAATTTTCTAATGTGAATGCGTCTTAAATGAAAATAAAAGCAATATACAAACCGCCGGCTGAGTGGAAGGTCAACCTATTTTAAAATCTTTTAAAAAACCTCCTTTTTCAAAATTTGTTTTAAATAACTGAAACTAATCTCTAACGAGAGCGGTCGGCGATGAAGCCCCTAAGTCTACCGTTGGCTATAATCCAATAAACATAAATAAATATTTACCTCTATATCCTAGTCGTAAGGGTGCAAGTAAATTTTAGTTTTTTGTAGCATACTTATAGGTGTTTAAAGTACCCGTTCGGGAAGGAAGCGAACTCGTTCTTTAGTAGCCTTTCTGTTAGGTATACATATATCGGTATAATTGGCTCTTCATAGTACACGCTCAAACAAACAGCCCAAACTACATGCATCTCTATCCGTATCATTAAATCAAGTTACTAAAAGTACACTTCACTGTCCGATAGGTGTCGCCTTAGCATTCACAGTTTCCTAAGGACTCAGCTGTAAAATCTTGCAGAAAACGCTTTGGCTTCATAGTTGCATCACATTTACAATTTCTCAATTAAGTTTCCCTTGACATGGTGGGATCTGTTTCACACAAAAAAAAAAAAAATGTTTCAAAAAGAAGTAGCTCAACCAGGGCAACTAATAATCGGACGAGCTCACCTTTTGTGGTGGACTTTTTGAAAACTTTTTGGTTCTTTCTTTATTACGCTGCGGCTTAAATGATTTACTAAACTCAAGTGGCTTTTATGAATAATGCAAAGGTGAAATTGTGGCCAACGTAATTTACAGTTACCAAAGCAAATACAAAATGTGGGAAAGGCTGCCTTTGGCAAGATTTAACTTTCTCTTTGTATTTACCTCATTTATACGAGTTCCATGCGATTTTTTTTTTGTGTGAAAAGGTTTTTTGCAATTAGTTTCGTTGCATGGCATTGATAATTCCGACACGAACAATCTTTTTTAATTGAGCAGTGCGACAGTTGCGATGATAAATTTCAATTTCGAATTTTTGTGTGCAATTCCAGTGCAGCTCAAAGAATTTTATACGCAAGGTACATCGAGTATTTTAACCAAGACCAAATTTTTCTTAAAGCTTACTGAAAAGGAGGAAGGGGCCAGAGCGTGCTATATATCTTATTGGCTAATACTCATGTACATATATGTAGATATTTAGAATGCTTAATTTAAATTTTCATACCATTTTATATTTATCACTTAGTTGCTAGAGACCATTACTTTTGGTTGCCTAAAAAAATGTTAGTTGAAAACAGCAAAAAATTAAGCAAACAGAAAAATTCATAAGCACTTGCTATTTTTGAAAACAATTTAATTTTGTGTTTTTATTCATAAGTCGCTTAAAGCGTGCCAAAAAAAAAATCTACTCATTTTCATTTATTACTAGCTTAATTATTTTAGTGCAATTTAAAGCGTTTACATTCGTATCAAAACACACATACATCTATATACACATCTACATATTAACGTCTACATCACTTTTTGCACTTTTCATATTCACATAATTAAACCGAAAATTTTTGCAATATTTCATTTGTCTTTACAGGTGACCAATTCGAATGCAACGCAAGTTCTCATCCGCAATGTTGGCTTTGGTTTGTCCGGCAACTTTTCTTGTGAGGTGACTGCGGATGCGCCGCTTTTCTCAACAGCCACAGCCACGGGCATTATGCAAGTTGTCGGTAAGTTGTCACAGCATACTAAAAAAGTAAAAGCCTTTTTGTTTTTTTTTTCTGCGTTTTGTGTAAATCAAAAAGTTTGAAAATATTTTACGATCTACGACTTACCTGCATATACATACATACATATATTTGTGGTTTGGAGGATAAAGTTTTTGTGTGTCTGGTTAATTAAGCTTATTTATGCTGTTTAATGTCAATTAAATTTTATTTGAACTTTAACAAATTGAACAGAGTTGAACAAATTCAATTTGAGCACAGCGATTGGAATTAAAAAAAAATAATAATAATGAAGCTTTTACACATTTTGTATCTTGGTAATGGTATTTTCAATTCATTTGAGCAGTACTCTGATGCAGTTTGAATAGCATTTTTTGAGCATCATGTAGAGCAAAGCTGAGTGGATAGGTTTTTTTTTTATAAAAAGTGATCGGACCAGAAAATGTCTGAAATTTTTGTTTTAAACGACGTAAATAAGGAAAGATTATGAACCCAAAACCACATTCGAAAATAATTGAGCTAAAAACCCCACTTCAATATATCTATAATAAGGAAGAACCTACTTAATTGATATAATTATGGTGCATTCAGAACTTTCACACCAGTCATAATTTCGAAATATCAAAGGCCTTATTTTTGTATAGTTAAAATCTGTAACTCCTCCTTCTTCGCCTCGCGGTATAATAATAATAATGATAATAATAATAATAATAATGCCCAACGGATTACCCGCCCGGCGCGAGGGGCGCATCCGCATGACGCGCGGATTGTTCTTTCGTGCCGAGTCTTTGAAAGGCTTTGGATTCAGAAAATTCAATGCTGACAATATTTTTTTACAAAGCAGCTCTAGGAGTACTTTAGTATTGACTTGGTCGTGGCACTGATAGTTTTTAGTGTATTTTCCTCGGAAATCTGTAAACTGTGTTTTAGTAGGTTCCCCCCCATAAATTCAGAATACAAAAATTCAGAAACACATTTTTTCAGAAATCTTTTTTCAGAAAGTCAAAATTCAGAAGTCAAAATTCAGAAGTAAAAATTCAGAAAGTGAAATTAATTACTTGTACTATAACGCTAAACATACCGACAAAAAAATGTATATCAGAATTTAAAAATAAAAATAAAGGCGTTTAATGGGTTAATACATGACCCAAGTATGGGTTAACAATGCAAACATTTAATTTTGAAGTATGCAGTAATATATCGAACAAAATTTCAGAATTTATAAAACAATGAAATGCTACTCTGAGGTGAATAATTTTATTTCGTTATTAATAAAATAGTTAAGGTAGTCAATAGGTTAATGCATGCATTTAAAACTTCAAAAATTTACTATTGGAGTGTAGAGCAATTTCTTTTTTGATATAAAAAATTGTTTATAGATTATAAAAATAAAAATGTAGGTCACCAACGGGTTAATGCATGGCGTTTAGTGGGTTAAAACGACTAAACTCAACTACTTAAGCATATGTCAAACTATTTTGATGTGAAAAATTTGATTTCAGAGTTAAAATAAAGTTGAGGTCGTCAATGGGTTAACCTGTGGTGGCTCATGGGTTATAATTTTAAATATTTACCAATTAAGTGCAGCACAACCCATTCAAACCTAATCAAAAAATCGTTCAGAATATCGCTATAAAAATAAAAATGTAGATAACGAGTGGGTTAATGCATGACCGTAAATGTATTTCTGAATTTTTCTGTCTGAATTTATGGTGGGCACTGTTTTAGTACTTATAAGTGAATCATGTATATATGTATATTCCTCTATTTCCTTTTTCATTTTTTCTTAATCCATAACAAATTTCTACTCCATCATATTCACCAATGAGTACCTACTACAAAAATCTTCTTCTCAAAATTAGGTGTGGCTTTTAAACTACTATCCATTTTTCCCCTAGTATTCTCTTTGTTGAATCTCGTTATGATATCTTCTATTTAATTTGACTTATAATAACAAATAATTAGGAAATTTCGTCATCTAAAAACTTTTTCCAAAACAACAAAGCTGATGCTGGTAGGTTAACTATATACTGAAAATATTCGATACATAAAAAGGGGACCTTTATCTGAGTTTGACTATTTTAAAAATCCATTGCAGTTTCTTGGTAAGAAGGGTCAAAATTGGTTAAGGTTTTCGTATTCACTGATGGACAGACTGCCCATTGACACAAAAAAAATTATTTCCATTGAAATTGCTACATCACGTTCTCTCTCAATCACAACGAATGGCACTTGGCCCCATTACCAATAGTCGCTGAATATTGAGAATATTTCCAATTTAAATTTGTGTTATGATTTAACGCTTAAATAAGGTTGGGTAATCGTGAAAAGATTAAAAAGGATTATCGTGGAAAGCGTAAATGGTATGGAAGAAGAAGACAACAACTGTTGAGAACACACTGACACTTTTCCCTTTCCTTTAATCTCTACAGTATTTATGGAGAATTTAATTTAGCGTTACCCCTTCAAGCTATTTATGAATATTTTCGACGTTGTGTTGATGAGGAGATGGACAAGTGGCAAGGTGTAAAGTGTGCAAGTGGTGATTTCGTGTTTGGCAGTGTGTGTTAGCTACCTTGGTGGTAGTTTTTCGCTCTGGCTTAGTCGCAGTTTAATGGAATGAATTTATAGAACCCATAAGGTTTTGTATTTACTCGCAGCAAAATGAAAATCTAAAGAATAAGAAATTATGTGTACGCCTAAAGGTAAAATTAGGCAAAGAGTTTTTGTAAGTCAAAAACATGAATGAACTTGAACGAAAGTGGAGGCTAGTATCCTGATGAGGGAACATATGATGTCACCCGGCGAAAAGTAGTTTGAGGGGCAGATTTGCGCTTATATATTATGGACTATCAGTGCGAGGTACTTTCGAAGAAAATAAATTGTGTTATTGAATATAAGCTCTTCAAGGAACAGGGTGTTGCAAAAGGAATTCAAAAATTGTTCGTACTAAACTTGTTTAACCAAAACGCAACCAAAAGAAAAAAAAACAGAATACAAAATGAAAATGAAATCGAAAAAAAATGTAACGGAAATGGAAATTGAAGTCGGGACGAAAACGGTTCAGAAACCGTTATCTCGACCGAAATCGAGAGTATAATCGAAACTATAAACTTGCAGCGAGGTCGAAAGTGAAATCAAGACAAGTCTAAGGCTCAAAACAGAAATCGAGACAAGATATATAACCGCAACTGAATTCCTAGTTTTAAACGAATTTGAGAAAGAAATCTCTGTACAAAATCTAAAGTACAAAAAAGTGAATCTAAAATCTGAAATCAAACTCGAAACAGAAAAAAAAACGGAACGGAAAGTTTGGAAGAAACCGGCACACCAGAAAGGAAATTGCAACTGGCTTCGAAACCGAATCACATTGTGGAAAAAAGGAACAGAAACCGGAATCAAAACCGCAGGGTATCGGCAACTCAAACCGTAACCGAATCCAAAAAAAATTAATAAAGAATCCAGAAACAAAACCAACATCTAATCTTGTTCTAAAACCCTCGAATAAAACGGAATAATACGGAAAACGAATACGGAAAAAGAAACTTCAATAGGTCAACGAGAAATAGATCCGCAATGCTTTTTAGTCTAACCTTATTTTATATTAGTCCTTGGATTTCCTGTTGCCAAAATCGACTATCGAAAGAAATTCAAAGACGATCACTTCAAGCTTTACGTAAACATGACCATAGTACAGAGCCCAAAGCTTACACTGCATGGGTCATGTTATGTGAATGGACAAAGGAGCTGCGACAGAGAAAACTGAAAGTATTCTACTGCTACACTGCCTCATATGCTAGGGTAGAAACAACAACTTAAGTCAACTTTTATTCCAATAAAATGCAAAATAGCAACGAGAAAAGCGGAAATTGCTTCGGGGAGGCTACGATGCATACATACAAACATTTATTCGCACATACATGCAAACATTAGATATGACCAATATTGTGAATCACCTTCTGTGTGCTCTGCTGCAGTTTTGGGTTTCATGCCGCTATGAGCCATAATGGAGCCCGAAGCAAGACTGATGAAATGAATAAAACGTAATAAATAAATACAAACATATGTACATACATATATTTATGTGATTTTAGAAAAAATGAAACACTTTTAATAGAAAAATCACACACACACACCCCCCTACACATGCAGGATATGCACTACACATGGCACATAGCACACAGCACACACTTCTACCATTCATTTCTCCCATCATTCATGGTTCGCCCTGAATTATTACTAATGGAAATGCTCGGCGCATAAATCAATAAAAACCATAAAGAACGAAAATGCTCAAAGCACTAACACACACAAAACATAGAATAATAACAAACTTTCTAGCATTTTTTTTATTAAATTTTTATTGATTTTTATTTTTTTTTTTGCTGTTAGCTGATTTTTGTGTTTCCGTTTTTATTAGAACTTGCATCAAATTTCTGACACAGAGCAACAGTTGCTTCTTCACACACAAATATTTTTGTGTGCGAAAAGAAAGCGTAAAAGCTGGATGTTATTTAATTCTTTATGAGTTGTTGGATGTGGGTCAAGTGCCAATACGAATGTATCTGCTACTAACAAGCTTCTGATTCTATTTATGGAATTCCATTGAAAATGATTTACTTGAAATATATGTACATACATATATGCATGTATGTGCGTGTGTGTGAATTTGTGTGTGCATGGCATAAGAGTATGCCCTATGTTCGCTGCAAAGGATGCTTGGAGTATTCGCCCCTAAAAATATGCTTCACGTAAAATCTACTTGAAAAAGTTTCAAATTTGAGTGAGAGAGTGATGAAATTAGGTAGTTTCGTGTATAATGTGAACATTGTATAAAAAAATAAAACTGGTCCAGTGTTCTTTCCAACACCTTTATTCGAAATGTGAAATTTATATCTATTTAACTAGAACAAAAATGTACGTTATATTGGTTCAGTCATATGTATGTATTAGTTCTAAGTGCATGTGTCTCTGTGCGTGACTGCGTGGGAGATTAGCTATGTCAATGAATTTTGCAACATAAATCCCCATAAGTGGATATGTACTTCATACAGCCAGACTGATGGATTATAAGATAACGAAACTGCTAGAAAAGACAGACATTGATACGTTTACAGAAATGGGTAAATAAAGAGGGAAAAAGTACAAAGGCGGTAAAATATTTGTACTCAATGTTTTTCAAGATAATTTATAATTAACTTCGATGACTGAGTGGAAGATCAAAGTACCTATTTGAAAATATTTTTAATAATAATTGAATTTTTAAGTCCCTATTGAAGCTGAAAAGGTATGCAATTTTCGTTCAGATAGTGCATTTTTGAAAATATTTTTGAAATAGGGTGTTATTGAAAAAATTCTGAAGCAGTGATTTTTTCAAACAAATTTTGAGATACAGCTTTTTTTAAAAATATTTTGAACTAGGCTGTCTTCCTCGCAGCCTTCGACTTTTTAATGAGCGATATGTTAGACTTTTCAGTATTAATGTATTTGAAAGCTTAAAGCACATTTTTTATGAATTTTAAGTGCGAACTGTAAGAACTCATTTCACTTTTAAATATTAATGAACAATTAAAAAAACAAGAATCGGTATTTAATAGTTTAAAAATCGTACTTTCACATACCAATAAGCTTTAATAAATATCTGTTCATATAGATTAAATTGTGCATATCAATGTTATAGAAATAAAAAGATTTATTTAAGCTATGAGTAAACAAGCATTTACACCCAAAACATTTTAATACCTAAATTTTCTGCCTGATTGTGAAAAACAAAAAGTAAAAGAGAGAAATGCAAAAATTCAGCCACAAAGCGGAATTTAACTGTCAGTCTAGATTTGTTCACATTTAATGCGAAGCGGAAATAAAGTTTAACTGAGACTGTCAACTGTGATGCTGCTGCCTTGCTATTGCGCTGCAAATAGCTCAGAAGAATTAAAAGTGAAAGTTGTAGAATTGTTTTCTAGGAAAAGCGAGCACGGTTGAAATATATTTAGGCGATGGTTAACAATAAAAACCTAAAGATCTTCTTTCTATAGCAGAGAGTTTTATACAGCGAAAAAGTTGTTTTCTGTAGAGAGGTAAATTTGAATATGCCTTCTCAGTACTTCTCCGGATAAGAATACATATCGTCGCTCTCAACGAAGACTAACACGGTTCGTTGTTTGCGTGGAAGACTAACATGGTTCGTAATTCGCGTGGAAGACTAACACACTTCGTTGTTCGCGTGGAAGACTACCATGCTTCAGCTCTCTGCGTGGAAAACTAACACAGTTCATTCTCTGCGTGGAAGACTAACATGCTTCACTTGTGAATGAACTGTGTTAGTTTTCCACGCAGAGAGCTGAAGCATGGTAGTCTTCCATGCGAACAACGAAGTATGTTAGTCTTCCACGCGAATTACGAACCATGTTAGTCTTCCACGCTAACTGAACCGTGTTAGTCTTCGTTGGGAGCGACGATATATACAAAGGGACCACGTAACCAGTTTAAGTCGACAAGTGCTGGGAAGTTTTAAAATCGATTTCGGAAATTATTTTACTGCTACGAAAAAAACCTGCCAAATGACATCGAGTATTATCAACAGCTCAATCGAGATTGGACAGCAACTCGGTGAACCATTCGAAAACGATAAAAATAATAACGATAAAATAGAATTTAAACGATATATGAGTAAGAAAAATCTTTAGAATCCATCAACAATTACTAAACGATAACATCGGTATAAATTAGAAATATGTATACAAACAAAAAATACAATAATAAAAATATATTCTTATGACTTGCTAGAGCAACTTAAATTTACTTCATTATTTTTAAAGCAGACCTAGTTTTCTTTAGCAATTTATGTTGATGCGATTTCGCATTCACATTTTCCGTTCTACTCTAAAATTTCTCTAATAATTTACTGCTAACTTGGCTAACGCACCGATAATACATTGACACACTTTTGAATATGTACTTACAAAGGATATTCTCAAACAGCGTCAACAGCAGCAACATTGAGCACGCTTTCACTTTGGCTTCATTTACCACTTGCCGCTTGATTTAACCCGCAATTGTCGTTGGCGTCATTACCGGCGTCGTTGATGTCATTGGCGTCATTGAAGCGTAGCTGCTTGCGCTTCTTCATTTGTGGCCTTTGTCGCTCATCATCACGTTGTTGTTACTAGAAATTCATAATCAACATCAACAACTATGTTGGCGTCATACTTGTCTACCGGTTTGTTTACGACTTTAGAAAATTTACTTGAGTGAAATTCACAATTTTTTTTTTTTCGTTCTTTGCTATATGATTATGATATACCAATTGCTTTAACATTCACATGTCCATGATATCAATATTCCTAGCACTTGCTTGGATGTGGTAGGGATTTTATAGCAAACCTTGAGATCGACATTTGCTTTCCACTAACTAAACACTGTGGTGCTTTTCAAATAGAAATATTTTGTGAATGAAGCTTGTGGAATGATTTAGCAAAATTTAATGAGGTGTTTGAGTATTTCATATTAAGGTGATATGAGTGGATACAAGATTGATGAGAAGAAACGATACATCGCGAGGGAATAGAGAGTTAATAACATTTGTTGTGACCTTGATAGTCTTTAATTGCATAGGGTAGATAAGGAGGGCGTCTAGCCGTCACTTGAGAAGAAGAATGCGGACAGTATATGTGATCGAAAGCATATTGAATGACCAAGCAAAGTTGATAGTGTTCCTTGAAGTGGCTGCCAATAGTTTAAGAAAAGTACTTCGAGAACGGTGTCGCCCCTCGGCAGTTAATGATAACTCTTCGAGTGTATTTCTGCCACGAAGAGCACGAGTTGGTTCTATATCCACAAAATAAAATTTGTGTTCACAGCCCATAAACAGTTTGGCTGCATGACTATTGAACTCTACACCCCTTTTTTGATTTTTAAAGCCTCGAATGTGTCGGAAAATGTGTTAAATGCTGTAAAGAAGCCTACCGCTCTGTTATGTTCAAATTCTATTCCTCTCATGACCAAAAAACTTTTCGGCTTTTTGGTTTTATTTTATTTGCGTAATCAAATTTGGTATTGCCATTTCTTTTTTTTTTACAAAATCAACTCTTAATTCTAACCTAATTAAAAATTAACTTTTAACAACATTAATAAGATCGAAAATCCGAAATTTTTTCGTCTGTTAAATTTAGATTCAACTTGACTCATGACAGCCTAAAGCCAATGCCAGCAAGAATAAAAGGCAAATAAATATAAATGTTTAAATTGGAAAATGAAAAAAAAAAAATTGTATGCGAAAAAGGAAATGATAAACAACATTTCAAACAACAAGTTGACTTGGAAGCTTTGCGCTTTTGAGCTTACGCAACAGCCGAAAAGTCCCAACAAAAGCAAGGAAAATTCTTACAGCAGAAGCTGCTTGAAATTAAACTTGAAAGGTTGACAGTGACCCTCATTAAAAAAAAGGGCAGTAAAAATGACAGCGAAGAGATGAAAGAGAAAAAACATTAAATTATCCATTCACACGAAGATGTATATATGTATATATGTATGTATTCCAAAGCTCATGCAGAAACGCCTCAAAAAAGGTCGAAAATGCTTATTTCTTGATACGCCCATAATACTCTTCTCATCACCCACTATCACTTTTTCGCTTTGTATAAATGAATTTGATTTTAATTTGTCTGACCAGCACATAACCAAAGTTTTGGCAAATGACCTCGATTATGCTTTGGATGAAAATACACGTTTGCCTCTTGAGGGACAAAATAACATTCCACGTGGCCTACCCTGTAAAGAAAATATCTTGATGTGAAGAGATTTGAACATGATTTTAGCACATTTGCGATTGGTCTCAGCGACTTTATATACTATATAGAATTATAAATATTTAAATATACCAGATGCGGCCCTAGAAGATATTTATACGATATGGGTATCAAATGTAGGGTGTTGATCAGGGTAATAACAAGTAGTTTTTTTTAGGATAGGGGTGGTAATAGTGACATTGATAGTGATAGTGATAGTGATAGTGATAGTGATAGTGATAGTCATAGTGATAGTGATGGTGATAGTGATAGTGATAGTGATAGTGATAGTGATAGTGATAGTGATAGTGATAGTGATAGTGATAGTGATAGTCATAGTGATAGTGATGGTGATAGTGATAGTGATAGTGATAGTGATAGTGATAGTGATAGTGATAGTGATAGTGATAGTGATAGTGATAGTGATAGTGATAGTGATAGGGATAGTGATAGTGATAGTGATAGTGATAGTGATAGTGATAGTGATAGTGATAGTGATAGTGATAGTGATAGTGATAGTGATAGAGCAGTAGTTAAGGGTCCGTATTTTCGAATATATGCCTTATAATAGTCACCCCACTGACAGTATTTTGCTAGTGAAACTATAATTATAGGAACTAGTACTAATTTTGTATTATCGAGTTACTCGCTGGGTGTAATTAACTATACACATAAATATATAAATATACATTTAAGAAGAAAAATCTCATCTTAAACACTTAGGCGCCACAAAGGGTAATTCCTTTTCAAATAGATACTTGAATGGTTTAAATTCACCCTTCGGGAGTTGCACAAAAGAGAAATCATTATATTTTAATTCAATTCATCTACTGGAGGCTTATGCCTCTATCAAGAACATTACTACCTATTCGAACTGAATACAGACAAGACACGGGAGCAATAACCACTGCAATAACTCTCGACAATTAAACAAAGCGACAAAAAGAGTTTGAACTACTAGTTGTCGAGACTGTTCCCGAGAGGGCCAAATTAGTGTTATGTATGTATAGAGGTAGCGGCAGATACCAGTGAAAAAGACGGTCTCCTTTTTATACAATTAAAAAAAAAATGTTTTAACCAGATTTTTTTTAATCGATAACTCAAAAGTCCTATAACGACTCTCAGCATATGGAATCACCCACAGACATGCTCATAGTTAAAATGTAATTGTCAAAGTCTTTTCCAAGATTCAGCTTTAGTGCATGGAAGGATATCTTTATAGTCTTGCACACATACATACATATGTATAGATATAGTATAGACGCTGCGTATACTGTCATCTTTGGCATGAAAATTATATTCTTCATTAGTTACTTTGTTTGGTGACTTAATTAAAAAGTTCGTCATAGATGCCTTATAAAAATATCACAGCCCAAGTTGACTTACATGAGTCGAATTGTTTGTGAGTTTCGACGCGCATTGCTTCTTGCTGTGTGCATGAAAATATGGTAGGGTTATTAATCGGTCGGTATGTCGGTTGGTTATTTGACTGCTTGGCTCTAGCAGTGAAAGTTCATCAAAGTTATGCAAAGTTTCGCTTTTTTTTTTCTTCCCCGTCCCTTTGGTATTTCATAAAACGAGTTGAAAATGTTGGTGTTGTATATGAAGCCAGCTAAGCGGAAAACGTATGATGCTTGGAGCTTTTTCGAAAAATAAAGTTGACTTCACTTTTGTAATACTTAATAACAATGTTAAGTAAATTATATAAGGATGGAATGATTTTCGTTGAAGTATTTGCTCATGTGATTAGATGAGATTGAGTGATGTGGAATTTGATATTTTAATTAAAATTTGTGTGCACATCTTTCTCGTTATACGTACTGTGCTAAAAAATTTAAATTTAAGCTTTGAAGAGTAATGGTATTTTAAGGAATCAAGTTTTCGGATGGAAACTGCAATTGTGAGACACTTTCTCTAGTTGGAAGTTGACAGCGAGAATTTTATCTCTCAGTGGATGTGTGCCTTCAGCGCTAAATATCAGACTTTGCAACTTCGCTTTTTGTCGGTGAATTGCTGCAAGCCTCTATATGTAAAAACTAAACTAGATATGGATATAGGAAACAACCCTGTGTATTTCTTCTGGATTTGGAACTAACTCGCGGTAAGCCAGAGAGGTGGTTCTTAGCGGTCACTGCTTTGTATAAGTCAAGACCATAAACAACGTCCATTGCTTGGTGGGGTTTTGATTCATAAAACTCCGGGTATTGAGGGTATAAAAGGCACTGCATCGCTCGAGAAAGTCGTGTAATAAACAATCAGACGTTGTTTTTGCTATCAAAGCTGTTCCAAAGTAATTTAGCTAGTTTTTGAGACGCACAAAGAGGTGTAGTAGACACGAATCCCCCACTCCGTCTCAATAACATGAAACGTGCAAAAATTAGTTATGAATAAAAAAAAAAAGTTTTTAAGCTTCCTTAGCTTTTACTACTCCCAATTGGCATTTGTTAAAGTATTAACGAAGGTAAAACTTAAGTTCGAACTTTTTATTGAATTAAAGCGAAAAGTTTGCAGCCATTCTACGTCTCGCATGTGTTGTCCCTGAAAACTTTCAAGCCACAGCGAGAACAAACACAGCTATTTATATTACATAGAAAGTTTGTTGGAAGGCCTTTTTCTTGTTGTTTTGGTCCAACTTAAAACTTAATTTATTTAGGGTTAAGAAGGAGTTTTCTGCCATTTTAGGTGACTTTGGTTAAAATAAAAATTGAAATCGTATGTTTCCCAAGTGGCACATGAACGGGTAGCGAAAACTAAACAGCATGCAATTATGGCTTATATTGTTCAATTGATCTAACCAATTTGTACCTACACTTTTCAATAAAGGATTATATTTCGTAAGCGTAGTATGTATTAAAACAAGGGTCGGCAGCTCATCGCACAGCTGTCATGGCTGAGCAAATGTGTAACAGGAATGAGGTTGACTATTTCTATATTTTGCAAAGTAATTCCCGTGAAATAAAAAATAAATAAAATAAAATAAAAGTATCATAAGTGGGATGATATGATCAACAATTTATATAAAAAAAGAAATATATCAGAAAGTTAACAAATATGTACATTTTTTTCCGTGGCAACACTTTCCAGCTTATAAGAATTCCAACTCAAAAACTGGATATGCCATATAAAAATAAAATACGATTAGGTAGCTATCATGGGCGGAAAATAATTATAATAGATATGTATAGTCAAACTTGAAACACGCACTGGATATCTTCCAGGGATGGTCATAGGTTGAAAAATATTTTGAAGTATATAGGTTAGACCACTGATATTTGGTGATTAGTTATATGAGATTAATCCCTAGCAACAAAAAAAAAAAAAAAAAAATGGCCAACGAAAAGGGGGCGTGGCACCTCCTTTTCGTATGAAATTTGTCATACTCCATATCTCTGGAAGTATTTAGATTCGACCACTGAAACTTCGTTAGGGGTTATACGATATTAATCCCTAACACCTGCATGAAAGCTGGGGGTAATGAAAAAGGGGTTAATGAAAAAGGGGGTGTGGCACCTCCCACATAAATGGAATTTTTCATAGTCCATATCTCTGGAAATATTTAGAAGTATAATAGCTTTCCTCTGATACACATGTTGTTATAAAAAAAAATTGGGTGGTATCCTCTTGAAAAGATTCTCAGTAGATATGTATATGTACATATATGTCACACATCACTTTTCACGATGCTTGATAAGTTTTATTTTAATTTTTTCATTGCAGAATTGCCCGAGAAACGACCTCAACTCTTTACGGAACATGCGCGTTACGAACCTGGCGATATATTACGCGCCAATTGCAGTACGCCACCTTCTAGACCACGCGCTGAGCTTAAGTTTACCATAAACAATATGGTGGTAAGTCTTGTTTAATATTTATTTTCTTTTTTATGTACTCGTTGTAGCCATGCAATTTTGTTAACCCGATTTCAACGAATTTTAAACCATTAGAAAGCTATTTAAATCAGCTTTCGGAAGCATACACTGTTTAAATTGGGTTTTCTTCTTTTGTTTATATTTTTTTAAGCAAATGCAAATTTGAAAAATTCAAAGAACCCATTTTAGTTTAAAAATACGTTATATACATATATTGATCAAGCCTGTAATTTTATTTTTGTAATGAAATTCAGCATTTTGAAATTTTTCCTAGTTTAAAATTACATTTTTAACAAAAAAAAAAATGTTCAGTGTAATAGGAAATTTTTACGTGAACAGAAATTCTTTAATATTATCCGTTTTTAGAGTGATTTAAGCATTCAGCCAGAAACCCACATATTACTTAACTAGGTGTCGTGTTCATTCACAGCTTACAACCGTCTAGTTCTTTTCCATTTCAACGCCTTTCAACGTGCACTTTTCAACTCAAATCACAGGTGACATGTTCACAAAAATGTCATCACATCAAGAAATTCCAAAAAATCTCCAGTGACAGACAATGAAAAATCAGTATCATTGTTTGTTATCAACACTTTTCCAAGCTTTTGAATAATGTCTGTTTGTTGGCAAATCCCTCTTTCTTGTTTGACCCAGATGACTTCGTTGTACTAAGCTATGTCGTTTCTATTGTTTGAGCGCTGGACTACAAGTTTGGGTGAATGAAACTAAGTGTTATGTAGGCTCAATGAAGGCATTTGCGTGTGTGTTTGTACTCGTTAATATGTATGTATACTTTGGTATACTGACCTTGCAACGTCTCATTGGATTATGTGCGCCAAGTGCTTGTTTCTTTATGTGCGCTTTGTTTTCTGAGACTTCAGTTAACACCTTTCCAAAACGTTGACCAAGTACATACATAAGTATAGATATTTACAACGAAATTCTAACCATGGAAATTCATGTTATATAATAACCCAGCATACATATGCTATTAATGGCAGCTGCACAGCCTAACCGGTTACGGTGACATTAAAGATGAACCTGAAAGATGGCAAGGGTTAAAGTGCAATGCTATGGCACGTCATACAATTTTGATATGTGTGTGCTGAGTTTTTCAATCAAGAAATGCATTTCCACTGACACTATTTTTGAAAATGTATTTATAGTATGAAAATTGTTACAACAACAACAAAAAAAAGAAAGTCTTAATTCAAGGGGAGCATACATTGAATACCCAGACGTGTAAAAGTGTTTATGGTCGTTATGCGATTTTCAGTTTTTTTTTAAATATTCACAGAACTTAGAATACATATTAAGGTGACTGTTGAACTATAACTTTTGAGAAATTTTTTTTTTTTTTTTAATATTCTACATTTTAAGATGCTGTACGATCAAAGGTTGAGACACTTGTTTAAGACCGTGTAACATCTTTGACAGTGAATAGAACAGAAAAATGTTAGAGACAATTAGAAGTGGGGGGGAGAGGCTAAAAATTTTAATTTAAAAAAAAAACAACAAAGTTTTCAAGCAACACAAAGTCTGCAGTCCAGCTAGTATATTATAATTGGTAGCACATAAATTCATATTTACATTTTTCCTCACACATTCAAGCAACAAAAAGCCTGGCAAAGACTTCGTAAATGATTGTGGTAGTGATGAAACGATGTCATAAATTTGGCTTTTCAAGATTTATAAAGTATGTGAAAACCATTAGTTTGTTGAAAGAAACTTTTTTTTTTGTTTTTTTTTTCTTTGACACCGATAACAACAGTTTGCATGACTTTTGGTAGCAGGTTTTTGACACATAAAAGATTGCATCTACCAAATTCATCACTTTTACTTCATTTATGGTTATGAGTCTCACCTACACTGACATACGATCAAGCTACGGTATAACCATCTTTACTAATGGGCATACAGGCGTGCGTGTGTTTGTGTGCTTTGTGAAGTTGAACTAATGTCACTTGTCGCTTTTCAACACAAATTGCATGTGAAAAGTGTGCAGCTAACATAAAGTGTTTGCACTCACACACACGCACACACACACAAAAGTCGAGTCAAAGTTTAACAAATGCTTCGCTATCAAGATACCACAAAAACCTGAGCACCATTGTAGACCATTTACTGAACATATCGTACTTAAAGGACTGCAAGAGCTATAACACCTGCATGTGAGTAATTACATATGTACATATGTGTGTATGTGTGTGTGTAGATATTTCGTTGCAAGTTTATGATTATGTAGAAGTAACCATATATTTGGTCGAAATTTTTATATGCCGTGGTGCGAGCTTCAAGGTTATTGTTGACTTTATAGCCAGTTTGTGCTGATATTTACAATAAAGTAGGCGCATATATATATGAATTAGTGATGCAATTTTTTTTTGGATTTTATCCATTTCGGGATTTCGGTATTCGCTATTCTTCAACAGTTTAATTTGGAAAACTTGAAGAAAATATTTTAGATAACATATAACTTTAAGATAAGTAATTAACAAATATTTTAATAGTTTATATTTTTAATTTTTCAAATTAAAGTTATTTCATTAATATTCGCAAAGTAAAATCCTATAGGCACAAAAATCCTTTTCTAAATATTTTAAATTTTTGAAGATTTTGTCAAGTTTAAAACGGGTGTTAGTTCAATTTTTTGTTATGTTACAATTAAACAAAATATTAAATACAGAATAAACAGAAAGGGAAAACTTCTCTACTGGGAGGCTAAACCCACAGAAATTTAAATATTTACAAACATTGCACAAAAAAAATTTAGTGTAATTTTTACAAAGAAATCATTAATTTTTAATTTGTAGTAACAAACTACCAATCCCGAAATTTGTAAAAACAGAATCAAGGGATTTTTGGTACCTAAATAAGTACACGATTTCGAAATCGGTGTCTTCACTAGGAACATACTTTTGGTGCTCTGAAAAAAAGGCAGAAAAGCGTCAGTACGAAAAATTTTAGATGCCGACTAACAAGAATTTTTTTTTGAATTTTTTATGAGAAAAAATACGGTGATTGACAGAAGGTTTTAAAGCCACGACCTCTTCTAAAACCAAGAGCGATCGATTTTCTGCTCTATTAAATGGAGATATAAAGCATCAAACCAGCGAAGATACCGAGCCATCGAAGATTATGGAATTGATGTTCCTCAACTCGGCCATGACGATGGGCTGTTAAAGCCAATTTAGCAGATTCTTTCCAAAATATGATCGGATAATGCATGTGTGCCAACTATAGCCGAACTAAAATTGCAAATATCGCAGGTGTGGTGGAAAGACTAAAACATGGCGGCTTATCACTGTGGTTCAAGACCTCGTAAAAGTTCGACAGAAATTAAAAAATAAAAACAAATTAAATTTTTTTTGTTTTAAAGTCCACCAGCACAAAAAAAATTTCAGAAATCAAAACTGCGTCATATTTTGTTCACCTAATTGGTCTCGTTTAGAAAGTTAAAAAAAAAATTAGATCAAATTTTTGGGAAAATTTAATATTTTTGCATCTTAGATTTCACGATTTTTGCAAATTTTATAAATTAAATTAAAATTTTTTTTCTCAAACTAATTTTTTTGTCTACCCCTTAGTACCCAGTTTAATAGTTTATCTTTAAAGATTTTTCTCGTAAAACGCAATGTAAGAAAATATAAAAAATTTGACTAAAACACATAGCCCTGAATTAAAAAAAAACTAAATAAAACATTTTTATGATGATATTCCATAAAAGTTTTAAGTTGCATTAACTTCTAAACACTATTTTAATTTCTTTGAGTATTTGATAAAATCGTGTCCAATTCGAAATGCCCAGTGATGGTTACTCTACTGCCGTTTTTGAACTAGTAAAAATCAACTAAATCTCGAACTATTTCGTATCTGACACCTTCGATCTATTTCTGAACCAGAACTAACATCATTCCCTGCAGGGTGTGTATGAATACCGTAAAGGGAGTTCTAGAGGTAAAAGTATAACAAAATTTCATATCATTTAAATTGCTGTAAAACTCTCTCTTTTACAATTTATACATAAAGATATGTACATATATGAATTGTGTCACGATGGTGTACAGCTGTGATGTCACATCTTTTACTATAAAATATTATCTATGTATTTGTAAGCGTACCTCTAAAGGACACATTGCAACTTGTGCAAAGTTTATGGGCATCAGAAAATAGAGGTTACTATAATAAAACTACATAGCTTACTTGTGAGTAAGTTTTGTGAAACAAAAAGTGTTGGCAAAAACAAATTTATAAATTTATATTTTACATCAATTTCAATTTTTTTTAACCTTTTGCTAGAAAATATGCTTCGATACTAATTATAATCACTTGTTTGACCTTGGCTGGGTGACACAAAAGTGTTTCTATCGACACATGATACTAGCCGCAAAATAAGGGGACGACCCCGACTGACATGAAAAAAACAACGCTGCTTCAATATTTCACATGGCTAACCTATTTATCATACCTAGGGTCCACGGCATAAATAATTTTTTGAATTACATTTTTTTCTGTATTCCTATCACCTGCTTTTCCAAGAGCAGGAAAGTGAGATGTTTCACTGTGTCTTAATTTTCTTTCAAAAAAAGATATCGTTCCTCCATTTCCTAAAAACCACAGAAAAGAGTAATAAAACACCTTTAGATGTAGTTTGCTTTAATTTATTTTCAATGAAAATATGCTTATTGCGATTTAAAAAATTACTTTTAACATTTCATACTGTGCGGTAGATCGGCTTGAAAAAATAAGCTTTTGTGGAAAGTGTTCCGAAAATTCGTTATTTGGTTTGAATTCATAGTTTTGTAACATATTTTGTTGATGCTTCAGCTTGAGCACTAATCTTGGAAGGCTCTCAAAAAATTTATATTTGTCAATTACGAGATTATTGAAATTAAATTTTTCTGTGGAAATGTATAAAAGAAAACACCCAATATCCTGTACAAAAGAAATTCTAAAAATTCAGGGAAATTTTTTGTGTACATAAAACTTGCACATTATTATGCTCAAATTAAATTAACTAAAAATTTCGTACACAGAATCTTTATTGAAACTCTGCCCAAAATGAAAATTTTGTTGACTTTTGTTCAAACTTTCATTACCCTTACCAAGCTTTGTGTAAACTTAAAAGCTTTCATTTAGGTGATTTCTATCACAGTTTTCTCTAAATTTTAAATGAAAATGATTATATTTGTACAAAAAATAAATATATTTCACCATTTTTAATTTTGGCTCTATTTCATTGCACATCAGTATTTTTTAACCAGCTTGCTATGTAGAAACAAAAAACCATCACGTCGCTTAAAGCCAAATTACTCTGCAAGCTCTTGACTGACTAGAATTGGGAATTAAATTCCTACAAAACTGTGTTTCTTTTTATTTTTTTGATGCTGCATTTCTCATACTCAATGTGCATATATGTAAGTACATATGTCTCATACCAACTCTGTTCTTCTACTTTCCGTATCAAGTTTTTAAATATTTAAAACATAACAACTCCTACTTTACTGCACTGCAATCAGTTTTTGCACAATAAAAAGAGATTTTCTAATCTGGCAGCGAATGTGCATAGTGATAGGTTGGTTTTCATTTCTCAGCTGCTCATTTGTTGCCAGAGCCCAAGGATGAGTGTGGTATGGCTGTGCCGCGAGAAAATTGCCGCCAGATGAAAATGTATGCAACAATTTACTTGCATATGATTGCAAATGTGCTCAGGTTTGCTTATACATGTGGTCATACATGGATACAAGTATGATGGCTTATACATACATATCAACATGGATATGAAAGTTTATTTTACAAACTCCGTTTAGGTCACAAAAGGCAACATGAAAGTTTGCGCCTCAAAGCCAAATCAAAACACAGTGAAATGTGGAAAGTCAGAAAAATATGCTGATAAAACTCAACAGTTAAAAAATAAAAGTGAAAAACAAATCAACACAAACAAGAAAACAAACCAAACAAAGATTAAAGTAATGAAAACTAAAACACCTACGGTGAAAATATAACAAAAAAAAAAAAAAATTGGATGCATAAAAACAAAAGCTTACATAGCCTAAATGAACTTAAAGTAAAAACTTTTAACAGCTGCCACATGTGTAGATATGTATGTATTTACATACATATACGTATGGTAGGAGGATTCTGCGTTCTAACGACAAGAGCTTTTGGAGAACGAATGTGTAGAAAAGGTTTTTTTTCAATTGCTTACAGTGTGGTCTAATACGATGATAGCGATACAAATTAAGCTTTTAAGCTCAGCTAGTTTCAGCGTAAATTTGAATTACTTAAATAATTATAATTCTTATATATGTACATGCATATGTGGAGATAAAACTTGAGAAGAGCTATGACTGCCTTACTTGGCAACCCGTGCTGACCCGGCTCTCATTCGGGCAGTCCTAAGAGAGTTTAGATTTGGTTAGTTCTTAACTGGCTCCATTTTTGATAGTTTGGGGTAGTTCTGCTTGCGGATGAGTTACTATCGATATCTGCTACTTTAAAACGCATTTTATTCAATAAACAAATACTTTTTCCATATTGAAAACTCTATACGTGTCGCCCGACTGATTAAAATGGAGGCTTTTTTTGCTTTCACTTTTGATGCATTTGCACGAAATTTTTCGCCAAATTCAACTTTTGTGCCCACTGTTTTATCTGGTTAAATATACTAACGTCACACTTTTATTTTCAGTTTTAGTTATTTTAGTTGCAGCCATATGCACATATTTAACTTTTAGTATTAGTTGTTTGATTTGTTTTCCTTTCTCTTTTTTTTTGTGTGGCGTTTTCGCTTATGTAGCTTTTTTTGTTTACAAGTTTACATTCGTTTGTTATTATTGTTGCTATTTAAGTTCAACTCCCAGCTGTGATGTTTTACCCCATATATACAGATTTGAAGTTTGTTTTGTGGGTTTCGTTTTGGGTGCGATATAATGTCGCCACTTGCAAAGGACCATAACAAAATCTCAACCAAATCACGCTTACCCTACTCCGCTGTTCTAACCCTACTTCGTGTTTGTTTTTATCATCAGCTTAAATTGCTTACACACATATACATACATGCACACATACATACATACGTACGTAAATATTTGCATGGAAATGAGTTTTTAAAGTTTATGGAAATATGTATTCAAGTTATTTTGATATTTACGTGCAATAATTTTGTTGGTTATTGTGGCTTTAAGCAAAAAAATTTAACTTACACTTTGTCACCCACAATGGAGTATGGAATATTAACTTAACTGTTTGAAGTGGAAACGCCAACTAAGAATTGGATGGAGTACAATTTCAATTCAAATGTAGACAAAACAACGTCTGCTGGGTCTTTTAGTGATTACTAATTTACAAAATGGCGGCCCCATACAAAACTTTAGATAGACCTCTCTAAGACTTCGGGCCTAGTATAGTAAGGTATACTTATTGGTGGGCCTATCTCTACTTCTTCTCATATTTACAATCATATATACAAAGTTATTATAACATTTCCTGTTCATGAAAAGTGTAGAAGGTGGTCAAATGCTGCTATTCCATTCAAAATCGCTTTACTCTCCATTCCTTTAAAAGTAACATCAAAAATACTTTTAAACCTTTTGGTGATGGTGCAATCGGCAACACTGAGTATATTTCTGATCATCATCATGAAGACTAAAAAATGGAAAACCAAATATGTATCACTTTCACTTCATTGATTTGTGTTGTTGATAAAATCGAATGGACTATTTGTTCACACTTCCGTCGTTTTGCTAAATTTGGTGAATACGTTCATTTTTAATACGAGTATGTATCGAAAACTTTTAAAATTGTTTCTATCTATTTATTCAACTCGAGAATAGAAAATATTGTATATATAATAACTTAAATGTGTATGTATACATATAAACTTAACCACCCTGTAGGGAGGAACTCTATGCTGGACTTATGGGCTTACAATTTAGCTCGAACCACTGCTGTTTCGTGCTTAATTACTTTCACACCTACATAGTCGAATGGCGGAATTATGATGGCGAAATACTTAGGAGGCGGAGTTGTTACCTTTTGATGTAGACACTTGGGTTCCGCTTATTAAATAGTATTTTTTAAATATCACGTTTTATTTCTTATTACTAATTTTTGTACTGTCAATGTTAAAATATTTGTTTCAACTTGTGTTCTCTCAATGTAGATTTGAAAAATGTCTCTCACCATTTATTAAGTTCCCTACAGGGTGTGTAAAAATATACAGAAGAATCGTTCGCACGAAACTTTTTTAATATCTTCATATGCCCACAAATACAAACATACTCAGATATTTCATAATATAAATCGAAACTATAAATTGCTTGTCTTTTTGTGAAAACCTTTTTTCAATTTTCCACTAAATTGGCCAAGCAAAAACTTCATCTACTATTTATCTTCGTTAGATACACCAACACATTCAAAAGCGTAAATACTCTTACACCGCACGCACTATAGCCACACTCAAGGCAAAGTTCTTTTACCACAAAACGCAAAATGTTTATCCATGGTAACCACAAAAAATAGTGGCAGTATCAATAGCAGCAACAACAAATAAAAACTGCAAAATAAAGGCAACAAAATTTGAAAAATTTCTAATTTATTGGCCCATCTCTGCATGGGTAAGAACAAATATTTTTAAGCAAAAAAGACTGACTTTGTACAACAACAGTCAACATTTGGGCGGAAATATAGTATCTAAGGGTTACAGTTAAACATTGCGCTATCCGTCTGTCTGGCTGGGATTTCAGATTTTTGTAGATCACTCGAATTTGTAGGAAAAAGTTAGAAGCAGTACTCCACAAATTGGAAAGGTGAAAAAACCATCTCAGTGGGAAGTTTCTTTGAAACCGATTGAACTGTTTCAGAGAGGGTAGTCAATATTAGGATAGCCTGTTTAAAGTAATAACTTCTATGCGTCCAAGCTGATTGTTTCCTTCAGGAAACCGACTCAGTTGGATTTGGATGTTTAAGATGGTTTTGGTTTTATAATTTCCTATTATCATAGCTACTATTTCGTATGTAAACAATGCAACACAGAAAGCGTTTATGGTTATGGTTATGGTTATGGCTGTTTTGTTGGTTATGGTTATGATTATTGTTATGTTTATGGTTTTGGTTATGGTTATGGTTATTGTTACGGTTATGGTTAGTATTACGGTTATGATTATGGTTATTGTTAAGGTTATGGTTATTGCTAAGGTTCTGGTTATACTTATGGCAATGGCTCTGGTTATGGTTATTGTTACGGTTATGGTTATTGATATAGTTATGGTTACTATTACGGTTATGATTATGGTTGTGTTATTGTTATGGTTATGGTTCTAGTTATTATTACGGTTATGATTATGATATAGTTTTCGTTATGGTTATGGTGATAGTGGAGCTCATGGTTATGGTTGTCGTTATGTTAATGGTGATGGTAGTGGTTATGGTTTTTTAGTTGGTCTGCTCCTCTTTCATTATTTCATTTATTCTATTCTTCTATATCTGAAGCAGAATTTATGGGATGATAATATAACCTCGTGTATTTGATAAAGTACTAGGATTCGCTACATGTGCTCACTAACCTAAAATAGAATTAACAACAATCTCACAGCCACTTCCCTTCTAAAAATCAAAACAGTTTATTCGGTTGTGTCTGAACCTATTTTTAATTTTTTTGTGTTAGACAAACTGCCATATCAGCTTTTGTTATTTTTCACCTTGAATTGGCTGAGTTGAGTTACTTGAAATTATTTATTGACATTTTTCTTCTTATGTCAAATGATTGATTTCGGTTGCTACGTCACCTCAACAGCGTCTTATGTCAGTTTTTTGGACGCTTACCTATACGTTTATCTGCGAACTTATTTACATTGTTAGGAGATGAAAAATTAAAAGGTGTTTTTTGTTTACTTTTTCATGTGCTTTCGTATGCCCCATATAGCAAAGTCATCAAGTCACATCATCAATATCATGCAAAAATTTCGGACGGAAGTTTGAAACATACACTCAATCAGAGAGCGCACATATCCTTAGCGTGCTTGTACTTAGAAGTGGTAGGAGTAGTAAGTTTAAAAGTTCTATTTACCTTTCATCTAGCATAAACGATTTGACTCGCTTGTTTATGACAGGTGATAGCGCTCAAACTAACTGTAAATTAGTCCACCCAATACGGTCAAATGTGGGTAGATTGGTTCAGGGTGGTAGTACCAGTAGCAGCAGATTGGTTTTTTAACGTGATTCACCCTTTTTGTTGGTCTGCTGTGGTTTAAGGACGATCAATTTAAGAAGCGTTTGCGGTTTTCGGTTTGAGGTAGAATAATTTGTCAAAGCCAAAATGCCAGTCATATTCATATGTCGACACACTTTGACATGGATGAATGTGCGGAAAAATAATTTTAATGAATGAAACTAGAACAAGTTTCAGGTTTTGAGTTATGATCGAATTGACCTTTTTGTGAAAACATTTTCGTAGAGAATGGGCTTAAATATCATAAGAATGTGTTGAAGCAACACCTCAAGCAAGAGCCAAAAATTATGTACATACATACTCAATACAAAAAATAATAAATTTATAACCAAATTCGGTTAGGTGCGATAATCACTTACCTTGAGAAAGTGTTAAGTCACGCTGATTGCTCTCAACTTAAAACTTTTACCTTTGCTGATCTGTGCAACTTTGCCTTAAGCGTTCTTTCGCTCGAAATAGTTTTGTGATATTTTATGCACGTGAGACTGCATGCATATATTAGCATAGTATTTATATATGTATGTATGTATATAAGTTAAACATATCCTGCAGTAAAATAGAGAAACATTATTCAGAAAAGGCTGTCTTAAAGCTACTCGCTTCGTATCTCGGTTACAAAAGTAACTTGCTTTAGAGACAACTTGAAATATCGAGAGTCAATAACCACAGTTCCACACCCATAGCTAACTCTAACTTAACCAAAAGGGAGCCGGTTAACTAAACTAAATTTAAACGCTAATCATTGTTTATTTTCTGAGCTTGATGGAGCACTAGCTTAGTTTTGAAACAGTCAAATTTTCTGCAGGGTAGAGGTAGAAACGTTTATCTATGACACTTTCTTCTTACGAACTTGGGAACTTTCGTTATATGCATGTATGTACATGTGTTCACTATTGTTGTTGCAAACGACCAACCTATTGTGCAATTTGCAGTAAAAGCAGTGGACTTCTTTCCTTGTGGCCGTCGTCTTTATGTCTTTGGCGCATCGTAGAGTAGCAAAAGTTTGCATCAAAACTTAATCGGAAATTTCTAACTTTTGTGATTCCATTTAGGTTTCTTGACTGCTTTAATGAGATTTGCATGCTGGTGCAAAGTTGTTGTACGAAGAAGTTTTATTGTTAAATTGAATATTTTTTTGAACCTTAAAGAATTGGACGATTAAATTGTTGTTGTCTAAATTTTTTTTGAACGAAATCGTGTATGCGATAGTTTCTTTACAAAATAATGCTGAACTTAAATTTTTGTTAGGGAAGTTTTGTTAGACACAACATTATAGAAGAAATAAAAACCCGGCTACTTGGAACATTGTAAACTATTTATATAGGTATAAGAAAACCTATAACAACAAAGAAAAGCAAAATAAAGGGACTTTTTGGCAAAATTTTAAAGTATAATGAAATAAATAAAATGCAAGAAAAAGTTAATTAAATAGAAAAATAAATTAAAAGAAATGGGTTGAAGATAGTAAAATAATAAAAAAATAATAGAAAAACATAAATGAGGTGAAGTAAAAAAATAAAATGAAATAAAATAAAATAAACTAAAAAAAAATAAAATAAAATAAAATAAAATAAAATAAAATAAAATAAAATAAAATAAAATAAAATAAAATAAAATAAAATAAAATGAAATAAAATAAAATGAAATGAAATAAAATAAAGTAAAATAAAATAAAATAAAATAAAATAAAATAAAATAAAGTAAAATAAAATAAAATAAAATAAAATAAAATAAAATAAAATAAAATAAAATAAAATAAAATAAAATAAAATAAAATAAAATAAAATAAAATAAAATAAAATAAAATAAAATAAAATAAAATAAAATAAAATAAAATAAAATAAACTAAAATAAAATTAAATTAAATTAAATTAAATTAAAATAAAATAAAATAAAATAAAATAAAATAAAATAAAATAAAATAAAATAAAATAAAATAAAATAAAATAAAATAAAATAAAATAAAATAAAATAAAATAAAATAAAATAAAATAAAATAAAATAAAATAAAATAAAATAAAATAAAATAAAATAAAATAAAATAAAATAAAATAAAATAGAATAAAATAAAATAAAATAAAATAAAATAAAACAAAATAAAATAAAATAAAATAAAATAAAATAAAATAAAATAAAATAAAATAAAATAAAATAAAATAAAGTAAAATAAAATAAAATAAAATAAAATAAAATAAAATAAAATAAAATAAAATAAAATAAAATAAAATAAAATAAAATAAAATAAAATAAAATAAAATAAAATAAAATAAAATAAAATAAAATAAAATAAAATAAAATAAAATAAAATAAAATAAAATAAAATAAAATAAAATAAAATAAAATAAAATAAAATAAAATAAAATAAAATAAAATAAAATAAAATAAAATGAAATAAAATAAAATAAAATAAAATAAAAGAAAATAAAATGATATGAAATGAATGAATAAAAAAAATAAAAATACCCACTTATCTTCTTATCTTATGCTAAAAGTACTTGTTTCTTGAGCAGAACTAGGTAAAAAAATAAAAAATGTGTTGGCAACCACATATACAGTGTGCGACAAAACTAAAGCACGAAATTTCTCATACTGCCTCGTAGCGAAACTAAATTTGCAAGCGTTTATTAATTCAAGTTTTTTCTTTGCTATTTACAAGTGGATATACATGTTGTTGTGTTAATAAAATAAATAACACAAAACTTCAAGTTGAACAGAAATATTAGTTCAAAATGTAAAAGTACTCTCAAATATAGAGCGACAAAACTAAAGCACAAGGTACCTAATTGGAAAAAGAAAGTTCTAACTTTAAATATTTAGTAGAATATCCGTTATTTTTCAATACTGTTGCACATCCTCGTGGCATAGACTCAATAAGTTTGGGGAAAACTTCTGTGAAAAAGCTCTCCCATGTCTGTGTAACTTGAAAATACAGGGAGTCCTTGTTGATGCAAAATTCGCGATTTATTTTCCGATCTACAATCTCCAATAGAGTTTCTATGGGGTTAAGATCTGGAGACTGTGCAGGCCACCGCATTACCTCTATTTTATTGTCCATAAACCATTCCTGGACGCACCTCGCCATATGTTTAGGATCCTTGTCCAGCTGGTATATCCAACTTGGTGGCATTTTCTCCTCATCGGGGGGCAGCATAATGGTCTGGAGAATGCCTTTGTACACAAATCTGTCCATTGTGCCATTACTTCTAGGATTTGGACCCAATCCGTTGCCTGAAAAACACCGCCAGGCCATAACGTTGCCTCCACCATGCTTTAGGGTGCCCTTGGAATAGAGTTGATTTAAACGCTGCCCTTTTGGCCTGTGTAGCAGCTTCAGCCCATGGTCCACATCAATTGTACCATCAGTAAGTGGCGAACTGTCCTTTTTTCTGACGAATCCAAGTTTAACATCAAAAATTCTGATGGAGGGAAGCTTGTACGCAGACCTCAAGGACAACGTCTAAACCCACGTTACTTTAAAGGTACTGTAAAGTATGGTGGAGGAAGCGTAATGGCCTCGGGGTGTTTTTTAGGCCACGGATTGGGTCCAATTCATGGAAATAATGGCACAATGGACAGATTTGTGTACAAAGGCATTCTCCAGACCATTATGCTGCCCCATGGTGAGGAGGAAATGCCATTGAAGTGGATCTACCAACATGGCAACGATCCTAAACATACGGCGAGGTGTGTCCAGGAATGGTTTTTGGACAATAAAATAGAGGTATTGCAGTGGCCTGCACAATCACTCGATCTGAACCCCATAAAGAATCTGTGGGAGATAGTAGATCAGAAAATAGAACGCGAAAACTGCAAAAACAAGGACTCCCTGTTTGTTCAGGTAGAACGAGATTGGGAAGCACTTCCATAAACGTTTTAAATAATTTGATTGAGTCTATGCCACGAAGATGTGCAGCGGTATTGAAAAACAAGGGCTTCGCTACGAAATATTAGAAGAACCAACTTTTCTTTACAGGTATATACCAATGTGCTTTAGTTTTGTCGCGGCATATTTAATACTACTTTTATGTTTGAATTAATATTTAAGTTTAGAATGAAGTTTATTGTATAATTTTTTTGTTACACAACATACAATGTGCCCTCTTCGAAACACAATAAAAAGATTTGCCATTACTATTTGTTGGAAAGTTTATTCTCTGGTTGTGGTGGCATGGGAAGTTTTGTGCTTTAGTTTTGTCGTACACTGTACATATTTTAAGTTGCCCGAAAATTCACAAAAACCAAAGTCACAACTTCTTGCAGCGGTCTTACCACTTTTGCGTCTGTTTTATGTGTTCAACCGCTGTTTTTGTATATTTGCATTTGCCTCTTTTTAGTTTCTACATACATATTTCATACAAGACACTTCAATATATTTATGCTCACTGCAGTTGACGTTGATTGTTAATTACAACTCAATGAAAGTTTTTGTTGGTTGCCTTTTCTTTGTAAAATATTCGCCTAAACGATTCATTAGCGAAGTGCAAGAAAACTGAAAATTCTGTGGCTACAGCACAGCAGCTTTTTTGACACGAAATCCAGCTGTCAGAAATCGTCCATGCAGACAGAGAATGAAAGTGATGCCACAAGCTTGGGCCAACCCACTCAAAACTTTCGCCATTCACTTCGCATGCCCTTAATGAAGGTCATTATTTTGTAATTGAAATATTTAGCACTTTAGCACAGCAGGACCTCTTTACCACCCGATTTGCTATTCGAAATGCTAAGATGAATGCTGATTTCCGTGAGTGTATGTGTATGTGTGTGTGTGTGTAGCTCTCTGCTCTCTCTTGTTTGCTTTTGTAATTGCTCTTTGATAACAAAAGCTTAAAAAAAAATTACGTTCAAAATTCATGAATCGCATCACGTCACTTTCGATATAATTGTGTGAAATTAAGCATTAAATTAACTTTGATTTCATTTAAGTTTTCAGCTCAATTTTCATGCGGGAATTTGTTTGATCTCGCAGTTTAATTGCTACTGAATTAATTGCTTTTAATTTAAAAGGGCCTGCTTAAAGAGTTTGCTCTATACAAGTGATATTTGCAGGTATGCTTCTAGTGTAAATTTCATCGGATTACCCAAATTAAATTTTAAGAACGTATGCCCGAGAGACGAGTGGACAAATTATGAATTTTTATCAACCTTGGTGGATTTTTCTGTGCTGGAACGTGGGCCTAAAAATGTATTATATTTTAGGATACACCAAGTCAAATGGGCTGCAATGGGCGATGCGATTCAGATCCATATCTCAATTGGTTTCGGAGACATAAACAATATATTCAAAAGGGGTGCATGGTTCACTCACAGTTTCCTCCTACTTTGTCTAAACTAAACATATAAAAAACGTATAAAAATATACACATTTGTACATCCATCTATATGTGAACTCTCTGTTATTTGGCATTTTCTGAATTTCCTCTTAGAAATATTCCGCAAGCACAGCACGGGCATCGTTACGACCACACATGTGCCATGTTGCATGCCACTTACCGTTGTTGACGTCACTGGTATGCCATTCATGCGACCATGCAATTACGTTTGCCAACATTCCACATTCTCAATGCAGTAAATGGCAAGCCTTTTGGCTTTTCGAATTCATCGTCCAATCGTCCACTTAGGGCATTTCATTATGTTTGCTGAGATTTTTGCAGATTTCCTTTGCAGTCAGCTGTTGAGTGGCCACATCCTTGCAGCTTCGTTTTTTGACGTTGCAAATCTTCTTTATTTGCATAATTCATAAAAATTTCTTCAACTTACTAGCACAAATAAAATTTTGAACGACATAGCAGGCGAAGTTCTGTAGAATTTTTTGAAGTCTTTTGTGAATGTTTGGATGTATGTATGAGTGTCTCCATGCTTGCTTGTGTGCGTCTGTGACTTAACTCGCATGTGCTTGCGATGCTTGTTATCAACTCAAGTGGGATTTATTATGACTGCTATTTTACCAACATTTGTGGAAAGAGCAAATCTTTTGTCTCTTGTGTTATGGAATATATGATTATACTAGCAATCAAAATAGTATGGCTTCAAGCATTCTTTATGTACTGGATATTCTTTTGGCTTAAATTTGCAAGAAATGGACTCTTTAGAATTTGAAGATTTATTTTTAAAAGTGTTCGTTTTTTTAGTGAAATAACAAATAATGGTTTTCAAGCAAAAAAATCTCACCCATTATAAAGTTTTGGAGCGAGCTACTCCTGCGGGTTAAATACGATCATAAAGGAGTCCTTTATCACTCCAATGTGATGAAGATTATGAGCCTTATACGAAAGGTGTTCATAAAACAGAGGAACTTTGGAGCAGATATTCATAAAAAGAAAGAGTTTTCCGTATAAAAATTTATCACATTGCTGTGCCTGGCATATTAGTATATATTTTCATGTACGCCAACTTTGAATGAATCTATCGTCCAGTGTTTTTGGTGGTTTTATGTATAATTTTTTTTTTTTTTGATAATCATTACTCTTTCAATATCAACAATAATAATTGTTGCTTGGTTATTATAAATAGACTTTCCAATTACTTAAATATTTACATTTCAAGATTCATTACGCCAAACCAACTGGTTCAATTTCTAAATTAAACTACTTCACTTGATTTCAAAAGCACACAAAATTAAATCACTTTTGTAGTAGTCATTAATGAAGGACAAGCATCCACATATAAAAGAAAGCGAGTCATAAAAAGTGAAAAAGGATATCAAAAATTTAATTACATTTCAAAAGCTATCAATTTAGGAAATGCATTCACTGAGCGTTGAAGTAGCAAAATTTCAATTTCCAAAACGCGCTTCAGTTATTGGCGAAAATGTTGAAAAAAAGCACTTTGAGTAAATGAATAGATAGATAGCGTAGATAATGATTACAAGTGAGCACTTAAATAAACGGAAATATACATACATATGTACATACATAACTACTACTATAGCATTAATTACTATTGAATATTGTACTGTAAGTGCGCGTAGATAAAAAGTAGAGACGAGTATGCAGATTTTATGTAGAAAGAAAAATTGAAACGTAATCAAACTTTAAATTGTTAATGTGAAGGGCAGTTTGAGTTGAGCGGTGTCTTATAAAGTAGCGCTACTGGGTGCTGAATCTTCTTAGCCCTGTCTTCATACAAATATTTCAGTAAAGATTGCTTTCAATACTTTAGACGTCCATAAAATATATGCATTCATTTTTATTTATAAAAAGTGATGCATGGATTTATTTTGTACCTTATTGCTTGTTTTCTAAAATTAATGAATAATATTTATTTTGTTTACCAACCATTTATATTCTGTAGCATACAATTGTAATTTGATTTCAAATAAAATAACCAACTGCGCAATCAGTTTTTCCTTCCCAATTGATGTTCCTTATTTTTTTTCTTCTTTATTTCCCTTTTTTTTTTTTTTTTTTTTTTTCTTACTGATATTGCATGTTATTGTTGTTAATGGTACTTCTAGGAAAATGTAATGTTATTCTACTCCGCCAAACAGTCACTACTTTTTGTTGGTATTATTGTTGTCTTCTTTGTTGCTCATACGTCAGTATGTAATCAGTGTTGATATCGACAACAAAGCTTTGCTCTGTTTCTTATTGATGTGCTACGTTGTCTATTTTACTACTACAGTGTACAAAAGTATTGTGTTGTTGTTGTTGTTGTTAGTGTCGTTATTCTTGTTGTGGTTGTTGACGTTGCCGCTAAATGAGGTTAGTTGCTGCATATGACGCACAGTGGGGTAGTTTGATAATTTACTTTGATATTTCAAAATAAAAAAAAAATTAATAAATAAACATTTTTTTTTTGCATTCTGCAATTAAAGTAAGTAGGTATGTATCTGTGAAATATAGTTTTGAAATTTAAAATTTTTCAAATCAATTTTGAGATTATACCCGTTTTCACCTCTCACGCTCAGCGCTCCACCAAGCGGAATTTTAAGTTTTTTTACATCTATCAAAATTTCCATCACGAACTGTGCTAAGTTTCACGATACTAGGTCA
Organism: Sphenella marginata; assembly: GCA_951509765.1. Classification (NCBI taxonomy): domain Eukaryota; kingdom Metazoa; phylum Arthropoda; class Insecta; order Diptera; family Tephritidae; genus Sphenella; species Sphenella marginata. The sequence continues at coordinate 100,634,201 of OX608079.1, forward strand.
TCAGCAGGTTAGTTAAAAATCAGTCGCAAGATTCGTAATTAATTTTAAAAATGGCTAGGTCCATGCGCCATCTAGCGAAACTATTTTCAAAAATGTATTGCATTCCCACTCGGTTCTTAAGCATGTGTTCACTTTCAAGTTTCTAGCTTAGCCGGAAGTTACGCAAACACCGATCACAAGATTGCTCCTATTTTTCAGGTATTTTCAGTTATCTCGATCACCGCGCCACCTAGTGGAATTTTGATTCCTACAGCTTATATTATCATCGCCTGCTGAATTATAAGCAAAGCTTTAAAGCCCTAGGTCACTAGAAAACCAGTTAAGTTAGTCGATTGAAAATGAAGGTGATTTATTTTTAGAAGAACTTTCGTTAAAAATGCGCCACTGTAGATCGACGATGCTGCGCTTTGCATTGCTGTTGTCGCAGCCATCAATTTTGTTTTCAAATATGTATTTATTTTTATTTTTTATACTTTATTGTATTGTTGTTGAAAACTTTTTTCGCTCATTAATTTTTTTCGCTTTCGCGCAACAACAGTCGGTTACGAAAACAGCTGCAACAATAACAATATTGCACTGTTGTTTTGCGTGGGCGAAGAACACTAAGAACAAGAAAGCGACGTTTGTAATTTTCTGAATTTGGTAGTTTCTCCGCACATGTGTGTGTGTGTGTGAGTGCGATGGTGCTGACGGAAGGATGTTGCCAGGATGCAACAATGTCAGGATGTAGCGAGATTTTACTTTCTTTTTGGTCTATGATTTGCTCTTTGCCGCAAGAATGCCGCTATTTCTTGCCTTTGTTATTTTGTTGGCATTTTTTTTTCAATTCAATTTTCTGTTGTTTTGTATGTGTTGATGCACATGCTTGTTGGTATATATGCACTTCAGAGGCGGCGAATCGTCTAAAGGTTTCCGCTGTTACCACCTACCGCACTTGTCACGTTGACTATTTTTAATGGCAGTGACAGCATTGTTCTGAATTTTTCGTATCGTGTTTTTGGTCGTTTTTGTTGTTGTGTTTACAGTTTCGCAGAACACGTACGTATATGTACATACATATGTACATGTGTTCGTGTATTTTGTAAAATTTGTTTTTTTATTTCATTGTTATTGTATGGTTTTAAAATGCTTAGGTTTCCCATTTGCGGTTGTCATCTCATTAAGACGATTTTTCTGCGGTTTTTCGATTTTTGTTGTTGTTGTTTTTGTTAGCAGTGCTTCGCCCTGCCAATTTTTGTCGATGCGTTTACCTTTTGAAGTACTTTCTAAATACGTTACTCCTTAATTGACTAAGCTTGACTTGGCATTGATGTCTCATGAAGATTTGTCATTGATGGAGGAATTTTATAATCTCAACGACATATATGTTGCGATCTTCCAGAAGGCTGATCAGATAACTAAATGCCAAAGATCACATACATAGGTGGGACAGTCACACAAAAAATGCTCGTACTAAGGACTGAAATTCTAAACTTCTGAAATTAAAATTATAATGCGTTTTGCCTACTTCAAATGCAACTGTCACAGCTTAAGCAAACTGTTGACCTCTACGATCGAAAAAAAAGTTGGTACAACTGATTCCAGCTGTAAGAATGTTTCTCCAGAGACGATGCTGACAACAGGAATGAGCGGAAATCAGTATTGTAGTTTAAAAAGGGTTATATGATATCTCGAATGCAGCTATGCTGTTGCTTCGCTACAGAAACATGCCATCCACAAAATTTAAAGCTAAAGGTGACCTTAAGGTAGCAACTCCACACAGGCGGAAAGATCAAACTTTGTAAAAACAACTTTCGAAGAGCAAACCACAATCATTCGTAAATATTTTCCAAGCTACTTTTGCCCAATAAAGGGCGAGGCTACTCCAATATCCACCTTCGACTACGGTGATTCGAATCTATTAGTCGATGGTGTAACAGGTATATTTTGAAATAAAATATAATTAAGGAACGCTTTTCAAAGCCTATCAAGGTATCGGAAAGGGATTCTAAATATCTTAAAATTTATCAACAATCATTTTTGCTTGTAGCATGCATGACTACTATCCTCTGAAGTTTCAACAAGTTCCTATGAAATCATAACTTCTTCTAAAGGCTACTTCAATACAGCCATTCTACCTACCTACCAACATTATGTCAATCAAGTGCCAGCGCTGTTACAGTTGCCAACCCGGGGTTTCTGTTATGGCGACGGCAGCGCTGGTCCGTCTCCTCCGTTAGTTCATTTTTACAAACACCACTTTCAAAGTCTTTGACTTCAACGCTGCCCAAGCATTTTGCTTTTACTGTATTTTTTTTTTTTTTTTTTTTTTTGCTTTTTTTCATTTGCCTAGTCATTGCGCTTTGCAACATCTCTACAAGTCAACTATTTTATTTTCCAAATGACTGCACCAAAATTATGCTTTTCTCTCTAAATAAACTTTTAAGTTGTGTGAAGTCAAGTGTTGATGCCACTTGCAATATGTTAAAAGTTTTCAACCGTAATGTTCATAATCACAATCAAACCAGCCACACGCAGTAAAGCTGCTCGACAAAATATGAAAAAAAAAAAAAACAACAACAACAACAAGTAGCAGTAATGTATAACATACAATATTCATATATTTAAGAGGGTGCTTTATATGTCTACGAGTACATGCAAGCAGTGCCACCTTACCTCAGTGCTAACGGTAAACGGTAAAGCAAAATTCAATGCACATCAACATCTATCATATTCCTCTTCGTTGCTCGTTGCACTTTGTCTCATCCACATACCTACTTACAAGCTTCTACATTAAGTCAGGACAACGTAGCGTATACGTAATATATGGGCATAAAGAATTTGTATGCGAGGGTGTAAATATATTTTTGTTAGAGATGCCACGAATAGTTGGTCGAATACCGAATAACTAGTATACGACGAGGAGCGAATATTTCGCAACGTTCAGTATTTTACTACTTTTTAGGGGTCACAGGCTAGAAAGCGTCATCTCTGCACATATCTCTTAAATAAAAATGAATGAAGGTATGTTTGTCATTTATAGGCATCCAAAATAATCAGGCGATTTTTTTTAAATTTCCAAACTATATACGTGGAAAAGTGGGCGTCACCACACTCACAGGCTATATAAAACTTAAATTCATCGTAACTCTGAGCGTAATTAGTATAAATTCATGATCACTTTTGTCAAGAAACATAATTTTGGAAAAGTAGGACAGTTGGAAATGTGAGCCACGCCCACATATTTTAATGTGTTGTTTGTACTTAATTGACGTCCCGAGTATTAATGTCGATCTCTACGAAACTTTCACCAAAAGTTCAGAAGTTCATTGCGTGTAACACAGGCTATATATATTTTTTTTTTTTGGAAAAGTGGACTGGGCACGCCCCCAAGCTGTATGAAACTTCAATTCATTATAACTCTAAATATCCCTTAATTAAAGATGAGGACTTACATAAATTTGGAAGAGTAGGCGGTGCCACACCCGCATATTTGGGTGATTTGCTTATACTTCATTAACGACCACAGTCTATTTTCGATCTCTATGATGGACTGTTATCGCAAGCAGGTGTCATCTATCAGGAGAAAGATTCATGTCATCTACCAACAAATTTCGGAAACATTTTTTTTTTTTTTTTCATTCATGAAAACTTACCACTTTTAAATTTTAAATATCTATATTTTGAGTTTTTTGTTTACGAAAAAAATGTTCGAGTACCAAATAGTGCCCAAACATTCGTTGCATCCCTATCCAAGCACTTCTTTAATATAAATATAATATTTATATATGTATGTACGAACATATTGGAAAACTGCCAAGTGGAGTAATTGACTAAGTCATTGTGCATGTGTGTGTGAAAATCAGTGTCGTGCGCTGATAAATGAGTGTGGATGGGTATGTTGGGTAGTGTTGTTATTAGTTCATTGGCGATGTGTATTAGAGAAAAACAAAAAAAAAACTTACCTTTACTTAAATAGCTTTTGTTGGGTATACATATCTTGTTTGTGGTTTATGCATTTGAACTTATTAGTATTGGAGTGCATTCAGCTAGTATAGAACTCATTGGCTTATGGTTTACTCAATTGGGGTTATACTAGTAAATATTTAGTTGAAAATTGATGCACTTGATTAAGTTAAATTTAATAAAGAGCTATTGGTTGTTGTAGATAAGAATTTATAGTTTGCTTTACTGCAAATAGTTTTTAGTTGGAAAGCGTTTATCCAATTGAATTGAAAGACATATAACTTTCTTCTCAGATAGTCTTCCTATCAGAACCCAAATTCACAAGCAGAGTAAGTAGGGAACAGCAACTGAGATGGAAAAATACTACACGTTTAAGTAGCTGGAAGTACCTAAGCGATCTCCGGGATATCCAATCTTGTTGTGATCGAATGAAAAACATATAGAGAGTTAGTGTTACTCAGGGATATAGCGAGAGACTTATATTTTGAAAAGTGTTAAGTTTAAAAAAAAAATCAATAAATTATTTGGAATTGCTCAATAAATATTATATCGCTCTCTTTTAATTTTTTGTTTTTAAATTGCTATCTTTCCAAAAACTCACTCAAAGTCGCTTTCCCAAAAATCCACAACCTGAACTTTGATAGCCAAAAAATTTTATATTTTCCATTTCACTACTAATTCGACCTTTATTGCGCCGTAGTAAGCACTTAAAATGCTAACTATGCGATTCACAGTCGTTTGTAGCCTCATTTGAGTGTTTCATTTTTGCCCTTTTTGCTCGTTTCACGGTATTCCACGTAACTGACCTGCAGACAGATTCCTTGTAATTCTTTCACTTTCCTGCGAACCTGTTTGTATGTATATTACATTCAACTACTTCATACAGTTTTCACGCACAACAATAACAATAACAAATCAAGGCTAAACAAAACAAGTAGATGCGCTCAAATAAATGATGCAACAATTTCGCTTTTCAGTCGCTACTCGTAACAAGAATAAAATGTGTGAAATAAACTGTGAAAATACTCTGAAAACACTATTCAACTGTACAACAGCATTTGCCAGAAAATTCGATTGAGCTTATTGGAGCATAAAAATTTGATTTCAGTTCAACTGTTATTCTAGATATGGAACGAAGGTAGGCGTGTAAAGGAAGGTGCTGTTGGAATGCAGATATCGTGTACCTATGATGCCTACATAAAATTCAGTGTATCAAAATACTTAAGAGCTTTAAAAAAAATATCAGATATGTATAGATAAAATGAAAATTTCAGCTGCCTACCAAGTCTTTTATAGTATAAATACACTCTGAGTGGTTGACGATCACTGAGTCTTACACCAGTATTCTGTGTTCTTGATAAATTGTCAATCTTGATAAAATATCAAGAAAAAAAATATGTGAAACAAGTGTTCTGAATTCTGCTTCAAAAAAAAAAAACTAATTTTTGTTCGAAATATAATGTTTTTATTTTGAGCCAAGGCATCGAGGCAATGATCTGTATATCGAGGCCAAAACTTTCATATTTAATACCAACTGAAAGTCTTAAATTTTCATTATCTACTTGAAATTTCTAAGTAAAAATTAAGTAATTTAAATGTGTCTTAAATTCTCTCTTATTTTCTTCAATCCCTGTGACGAGTCACTTCTTTTTATTTCTTTTGTGCTGCACTGCGCTATTATATCACAACACCTAGTTGGCTGACTTTTAGCGTCGCTACTTTTTATTGCTTTTTGCTTTCTCCAGCAAATACTCAAGGCTGTAATGTTATTGTTTGCGTGGATTTGTTGTTTTGTGCCAGTATTGTGTTATGGTAAATTTGACTGATGCAAAACTAGTTTCCAAATGGAGCTTAATAGGATCCTAACTTTAACTTCAGAAAGTTTAATTTATTTGCTATGAACTTGATTTCTTCTTAGATAAGTTTTTTATTTCGTTTACTTTCAAGTAGGGCTGTGCGATTAATTGAGTAATCGAAATTTTGAATAATCATAATTGCGATTACTCAATTAATCGATTAATTATGATTTTTGACTAATAAAAAAGGGTTTCTACTCGATTAATCAAGATTATGATTAATTAAAAAGAAAATTAATTGATTAATCGTTTTTTGAATAAAATAATTAATCATAGATTAAAACGGCACAAGTTTAGAAGTTCCTTGATACTTCAACCATTTCTTGCATCTTCGATATTTTGCCCAATCGCGTTCGGACAACACCTAAAAATTTTCCAAATTTTTTAATATTTTGAAGAATGTTTGGTTATCAATTTTTTTTTTATATTCAGCTATTTCAACTAAACTTTCACATGAGGAAATTAATCTGTTTTTGATTAACCATTTTTGAAAATACTCGACTAACGCTCGTTTTGATTACTTATAATTTTGATTAATCATGTAATCGATTAACTGAAAATTTGATTATACAACTTACTCGATTAATCGAATAAAGACACAGCCCTACTTTCAAGCATGAAGTATTTGCTAGATTATTAAAACATCTGAATATATTTCAAAACGAAGCAACTAGTATTCTATAAATAGAAGGCTGAAAAATTGCAATACCAGACCTATTTTTCCAACCAAAAACTAGCGACCATAACACGACTCACCAACCAGTCCTCTCAGTACATGTCCTCAGTTTATCAGCGCATACCCAACGTTGTTTTCTTGCAATCCATCACTTTATGTGTTGTTGTTGAAATTTCTATTATATTTTTTTATTTTTTTTATTTTTCTTGAAACGTTTTTCCTGTTTTGTTGCCTTACAGATTTGTTGTGCATTTTACGCGTTGCTCTGATTTCTGCTGCCACGTTGCATTTTCATTTGGATTTCTCTTTCGTCGACGCTCAATGACTTGTTTCTTTTTTTTTTTTTTGTAAGAATTTTATTTTCCATTTCTTTACGTATTTGTGTGTGCGGACTTTTGTATGCCGTTTTTTTTTTTTCCTTTTCAAAACATTCCTTAAATTGCATACAATACTTCTAGTTCTAGTTTGCCATTTTCTTTGACGCACTCCTTCGCCTCTTTTAAGATAAACAAATATGTATGTACATTCAGCGCTTAACTGCTTCACGCAACAATAAATTTCAGAATTTCATTATAGCTGAGCTTTGAATTTTCTGCAGCAAACTAAATGTACCAATGTAAGTGTGAGCGTATGAATTTATGTATGTATGTAGTGGCGTTGACGTTTTTCTTAGGATGTACGCTACATATATATTAAAGAAATCTTTAGATGCAGAATGAAAAGTTCTTATATTTTTATGTGCGTATGAGCTTTCTTCGCTTCATAAAATTTTCGCACAACAATTGCTTTAGCAATCAAAAGCCTTGGGTACTTTAATAGTGCAAAGAAAAAAAAAATTATTTCAAAAATTTTAAACTACTATTACACATAAATTAATACAACATGTGAAGCTACATATGAACCCAGTTGGGCCCGAATTTTTTTATTTATTTTATTTTATTGCTGGATTTTTTTGTTGTTGTTGGATTTTTGCGGTCTTTCTTGTTTTACACATTTGTATAACAATAAAAATTCAACTATGAATTATTGTTCACTGGTCTCGAGCTTGAAAAAAACTTATTTTATTTTATTTTATTTTATTTTATTTTATTTTATTTTATTTTATTTTATTTTATTTTATTTTATTTTATTTTACTTTATTTTATTTTATTTTATTTTATTTTAATTTATTTTATTTTATTTTATTTTATTTTATTTTATTTTATTTTATTTTATTTTACTTTATTTTATTTTATTTTATTTTATTTTATTTTATTTTATTTTATTTTATTTTATTTTATTTTATTTTATTTTATTTTATTTTATTTTATTTTATTTTATTTTATTTTATTTTATTTTATTTTATTTTGTTTTTTCAACTGCACAACCTACTCAATAACAGCGAAATTGTTAGTTTGTGTCTGAAAATTTTGTTGCATAGCACCAAATCACAACCAGCACTCTTTCAGTTAACTTAGCGCCTTTGGAATGTTGGCCAAACAATGCGGTTGAATTCGTAATGAGCCAAATTTGCGCTCTCAAGGGCGCTAACTCGAACTCGAGGGGCAGCTAAAACAAATATTATGCCAAAATTTTAATATGGCGAAATTAAGTTAATAGTTGAATGTCACCATTTGCATATACCTAATTATACATATTATAGATATGCATCTGTGGTTGTAATATCATAACCAGGAACTTGAACATCTAAGCAAAATGAATGCAAAATTTACGGAAATGTGGTGCGATTTTTTACTTTATGACAGTTGCGAGGGATGTAAACAATTTTGTATGTAAAATATGTACCAATTGCTATTCCACTTTTCATTAAACATTTTTTTCAGTTAATAAGCAAACATTTATTTGATACGTTTTCATTAGTCAAAGCTCAAAATATCTGAAAACGTGCATGGCTAGGCTTTAACTTATCAACTCACTTTCTACATTTCGTTGTCTCCCTTTGGTGTATCGTTACAGGTTGGCACCTCAGACACACAATACATTCGCACAATAGATAATTTGATGGCATCACGCATTAGCTTAAAATTGCAGCTACAGGGCATTCACTTTTCAAATCCACTGCTACTACATGGTGGTAGTCATGGTTATGGCGGCTTCAATGGCGGCAGCAGTGGCAATAATGGTTACGGCATAAACTCGGTGCATAGTTTTGGCGGTGGTGTTGGTGGCAACAATGGTGGTGGTAATGTCGGTAGTTTGGTATTGCGTTGCACAGCACAAATTGGTGATTTGTATCAGGAATATAAGGAAGTTGAATTGGGTACACCGCAAAAGGATCCTGTGCCAGCGAGAGGTGAGCTGAGAATTAATTTAGATATAACCTAACAGCATATTTCTGTGATACTCTATGCAACTACGCTTAATTAGTATGCTTTTATATATATATAGCGGAATAAATTTTGTGTTAATCACGTACACACATACAAACAGATGAAATAGGCTTAAGTAGGCTAAGCAGATTATATACAAAATTTGTATTATGTATGTGTTACCTAGGCTTAAATTATGAATCTCAAATTGTTTACAAGGAAAGGTAATTAGCTTCTTCAATAAGTAAACCTCGTTTAAAATAAAAATTTTATTTAAATTAGAGTCGGTACTTAACATATTTCACTAAGAAGTTCGCTGGGTTATCCCGTAGGCCCAATATTTTTTGGAGAACAAATAACCAAGTTTAGTGTGACATGACAACTGGTGAAGTAGCCAAGGCACCCACCGATTTTCCAACAGTAGGGCAGGGAATTCATTCACACTAATTTCCACAATTTTCTTACCAGCTTGAGACACTGTCAGCCCTCGAAGAGGTTCACAACGCTTTTATTAAGTTCTTGAATGATGGGCGAATACTGAAGTTAATATGAAAATATCTCTCCTGTGTAATTGAAGTGTTACTGACGATTAGATTTCCATGTTTGAAGGTCAGTAAATTTAGCCATATTCAATGATACTTAATCTTTTGCAATGGGTACAGGATAATCTTCTCACACTCGGGTTACCTCCATCATACAATGCTTACGTTAGGTCAATAATAAAATTTAACTTTTTGCTATAATCCATTGGAAGTTCGATTGTAAAAAAAATCCATTTATTGAACCTGGTAGGATCTAGTTTCTTGCTGATCCTAACATGTTCAGTTGATTGCTGTTGTTGTTGTTGTTAAAAATGCTTCACTCTGAGTAATGCGCTTGATCATTTTGGGTTTAGTCTTTTACCTATTCTAAGGGAGTTGCACCGAAATAAGCAGTATCAACCGCATTGGAACAGAGTGATGTTGGGGTGTTGGGGTGTGTGGGACTTTTAGAGCTGGATAATGTGATGCCGAATAGCTTCGTAGCAGTAGGTGTCGGCTTGAGTGAATAGGTTTATGGTAGTTCAGCAGATATTGTTTGCTCAGTAATTTCATGTGCTATCTTACATTGGTTTTACTTGGCTGAAATAAAAACAATATAAATTATTTAAAATTTTTTTCTATCCTGGATTTCAAGGAGAGATTAATTTTTGATTAGCAGTCCAACAATGGCAACGTATCTCATACTCTATAATGGAACTGACTGATTGAACTAAGAAAATTTAGTAAAATAAACGCAGTGAAATTCTTCAGAAATAGCCATTTAAATTAACAAATACATAAATATAAAATTATTTCCATTCTTTTTCTCGTTACAGTGACGCTCTCATCTGGCTCCAGCATGACCAATTTCTTCAGTTCATACTTCTCATCGTCATGTCGGAAATATCCATCACACACAGCTAATGCAATGATACTAATGGCTATAACGAGTATTGGTGCAACGACGCTAACAACAACAACAACCGTAACAGCACAAACAATAACAATCTTTGGAGTGTTTATTGATTTAATCATAGCAGCATTTGTATTCTCCAGCCGATTAATCAAATCTATGCAAAAATTAAGTGACAGATATATGGAACAGCAGCAGCAGCAAATCAATACGAAGAAGCAGCAGTCGCTACACAAACAAACCACGAAGCAGCGAGCACTAGAAAAACAGCAGCAAAAACAAGAATTTGAAAAGCAATGCAATGACATACGTTACAAATGCCGGCGACATATTTTACCAAGTAAAATGCCGTTATTGCAAGTTGAAGCACGACTTGAACAACAACAACAAAATATGCATTCCTCTTCCTATTTAACTGTAAATGAAACGGCACTTGCAAGCAGATAACTTAAATCAATTTGAATGTGTTAATTGAATAAAACAAATAAAGTAATAAAGTAATAAATTTAATTAAATTAAAAATAAACTAGAGATGATGTGAAAAATAATTAATAACGAATGCGCATAGAGAAGATGAAGAGTAAATGCAAGATGCTTAAAATGAAATACATAAGTAAACATAATAAAATGAAATGGAAACAAGAATTAACTAGGCTAATATATTATTGTATTTTTATAGTGATTTTAAGTGAATATTATGTTTTATGTGTGTAATTACAAGCAGAACAACAAGAACAACATAAAACCATTATGTTACATAAATTACAAACAAATACTGATAATTATATTTAATGCGATTATGACTGGGCACAACAGCTGCAAGCTATTAAAATTTCAATAATAAGCGTGCTCGTTATTCAAAGAAAAAAAAAAAAAAAACTAAGAGAAAAGACGGGAGGAGAAAGACGCCATTCAATTCGCAACGAAACAAACAATGATGAAGTATAAATTATTACTTAATAAGTTGATATTGACGTTCCGGAAATTTTATGAAAACCATTTAAAGAAAGATTTAACTAAGCTGTGCTTTTTAGGTGCAGACATTATTGTTTATAGGTTCTTTTATTCGCATACTCTATAGGGTTTTTGAAAGCTCTAAAACAGTACAATATGTCTATTAAGAAAAAGAGAATTTATTGATGTAGATTTTTAATTAATTTACCGTTTGACAAATTGAAAAGTTTCCATCATCATAAAAGGCACTACAGATTGCCATTTGGTTCTTACAAGTATACAATCTTGGCATCCTACTTCAATTGCTGCCAACGGTGTGCTTCTAGGCAACATAACCGTTTTATTTTATCTCATTGAAATGTTTGGTATGACTATAAGAAGAGTCTTTTGTTAGTACTTGGCGAAGTAGCATTTGTTGGCGTTATTTGTGGTATTAATATCAATTAGTTAATTTTCCCTTATTGGACGCATCTTTTCTGAAACCTTTTCTTGTTTTGAAGAGTTTTCCAGCATCATCTGGCATAAAAGTTCTGTCTCACCTTTTCACGTTATCGAAAATAACTTTGAAATCGTAACAAGTGGAGGACAACGGTTCTGTTTTCATAGCTGTTTTCCAAGAGTTGAAGAATGTATTGGATGGAGCAATTCTAAGTCGACACTGTTATGTTGCAATGAGCTCTTCTATGTTTGGCTTCGGTCTGTTCCAATGGCGTGATGGCAACTTACATGCGACATCAAAACCTAGGGCCAATGATTGGGGCAGTCTTGAATAGTAATAGCCCGAATTTTTATTTTGAGAAAAGTTAAACTATAGCTAACATTTTTAATCCCAAATGGATAATAATCCACTTATGTGAAAAAGTACCATCCAAAATATTGTTTAAATCACTTTCTTTTTATTGAGTTAGAAGGGAAGGCTATCTCAAAACGATATACATACATATAGAAAGACAATTTGTTTAGTACCGCTGTTGCAGCATTTCGTTTGCAATGAGTTGAAAAATCTCACCAGCGCGAACTATGAAATATATATAGTAAGTATAAGAGAAAAAAAAAAATAAATAAACTATCTATGCAAATAAAAAAATTCTCTATATTTTAGTTGAAAAAAATTGAAATATCTTAAATTGCTTTAGGTTTAAAGCAAAAAAATAAGATATTTGTTATGTAAAAATACAAACTTAACTAAGAAAACAGCAAATAGGTAAAACTTTAAAAATGTAATATAATTTATTTAATAGGCATAGTGAAAACAAAAACAAAAAACCAAAACGATGTTGTCTGATACTTCTTTGCAGAGCTAATGCAAATGGCAAAAAAAAACAAAACCTGAATAATATTACACAAATTATAATAATAAAGAACTAAACTAATAAATACTGAAAAAATACATGTTAATTTTAAATTAATTCATATATTGTTCTATCATTTATAAATAATGGATAACAAGTAAGTATTAAGTGTTAGACTTAATTTTAATTAATGAGCGACAGAACATTTGTGGCACAAACAAAATCAATAAATATACCATTCTCAATCATCATTCATTAGCACTCAACTGGATTTGCAATTTTGGAAGCTGTGTAGCAGTGTACTAGTTATTGCTAGCAAAAATTTGATCCGATAGGAATACCCCCGAAGAACAGATTCTGAGCCACACCACACATCACGAAGAGTATAATGTCTAGTGTTCTAAGCAACACCTTAAATTATTGCTATTTAATATTTACAAGTAAAGTTAGTGGCGAGTTTATGAGTAGGATTTTTTAGGGGCTTAACCTCCAGCTGAGTATCCCTCGCTTATCATAATGAAAATATAATATATACAATAACAGTACACCTCCAAAAATTGCTAAACTTGGAAAACCCCCAAAAAAAAAGTTTTAGCTTTAGTTATTGCAGAGGAGAAATCAAGTTCAGATATAACAAAGATCCTTGAAATAGAAACTGAAACTGTTAACTAATATATAGCTTAAAAACAGACTATATATATATGTTTATACATACATACGTTATATCTCTGTTATTTTCTGGAGTTTATAGCATTTTATTTACCTGAATTGATCCGCTGAAGTTCTCTTTTTAACAAACATGAATATACATACATACATATATATACATTAATTCAAAATATATGATTTTAACTAGTTTGAATAGAAGAACAGCGCAATAAAATACGCTGCAGAGTCACTGAATTGAAAAGTGAATTAATTATAAAGCAGGAATGCGCTAAAGAAAAATTTCAAAAAAATATTTCACCAAAATAATAAATGAACTAAATGATTCTATTAAAATTTTTTTTTTTTTGTTTAATGCTCAGCATATTTTACTTGCGACCCATGTCACACTCAATTGTCTTTTTGTAAATTAAATGCTTTTGATAGCATTGTATCTTTTGTTTCTTTATGCTTTTCGTTTAGTGGGCTTGATTGAATGTATATGTGAACCAAATAGATTTTTTTGTTGTAGCACGAAATGAGTTGGCAGTTGATTTTATTACACTTACTTATATAATTGCAGAGTTGTTAAGGTGATCAACCAACCATGCAATATTCCTGCTAGGCGAGCACTCTGGCTCTAAAGCGTTGCGCTTGATCTGCTTCCTTATTTTCTTTGTAAAAAACCACGATATGCGAAAAAAAACATAAACTATTTATTGGCAATATTTCATAAGCTGATTGCGAATTACAATAGCATGCAATGCAAATGAAATAAACGAACCGCAGATTATGTCGCTTAAATACTTGGGATGAAGATAATGAAAGATTGTGGGAAACATATATACAAGGCTATATGTGAATTATTCATGTGCACAGCGAGGCTACAATCTTCAAAAAGCCTGGAAATTATCGTAAATCGATACACTGAACGCGCAGCGACTTAAGGACATGCGACTAATATGGAAAAAATCTTGCGAAGTGAAATCATAACCATAATGACAATCTTTATTTTCTTTTCGAAATAGTGCAAGTGGATGCTTCTTCTGAGTGAGGTTAGATATTGTACAATAGGTACCTTGAAAATTTAATTATCATCTAACTACCTTTTATTTAGATCTTTAGATTCAGCACCAAATTTGCCTTAGTAGTTATCAATATCCTTCCAGTGATGTGATTTTACTAAGCACCATCATTTTTTTTATTCTCTACTTCTTATGTTGTGTAGTTTTGAGTAATATTTTGAACACTTTTGGGTTCGATAAAAATTTCGTTGTGTGTAGTTGACATTTGAAATTAATTTCCATGGCTTTTGTTACTAATGACTTAGTGATTGCCGGCATTATTTCTAACTACATATGCACATATGTACATACCCATGTACGAATGTCACATGCAAACCCATCAAAATGTGTCACATCTCTGTCTAAGTAAAATACCAAATTAGGTATACTTTTGCAACTTCTCCATGTCTACTGATACATTGTCACCATAGAGAAAGAAGTGACCATTCATCTTTGCTTGGGAGGCTATCTCACTCACCTAAAAGGGTTCGTTTGTCGTGATGATCGGAGTGTATTCGCCATCTCTTTGCAGCAATTCTGGTTCTCGTATAAGTGAATGGTGGGCTGGTGACTACTTGATAACATTCGCCACATTATTATAAAAATCACTGATATAACATCACCTGGTGAGCATCACTAATGCAAGTGATTTCGCATTATAATACGTAGTGATATCACATCAATCAATCACATCATCATCACTGATATCACATCATCAACCGCGAAATCAAAATTACTCATATCACAACACCAGGTTGGCAGGATATCGCATCATAATACCTACTTATATCACATCAACAATTGAATGGGTATAACATCGCCATTGATGAAAATTTCTTGTACTCGATCACCTCGTTTCCAGGATGTCAAACAATTCTAGTATAAGTTTGGTCATTCAAACGCCAGCCTCAGTTAAATTATTTGCTTTTCATAACAGACAACACTTTGAATTTTATTATAAATGTAATAGTCAGAGAGCCGACGAAAGGGCGACCTTCACCCATCGCGTATATGAAAGAAATGCAGCTTATATGAAATTTCGAAACATTTTATATGTGGGTTGCCTGAAAAAATCCAATCAAGGATGTGGGTTGCCTAGCATTGAGTCAAAATATCAGAAAAAACAAATTTTTTTTATAAATTCTAAAATTTCCAAATAATACAAAAGTTCCTTGGTAGATTTACCAATTCATCATCAATCATTTTTATATACATATTTACAAGGTACCCGTTGTCCGCCGATGCTCGGACATAATAAATAGATGTATATCTGTGACACATTTGCGCTCGTGGGACATTTTATTTTTAATATATATGTTTCTCTTTATTGATTTTAAGTCGACTCGATTACGAAAAAAAATAAAATGTTACGTGATAAAAACCAAATTGCTAAATTCCTTTTCACCATACAACTTACAGGAAACCTCTCGGAACCAGAAATATACATATAGGCTTCTCAATGTATATTTCAGATTTGTGGTAGTTGTAGAAGAGTATCTACTCCTCGTATAAAAATCCGGACTGTATTGTTAATCAATATTATTCAAATAAATCATTGCTAAAAGCTTGAAGCTAATAATGCTAGACCACTAAAAATGAGAATTAAAGCCTGGTAGATTTGAATTCTTTTTACTATAGAAAGTAATATTTATATGATTTTCATAATAAATAATTTTTTTTAGTCCAGTCTAGTGCAGAATTCACCTAACATGCAAATTATCTGTGCAATATCTTACTCGAGTGAGAGAATTAAGAAAATTATTTAATGCTCTTAATGTTAACTTAAAAAGGCATAATGTCAATTAATTCATGAATTTTAAAGAAAATTTGCAAGTCAAGGAGTATAATATTAATGTGTGTGTATTCTCGTTTGATATCCAGTTTTTGTGTCTGCTGCTGTTAAGATAAACAAAAATGTAATGCAATTTGCATGAATTCAATTTGACGACGGCTTTTAGCATTCGTTAATACAACGAAATGTGATTTTTATAAAATAACCTAATTAAGTTTGTCTCAGAGCTTAATTTTATGCAAATTAGTGTTCGCTAAGCTCTGCATATGCATGATTAAATTACACTGTGCAACATAAAGCACATACCTGTGATGTGATGATAATACGCCTGAAGCTTGAAGAAGTGTAATAAAACAAGAATCAACAACAACCACGACAACAAAAGTAACGGATTCGTTAATGTGAGCACTGATAAGCTGCGCTCAGTCGGGAATCAGTGAATTTGAATTTGAGTTATTGAGTAATTACTTGTAGCTGACATATCATAAGATTCTCAGGTGTTGTTAATGTTGACATACTCATAATCCTCGGCTACATCTTTAGGAAGGGAAATGTTCTCTAATGGGAGATTGAGAAACAATTAGTTGTCTGCGTTCTCAAAGCTTCCCGACGTTTAACTTTCCCTTCGTTACTGCGTCTTGGCTTCATCATATCTTGAGTGTAACAAACTGTACGAAAGACTACATAATGAGAGCTACTTGCGCTGTTTCAAAAAAAAAATATAAACTATTCCACAACAAGTTTTATAAACTCGCTTGAAGAGTTATGCTTTTCAAATCAAATCAGCTCAGCAAAGTGCAAATATCGAATAGCTTTTATATAACTGACTTTATTCATAAGAAGAATAAAATTCTTAATTTATCTTTCTCGTCACATCTATTGTCCGCATTGTCACCACAAATGTCTCTTAATGGTCTTCACGTTAATTTTAGCATTTCACATTCATAACCTCTTGTTGGTTTTGCAATTTAAATTGTCAACTCATTCATAAAGCTAAACTACAAACATACGTTTGGGCGCTTCGGTAGATACCCTATAGATAAGTCGATTACTCTAGAATGCATCCAGGATGAGTATCAAAGAAAGAGAACGTTTATACATCTTTATATGGGTTCAATAGTTTCCTTTCCTACCTCAGTGGGTACTGCTACAATAATCCATTTTCATTTCGCAATTTGTACTCATTTAAGTAAGGTAGAAAAATTATATTAAGAAACTCAAAAGTGCCCATTAGAAACTAATTGGGATTAGTAAAAGCTCACTGTAGAAATAAAATAATCATAAGTAAAATTCATAGAAAAATAAATATGCATTGAACCTGAAATTTATTTTTAGAGATTAGTCACACAGTTTTGTACAGGGTATATATGTATGTTCATACATAAAAACTTAAAACCACTTCTAAGGATTCTGCCACAAATAACTTACGAGCGATAAAAGAAAGGAACCAACGAGCACATACGATATGATTTCTAAATCTTATCACAAGGATGAAGAAATATGTGAATGTATTAGTTTCTTAAATAAAATGTACCCTAAAAACATTCTCGGAGTGTTTATTATTTAGGAGTCGAATATGAATCTTGAATATGTGAAAAAATGTACACTCAGAAATACGACTATGTAGGAGTCTTGTATGACTCCGATGTGATGAAAATTATGCGCCTTATACGGGGAGTGTTCATTTAATAAATCAACTTTGGAACAAATATTCATTTTTTTTTGAAAATTTGTTATACAAATTGTATCACATCATCGAATCTGTTCTTTATTTACATTTTTCTGAACTTAGTTCATCATTTTACTGATTTTTTTCTAACCAAGGTTCAGGTATCATCTCCCCAATCCTAGTTTCCGAATTCCAATGCCAAAACGGCGTAATTTAAGAGCCAAAAATTAACATTTTCTAAATTGCGTAACAGTCATAAAATACTCTAAAACTGTGACATATATGAGTCTCTTTTGAGTCCAATAAATGGCGATTATAAAAAAAGGGGTCATATATGACTCTTATTCAGGCTCATATGATATATGAAATTCGGCTCATTTCGGACGACCATCGCAAGAAAGGAAATACCCTCACTTCAGACTAATAAAGAGAATAAACGCTCTCATTCAGGATTACTTTCTGAAACATTTATGACTCCTATGGTTTGCTGGGATAATAACGAAATCATTAAACTATAAAAAACTAGGTGCACACGTACTGATTTAAACTTTGTTAATATATGTATGAAGGCCACACATAGTTCGACTACTTGAAAAGTATTTTTAGATCATTGGCGTGTATTCATATTTAACAAATTTTTTTAAATTAATCATCATGCATTTGTATATCATTGCATCATTCGCGTTCAGCTCGTAAGTTGGGAAATAAATTAAGAGAAAATGAAGTTAAGTTAAGAATTCAATTATAATTATCTTCCCATTTCCTAGTTTTTATTTCAACAAAATTTACTTATTTTTGGCCAGTTTCATGCTTTAAATTATTTAATGCTTTTAGTGTCAGAAAACATTTTTGTCAGAACTGTGGCGCTGTTCAATGACTTTCAAATTTTTTGTCTGGAAAATTTTAGTATGAAAATGTCCACCTTTGTTAAACCGTTTACGTTGAAATAGAATTAGCAGCGGTCGGTGCAAGTCCATTCGTACATAACGCTGACCTCACAACAAAAAAAATGTTGGCCTTAGCTGGTATTAAAGAACTCATTGCATACTATCATATGCCCCAGTATTGGTGTAAGTTTAACATTTTTTCCAGTTTTGTAAAGCTAATTTCTTCAATATCTCATAAACTACTAAACTTACAAACAAGTAAGGAAAGGGCTGTGCGGAATACGGATAACTTTTTTGAGAGTCCGATCCTTAAAATTGGTACAAACTTTTCAGAACTGTTAATATAAAGATACATAGCCCAAACCACATTTATCGGAGAAATCGACTTCATGAAAGCTACATATGTAATATATAATATTATTATGTAGGTCCGATCTGTCTGATTCTCACTACACACATCACATATATAATAAGTACCAAACTTGCTATGCGTTGTATTGGTCCGATCTTTCTGGTTCCGACAAATGATTAATCCCATACAAAATGGCGCCCGCTTGCAAAATTTCATTGAGATATCTCTAAAACTGAGGAGCTAGTTTGCATTCAAACAGACAGACGGAGCTCATCGCCCAGATCACTTCGGTATACCAAATAGTGGGCCTCTCTCTTGTTCTTCTCATAATTACAAACATCGGACCAAAGTTATTATACCATTTAATGTTCATGAAAAGCATAAAAATTTACTTTGACACCTCTAAGCCGATGGGCTTCTTATAAAAGTCCAATTTAAAACATTTAGAATTTAAATCGGAAAGAGTGCTATAAATAAATCAGTGTTTCCGATACTTCAGAATGCTAATTTGTACTCCGTAAAATCCCTCATGTATACTTATGCGGTTTTAGATTCCTACATTCACTCATTTAATTTCGATTTGTATGCTTTGATAAGAAAAGTTTAAAAAGACTTTCCTTCAAGTAAATATACAAATTCAAAAGTACCTTAACGCCTCAGTAGTTACATAATGAGGTATGCATTTAACTCATTTTGTTGCCGGTTTGGCTTAAGTAAGTTTTCAACAAGTTTGTTCGACAAAATTAAGTAAATATTAGAGAGACGGGAAACTTTTTATTTAACTATTTGCGTTTCTTCACTTGCACTGCTTAAGCTATAATCTTTGATTTAGGTTGAGGAGCCCCCCAGGTGCCACCAAGAGCAATGCAGAGCACAATTTATTCAACATTAATTTGTTATCTACTTTTAGGCGCGTTAAAGCTGATGGTTGTTTTAGGCAAATTATAATGCTTAGTGAGAATAAAATACATTTTTAATATATTTTTATAATTCCCCTAACAATGTCGAAAAAGCGATTTGAAAGATTTTAAGATGATTGTAAAGATGTGAACAGTGTAGTAATATTCAAAAATTTTCTCGACAAAAAGTCCAACCACCCTGTGCCCACAGTACTCCTGTCATATTCATTATTGCTTGCAACATTTTTTGGTAGGTTGTTAAGCTGACTGAAAAATTTCCACTCATATCCAATTTCATCAACGACTATACAGTTTTCGTTAGAATTTCATGACATTTCAATAGTCGCACTAAGGCAATAAACGTGATGTGTCAAACTAAATTGATGAACTAACTTTCGTAGTGAATACATACATATGTATGTATATGAGTATGAACGTTTATTTCCACTTTGAAAATTAAATTTTAGCTAACTTTTGTTGGCATTCAGTAAACGATAAAAAATGATGAATGGAAATTTGATCAGTAGCTTTTAATCAACGTCTCTTGATACCGAATGCCCAATAAATGTATGCTCCCAGAAAAAAATTATAAAAAAGTCCCAAAAATTTCAAGTCCATACCTTCACACGTACTACTATTCTATGCACATTTAACATTCTCGACATTCTGCAAAAAAAGGGTTACTTTTGAAGTGCATTTATTGAATTAGACTCCTTTGAAAAACTTAATAAACGTTTTTGTGTTTGAACGCAAAGAAGGTATTTGATTTGTGAAAAGTTTCAGTATTTGTTGCATTAGTTAAGACTTAGCAGACATTCTACACTAATAGCAGAAGAGTGCCGTAATTTCGAGTGCTTCAATTATAGCAAATGAAATATAATAGATTTGGCGATAGCCAACTTGCTTGGATCATTAGATAAGGCGGCTTAATTAAAGTTCAATTTTGAATAAGATGACGTGAAGTGAAATTATAATTTGCTATAAGCAACTCGAACTCTGGGGATTCTCTTGGCATGTTCTTTCCCCGATTTTTGGCGTATTGTGAAATGGTGAACTAACCAAGCCCAAATCACACTGTTAAAGTGTAGTCAGTTTTTTTGCAATACGTTCCATCCCAGATAGGCGATGTAACAGAGTTAATGCCATTTGTGGTATCATTTTTCTAGGGCTTGAACTGAGCATACTTAACAACTTCCTTGTCCAATAAGTCACATGTGACTCACGAGAGTGTATTGAAATAAGTGAATGAGTCACATATGACTCATTTGTCTATACAACTTACAGAAGAAGAAGGTCCTATATGCTGATATGTGACTCATTGAAAGTGGTAAAAATAGTTTTTTTTTTGCTACGTTCATGAGTCACATTTGACTCACAAAATTATTTATAAAAATAATATTTTATAATATATGATCCTATTACTCAGTTAAGCAACATAAAAAACTAGTGGACGTGGGGCATTCATAAAGTGCTTTGTATGGGGACAGGGAAGTTGTTAAGCTTCAACATGGGGGCATGCCCTATATACAACTAGGCCGGTAATCTGTGCTATCTAAGAGGTTGATTTTATTTTTGGGACAGGATCTTGCCATTTTCGTTTCGCTAAGTCGGCCAGTGGGGCGTTTTTCTTGTCATTGAGGATTGGATTTGGCAACTCCCTGGCAATTTGAATTGATAAACGTCTTCCCTTCTTAAATTAAGTGATCTATGTGTGTGCTTTTACTTGAAATGCTAAGACAACGTAGTGATCTCTAAGTAGAGTTTGCCGCTATTATGCTTGTGCTCTAGATCCTTTTGCTCATAGCGTTCCCATACTCAATTCTCTCTACTTAATCATTCAGTCATTCGTGTCCTTCATCTCCATTTGAAGCTACGGTGCATTGTGAGCTTTTTAGCCCACTCCAATATTTACTCATTTCAATAAATTCTGCGCTCCTATTCACACACTCAAAAATGTAGTTTAGTCTATGTTTCGAACTCTTAAACAAATAATTAAATTCATTTATGCATATTCGATGCTAAAATGCAAAGAGAAAGTTTCAGAATTTATGCATTCATACAAACAAATTTCCAGCGAATATTCGATTGCTAATTGATCATTTGGTTTGTACAAAAGAATATCTATCTAACGTACATACATTCATATGGATTTATGTATATTATATTGTATATACAACATATATATTCATAGTTATTCCGCTTTTAAATCGTTTGAATGTGTTTGATGTGTGCAACGATCTGAAAATGTTCGGTTGAATGATCAATAAAATATTTGAAAACCAAGAGCTTTTTGAATATATTAGTGAACCAATCCATACAAACTTATGTAAATAAAAATATTGAAGAATGAATGGAAAAAAGTTGAATTTAAAAATTTCAAATAACTACTCGGTCAGTAGTACTGTTTGGGTAATTAAGGCACAATTGTGCACACATGGCGGGTCTTGCGAGTGCAATAATTGGCACGCGGGTCAGTTGATGGGTTGAATGAAAGAAAGTTTCCCGATTCAAATTGAAGTGCAGCTGAAGCATGTATGTATGTATGAGCCATATTTCCCTTGCATTCGTTGTTCGGTTCGTTTGAGTTCAATATACGAATGGTGCGATTTGTTTTGTTTTACTCCTTTTGTTAATTCAATTCGATGTTTACAAACAATTGTGCACAAATACATATGCATATGTACTTGCATGCGTGGGTGTATGTAAACCTCGCTCATATAAAATACATACTTGAACAAAGTTGTGGAACAGCGATTCGTTCAAAAAAAAAAAAAGAGGAAATGATTTACATTCGTATAAATCCATAGAAATGTATGTGTTTCAAACCACTGCGAAAAAAATACGTTTTTTGATTTCTAAGAGGCAGTCGTGAACTAGTTCTTATGTTGTTGTTATGGATTCTCCTTTACAAACATTTTGGCATATCGCCTGAATAATTTTTGAGCGAGTTAAACCTACGAGACGTCTCACACGAGGCGAATCAATACGATGTGGTAGTAAGGTGAGTTTAAAAAATTTCACCTTCGTTTTCAACTTCCTTTAACTTGACATCCTGTAGTAAACTTACTACGATAAGCAATCAGCTGTTCCGATATAAAATACGCAATGATTATCAACTGATATTGAAAGAAAAAGAGCGGACAGTACAAGAAGAGGTGTTTACTAAGGAAATAAAAAGAAAGGGGAAAAAGAGCGGAAAGAAGGTTAGGGCTGAAGGAATGGTTGAAATGAAACATCAGTTTGCGTAGAAAAAAGGTAGTGCAAAAAAGGGATGTAACTGGATATGATTAGAGTTATAGAAAAATTAAGAAATAAAGAGTGACAAATGGACGGAAAAACATATTGGAAGTAAGCATTCAGCTCCAGTTCTTAAGGAAATATTTCAATCAAAGGCGAACTTCGCAAGTTCATAAATCAGAAATTAGTATCTAAAAACTAGTAGATATAAAACTTATACTTCTACTGATAAAAAAAACTGCGGGGTTTTGAACTAGGTTGGAACTACATATCGACAGCCACACTGCAAAACCCTGTATGTTCAAAACCAAAAAGTTTTCAGGAGAGGGAAATAACTGTAATAATTATAAAGTATGTATATGAGCGACGGTTATTTCATTTCACCACTGGAAAGAAACGGGAAGTTGTAACCCGATTTTGACTGAATTTTAAAATGACTTACGGGGTTTTGCAGTGTGGCTGTCGATATACTACAGTAAGTGTTTGAAAAAACTTCCAATCCATGTGAAATCGCTCAGTTTGATAATGGAATTTAATAGCGGCTTATAATAATGGACCTTTATAGGACCAATTCATAATTTTTCCTACATGGTACTTCTACTTATACATGTTTGGGGTATGTAAAACTCTTCGTATGCAATTTTGTAAAGTTCGTCAGTTTTGATTTTTAACTGCCACACACTCTAAAAAGGCAAAATATTATAAAATGCAACCAGCAACACAAAAATAAATACCCACATACATATAAATACGCAAATACATGCAATGTACAATGAATTCGTACTGCTGCGCCTCAAAAATGGCACCGAATTGGTGTAACAATGTGTAAATTTTCCTATTTGTTGGCAATAAACGTTGGCAGTTGTTTGTTGGTCGAGGGTGTGAACCAGAGTGAGTATGCTTCGAGTGAGTTAGTTTCTGACTGTGTGAAATTGTATGGGTGTCGAATTGTAACGTCCTTCGATGAGATCAACAGACCGACAAAAATAAATTGGTGCCACCAACAAACAATAAAATTTTTAAATGAAAAAATCAAGTTACAGGAAAAATTTAATGAATATAGTGAAAATGGTTGAAAAATGTATGAAACAGCAGCTGGAGCAAATATATTTTGTACACTACATACGGCAGTGCATGATGAAAGTTTCAAGAGGAGATATTATTATTTCAAAACAAAATGTGAAGTGGTTAGTTAAGGGCGATTTGTGGAAGGTAGACCGTTGAAAGAGGACATAATAAATACAAATTTTTATACGGAAGCAAAAAGTAATAAGCTTCCAGGACCTTTTGATTTGAAATGATTAACATTATGTATGGCATTCAACGAAATGTTTTCAAACAGTATCAATATGATCCCAAAAAAAGTCAAAAAATTTCCAGATAAAGTTCAAAATTACTTTCGAAAAAGTTCCGAAAACAAACCCGAATTTTTTCTGGAACAGTCCCGAAAAGATCCCGAAAAAGTTTAAAAATAATACCGAAGTGATCTCGAAATCATTCTTAAATGTGCCTGCAAAGCATCCCGAAATGATCCGAAAACAAACCAAAAATTGTCCAGATAAACTTCGAAATTATATTGGAAAAGTCCAGAAAATATTCTTAAATGATTCCGCAACAGACCCGAAATTCTTCGAAACTAATTCCAAAAATGTTCTGAAAAAGTTTCGAAATAATTCCGAAGTGATCTCGAAAGCATTCTTAAATGGTCCTGACAACAATATCGAAATGTTCCAAAATAAAAAATCCGAAAACTGGAACTGGACCCCTATATGTCCTCGATTAAATAGAAAAATTCCAGGCAAAATAAATGAATAATTCTAAACCCTGCATAAGACCGTAACTGTTATGAGTTTTATTTTAAAACTCGCTATTCGCTCAATATTTTGAGATTATTTTAACCAAAAGTTATTAATAATTGTTTTCTTCAAGTTTCATTTTTCTGATTAATTTATTAAGATAAATTTTTTGCTTGAAAATAAAACATAATTTTAAAAATTAAATTTTGAGTTTTCACTTTTATCGCGATTTGAGGCTAAACGCAAAAAAGGCCTATCAAACTTGACATTTTTCAAAATTCAGATAAAGCTAAATAAAGATGCAATTTTGGAAAGGTTCAACTGCACTCTTCTATTTAAAAATTAAATGTTTGACTAGGTCAAAGACTTCAACTAGTTAAATTTCCTTTAAGCTTACTTCTGCATGCCCCATATTTATATCCCTCCTTAATAAGATTTTTCAAACATTTAATTGAACAGCTCCACAGGGCACACATACTAATGTACCCCACAAGGGAATAGCTTAAGCTAAAATTTTCGTAAAAGCGGTTAATTTAAAACCGGCTCCGTTGCTACGCATATTAAATTGCAGCATATTTGAAAAGTACACTTGCATACACACACTCTTACATAAAATGACATGAATTTTCAAATTTATGCGCGTATGCCAACTTGTGTGGAAGTATTTCGTTCGAGCGATGTTTGTTTTTGGCGGTTTGCGAATCAAATTTAAATTTTTGTTGCCTTCGCTATTATTAGTGGTATCGTTTCGCCTTTGATTTTCGAGGTAGATGGCAAGTGACATATTTACATATTTGTGTGTGTGTGTGTGTGTTCGACACTTATTTGCTTAAGACTAACTGTGCACTGTGGTTCTAAATCAACGAGATAGGCTTTTCTTAAAATGACTTGGAACATGTAGAAACAATAATAATATTAGTTTAGTTTCTGATAGTAAACAGTTGGAAAGAACAGAACAACAATTTCTGGGAACAATTTTATCTGGTATTCTCTTCAAAAAGGGAGCTTGAGATCTCTCATCAAAATTGAATTTTCGAAATTGCACATGTCTGCAAGTGTTCATGGTTGGGAACTAAAGTTTGATAATAACTGAATTACGTTGAAGTTCTTCACCTCCAGAAAAACAGGGAACACTGGGGGAGAGAGATGAGGAACTGGCACTGATAAATTAAAAAAATTTCAAATATACAAATGGAAAATCCATCAATGTCAAATAAATAATTTCTACAACTGTTGAGTTTGTTATAGAAGGTGTTGGAGTTTAAAATAATTAGAGAGTACCGGATTCATATCTGACAAAGCTTTGCCAATTCAGAACAGCTTGATGGAAATTTTATTTCATGATAACCAATAAAGACATGAATACAACAAGGCTAGCTCAAGCAGAATCTCATAACGAATTATTTTGAAATAACTAAATAAACTAAACTAAGAACTGCATACTCGATTTAGACATATTCGAGGTTAGGACAAAGCTTTGCAAAAACAACCCACTGCACGACGTAGCGCATCGTGGCGTATCTTAAATTGGTTGAGGTTGGCTGAATTGCTGACGCGCCCATGCTTGCGCTTGCACGGAAACGATAACAAACAAGAACGGATATGAGGAGCATTACATTAAAGTGAAACCGACACAGAAACCGACAGAAAAACCATGGCAGAAACTTGGTAGAAAAATTGTTTGAGGAAAGCGTACGCGAATGATCGGAAATAAACAAGCGTGATAAAGAAAAGCGCAACGGTTATCAAGTGAAGGTGGTTAATATTAGAGTTAAACGTCTTAAAAACATATAAAGGCATGAACCAACAATCAATAGGTAACAGGAAAATAATTACATTATTGGAAGTTTTGCACGATTCAGAGGGGCGATCAAGTTTTTCAACTTGTTTTGGTTTTTTTTTGGAATATCTAACGTGTTTGAAAAATTTTGTAGTGCAATAAATTTCAAAAATTGCGTAAACAAAAACACTCTGGCTTAGCTTAGCCAAAAAAAAAAAAAACAAATCCCAGCTGTGCATGGAGGGGTGCCACCCATTTCCTTCTTTTGTTTGCTTATATGTGTGTGTGTAGAAATTTGCGTATTAGAACAAAGGCTTGTACATCAACCCGTATACGAGTATGACCTTAAGTCACAGCAATGCGTTTGAATTGCGTGTGTTTTTGTAATTGATGCCCTTTTCTCCGCCTGTGTGTAATAGTAACAATTTGAATGTAATAAATCTTTGGCTTATGCGATAACAATTTGCGAATTTTTAGGCTACCCAGATTAATGCTAATGAATTTATTGTTTTCATTGTGATTTATTTGCATATTACAAACAGTTTTTGAAACAACAGAAAAACGTTTACGAAATCAATTGGTTTTTTTTTTTTAGTATACGTACATATGTATGTATGTACGTGTTTGTAAGCACATCCATTTCACCCTTAGTACGTGGAAATAGTGTTAGATCCATGAGCGATAAAAAATCTAAGGGTGTGCATTAGACTGGGTCGGTCCCCATACAAAAAAAAAAGTTGGTAATGTCCGCCCCTAAATTTAAAGATTATGTTGAGAGGGTTCTGGAAAATTTTTTATTTATTTTTTAACCCTCCGAAATACAGCCGAAATGGTTTTTTCGTTGTAACTTGTTTATTTGACGGACTCTTATTTTACCTGAATCATTTGTTCTCTTGTATAGTGTACACCATGGCGTATGAGCAACATTTTGTGAAAAAAATAACAGTTGCAATAAATATTTAAAGTGAAATAACTTCTTTGTTTATTATTTTAGTAATATAGTCTGAAGGCAACATTTTCTTGAATTTGTAAGTCCTTTCGTTTGGTAAGGAAAAAAATATAGTTTAGGGGGGGTAAAATTTTGTTTCTGCCCTTATCATGCGAACGCGACTTCAAAGCTTAAAGAAAGATTAAAGCATTTTAACAACTTCCCTGTCCCCATACAAAGTGTTTTGTGATTGCCCCACGTCCACTAGGTTTTTTTATTGCTTAACTGTGTAATATGAATATATACATATTATAAAATACTATTTTTGTAAACAACTTGGCCTTTATTGACCTTTTTTAGGCTATTTTATTTTGTGAGTCAAATTTGACTCACGAACGTGGCAAAAACAATTTTTTTTGCCACGTTCATTGGCCACGTTCAATGAGTCACATGTGAACATATAGGACCATAAGTAAATTATAATTAAATAATCTGCATGACAGATAAGTTTTTAGGCGCGTTTGTTAAAAGTTCAGTACGAATTATCCAGCAACGAATTTATTCTCAATTTTCAAGTATTCTCGCTCAATGAGACATGATGGACAATTTTTATAATTTCAGAAAAAAATTGCGAAATTTTCTTTCAATTGCCTAAAGTTTGGGTCTTTTGCTATACGCTCACATAGAATTCACAAATATATAAAGACACGTTAATAGCAAGAAAGCTTCTTAAAGTAGTATAGGGAAATGAGTCACATGTGACTCATGAGCTTATTTGAAAATACTCTCGTGAGTCACATATGACTCATTGGACAGGGAAGCTGTTAAGATCACACCTTTGGTGAATTCTGGTCCGCCGCTGATTTGTATGTATGTACTAAGATAGGTTTTCAACGAATATGCATCGGTATGGGTCAATTTTTGGCTCGTCCACTGATTAATAGGAATCGCCCAAAAAAAGTGCCTTTTTAATACGTCTCCTATGTGTGCCAGGACATGCAATATGAGGTGACAGATCGCATCAGTGTACGTGGCCCACGCTACACGCATCCACGATATCGACCATAAAAACAATTACAATAAAAGGAGAGAGGAGTAGATGCAATGACGGACGAGAAATATATACGAGCAAGAGTTGCGCTATATATTCTTGTTTTTGTTGCAGTCATGAGATGTTACTCATATTGTTACTATTGTTATTGTTGTTGTCAATACACTGGCATTGCAGTCAGCGAGCAATATTTGTATGCCAAAAACGTGCGCATTTCACGTAAACATTCGCATAAATTTCCTTTCCCGGCATATTTTGCATTTTAACTTATTGTTCCTGCTCTTGCGATGAATCCAAATCGAGTTGCAGACGATTTGAATAAATGCAAGAGGCGAATGTGTGGGTGCAGCACTGAGTGAGTGGTTTTGGTTATGATACTACCATAGTACCTGCTGCGATGATATATGTATGTACATATCTATCTGTGTCTGAGTGGGTGTGTTCGCACGCTTTATGAGCCAAACTCTGCGGTGAAAGGATGAGTTAGTCAGACAATACGCTAACTCATCCCAAACATAGTTAGAAAAGAATAAATTAATACCAACAAATATTGCATTTTTGTTAGAGAGTAGATACTAGAGATTTTTTTAAATAGTTAGTTTCGACCACTGGTCTGAGGTATTTAAATTATTTTTACTTTACAATCAATAATAAAGCTGAACTAATATTTTTTTGGTATATTTCGAACTAGTTTGAGACTGGTATATTTTGCGGAGAAATTGGAGTATTAACATCTCATAGGACATCACGATTGTATTTATATTTATATTTTCTTGAGCAATTTTCCTAGCACAACAATTTGACAAAATTTTATTATAGTGCTACTCAGGAATAACATTTTGTAAGACTAGTTTAAATAGATTGTTTAAGTGACATAAGCTACATTTATTTCTTTAGTTTATTTCATTTGTATTGCATGCTATTGTAATTCGCAATCAGCTTATGAAATATTCCGAAGATATAGTTTATGTTTTGTGAAGCCAATCACGCGCAATGCCTCAGAGCCAACAGAATATTGAGCCAAATGAATAAATACATTCTGAGCAAAACGGTCAAATAGCACCTGAGCCAAATAATAAAATACAATATTAAAAAAAAAATAATAGCTTAAAAAACCACCGCCCTCTCTAAAGCTTAGATAACGATGCTAACTAAAACACGCCTTCGTTTATATAGAAATAAGAAAGTCGGTTCATACTAATTTAGAAGTAGTTAGCAACCAGTTATGTTAACTACAGGGAATTGACTGAATAAAATGGAATTGAAATGGTATTGGCGGTGTATAGCATAAGATTGAATAGTTGCAGTTCATTGAACGAAAGCTTTTTGCTAAATTACGAAAACATGTTGCAGCATTCGTTGGCAAACAATTTTAATGTGCGCAAAGTTTTTTTTTTGTAGATTTTCTTTGTTCTTCTTTATTTTTGCATCTTTTTAAAGAATTTCATTTTTTTTTTTTTTTTTTTTGAAGTGAAACTGAAGTGCGTTTTAAGGTAATTAGAAGAAATGCTTATATCATTGCACTGCTTGTGAAAATTGTTGGATGTATGTATGTGCGCCTCAAAATAGTTTTTAATTTATTGCTAAGGGTTTCTAATGGATGCATGATGTGGATGTATTTTTCCTCATTTTAGTTATACTTTGAGATTCGATATCGTATTAAGCAATAGCGGTATTCGTATCGGGATTAATAAGGACATTGAAATAAATTAAAAAAAATAAATTTGCTATGATTTTCAATGAAAAACGAAAACCTATTTGTTCTATAATAGTACTTTAAACAACAAAAAAATTTAAATATGCTTCATAAATACCGACATCTTTGGTGTTTTTAGCATTCAAAACTGTACGGGTTTCTGGGATCAATGCAATAACTTTATTTACTAACACATAGGTGCATATGAACTGTACTCGAAAACTTTTACTAAAATTGGAAGTTATTAGCTAATTATTCAATTTCATTATGCATTCAATATTACTTAATGAAATATTTAGTTCTTACTTGGTGCCATCGTTTGGGTTTTGAAATAAAACTAGCTAACTGATAGCATATTAGCTGAGGTAAACGACCCGCTAAGCTAACAAATAATAGCTAGCCGGGTGAAATCTGATAAGAAAAAATC